>CM053769.1:693199726-693220429 GCA_028658325.1 Potorous gilbertii | reverse complement strand
ATATATACATAGTATAATATGATATATTATAATATACTATATTACCATACTATTATCATTAATATATAAGGTTTTGCTACAGTTATAATACTTATATCTCTGTAATAGTAACGCTAATATAATATTATTCAAGAGAAGGATCAATATGGTGATATCATCACTAATATTATACCAATATTATTTTAGTAAGATGGAAATATGACATAAATAATCATATATGATATAAAATATCGTAATATATATAAATAATGCATAGAATGTATAAAATGGTAGTCTAAAATATTAACTTTACATGTTATATTATTACGATGTAGTATATATTTTCATATCCTATATCATAGGGGCACAGCAGATAAATGGAATATTGGACCTGGAGCCAGGAAAACCTGAGTTCAAATCTGGCCTTAAGCACAAGACCCTGGAAAAGCCATCTGCTTCAGTTTTCTCATCTGTAAAATGGGGATATAATAGCACCTATTTCCCAAGGTTGCTGTAAGGGTCAAAGGAGACGATATTTATAAAGGATTTTATAAACCTAAGGATGCTACGTGAATTCTACTGTTGCTGCCACTGCTGTTAGGATTGCTACTACTACCAAATAACAAAGCCAAAACAAACCCGAAAGCAATTGCATTGTCTGTATCAGCTATTGTGTTCTTGTAACTTAAAAAATTACTAAATAGTGGCTTTATTGTAGCAAACCTTTCATGGATAAAGGATGAATTAATGAAAACATGTGTTTTAAAAATGTGAACCCAACCTTAATGACACAAATCAGGAAAGCCTTGTTGAAGTCAGAAGAAATGAATGGACATTGTATGGCCAGCCATTCTTTAAGGCCAAGAGAAGGCTCCCAAAGAACATTGTCAATTTAGCACAGAGTGAAATATTGTATTATATGAAGGGTGCCAGTGTTGGTGCTTAAGCTCATTAGCTTAAGATGACTTTGGCACACACTATGTGATACTACATAGCAATACAATATTCTTTCCTTCAAAAGAGCTTTATGAACAGAATATTAGAACAAATGTAACAAACAACCTTACAAAGTTAATGAAACTTTTAGAGTTAGATAACTTATAGTCAGAGAATCACGGGACCAATAGGAGAATCTGACCTGACACCAGGAGTTCCCCTTTTATGGGGCACTGATCCCTTCCCCCTGACGCCCCCTCCCCCGCCCCAGTCCTCTGAACTTCTCCCTTACTGCTGAAGGCTAGAACCACACTTCTTCTCACCCTGGCTCACCACCTCCTTGTCCCTTCCTCAGTCATGCTCATCCTACAGATCCAATCAGTTGCCCAAATAGTGTTTTTCTCTCCTTGACATCCCTTGAACACAAGTATATATATTTGACTTATAATTGGGGAAAATTATTTTCCCCAATTATATACGGTTCTCTATATCTCTTCTAATTTTTCCACACACGTCTTTTCTCTTTTCACAGTTGCCATCTTAGTTTTCAACCCTTATCACTTCTCTCCAGATAATTACAATAGCCTTCTAACTGCTATCCCTTCCTCTAGTCTCTTCCCATTACACTTCATCCTTCACACAGCCATCAAAGGGATTTTCCTAAGGCATAGCTGACCAGGACTCTTTCCTCTCCTTTCCTGCTCCCTGGTAGACCCCAATGGCCCTCTTTTTCCTCTGGGGTTAAATATAAACTCTGCTTATCATTTTAAAGATCTTCACAGCCTGGCCCCTTCTACTTTTCAAGTCTTATTACATATGATTCCCCTCCATGTATGGTTCAGTGAGATGGATTTTCTTGCTGTCTGTTCAGCTGTCATTTCAGTCCTGTCTGACTCTTCATGACTCCATTGGGGGCTTTCTTGGCAGAGACACTGGAGGGATTTGCTATTTCCTTCTCCAGCTCATTTTAAAGATAAGGTAGATTTTCATACCAAAATGAGTGTGCATTTTATTCCTTCTTTTAATCGAATATGATAAGAGTAAACTTCATGTTTTTTTCTCAGCTCTCCTCTTTTTCCCTCCACTAAAAAGTCTCCTGCCTGCCTCTTCAATGAGAGATAATTTGCCCCATTCCATTTCACCTTCTCTCCTCCCAATACATTTCTCTTATACATTTACCTTAATTTTTTTAAGGTACGATCCCATCCTATTCAATTCACTCTGTGCTCTCTGTCTCTGTGTGTGTCCATGTGTGTATGTGTGTGTGCGCACGTGTGTATGTGTGTGTGTGCAGATTGTATCACTTTTTGACTTTGTATTCCCAGTACTTTACACAGTGCTTGGCACTTAGTAGACTCTTAATGATTGTTTATGGATTGATTTGTATCCACAGCATCCAACGCAATGTTTGGCACATAATGGACATAATACATGACTAATTAAAGTAACTAGATGTCTCCTATTTTTGTATTTGATCACTCCTAGGAAGGAGGCAGCTGACCTCAGACCCTTATTAACTGTAAGACCCATAGCAAGTCACTTCACCTTGTTTGCCTTAGTTTCCTCACCTGTAAAATGAGCTGGAGAAGGAAATGGCAACTTATCTCATCATCCTTGCCAAAAAAACCCCAAATAGGGTCACAGAGTCAGGGAGGAGTGAAAAAAATGACTGAACAGCAACATCGCTTAGGAATACTCACCTTCAAAGAAATTTGGGTACTGACGAATGAAAACACACCTTGTCTACAGGGGAGCTATTCAGTCTGTCCTAGAGTACTAATTCCAATACCTGTGTCTTGCTGTGAAATCATAGAGTCACAAAGTATTGGAGTTGGATGGAATCATAGGAATAAACAGCTCAATATGACAAACTTCCTGATAATTGCTGTCTAAAAGTGGAGCAGGCTGCTGTGGAATGTAGTGAACTCTTCATGACCAGTAATCTTTAGGTGGAAAATGGACTCTCATCTGTCAAGGATGTTGAAGGGAAGTTTCCTACTCTCTGTACAGATTGGACTCAGTGAATTTTGAGATTCCCTTTGAGAGTCCCTGATTCTAGGTATGAACTGGTCAAGCACTATCATTTTACAAACAAGGAAACTGAGGCCCAGAGACTTCTGGAGAGACAACACAGTATAGCAAGAAGCCTCCTGGACCTGGAGTCAAGAGACCTGGGTTCTTGCCTACTTTCTGAAACTAGCCATGTAACCACTAGCAAGTCACATATTAATAATGGCTACCATTTATATAGTGCTTTAACACTTGCAAGGCATATTATTTCATTTGAGCCTTGCAACAATGTTGCCTTTTCACTCCCATTTTACAGATAAGGAAACATCAGAGAAGTTAAGTAACTTGACAAGGTCACACAGCTAGTAAGCCAAGATTATCGACTCTGAGTCCAACATGCTCTGCACCATGGCATGTTGTCTTTTCACATTGTTAAACCCAGGTTCTTCATCTGTAAAATGGGTACAATAATAGTTATGCTATATCTCTCAGTGATATTATATGAAAAGCAATTCACATACAAGTAAGTTCTCTATAAATGTAAAATGTCGTTGTCCAAAAGGTGCATAGCTAGAAAGTGAGAGTCAAGGCTGGGACTTATGTTTTCTGGCCCCAACGCTAATGACTCTTTCTCCATTAACTCCTAAGGCCCCATATCATTAAAAACATAACATGAGATAGAAAGTTCACCAGTGGAGAAGGCCCAATCTAGATGAGCCCTGGCAAGAAGCAAGGGGTGGTCAGAATAAATGATCTCCTGTGCTTGAGAGCCAGATGCACCTTCCGTGAATCCCCTGATGGGTGAGAGTGAAGTTGGATGGGTGGGTACTACAGCAACAGCAGAGTCATAATAAGATGCCTTGCCCAAGATGTGAAGCTCATAGACGTAAAAGCTGCTCCCTTCCCAGGCTACCAGGAGACCCCAGGGGAAATAAATGCAACATAGCACAGAAGCAACCATGGAATCTGCTCTGTCTGAGAAACTGAATGTGGCTCCTCAAGAGACAAGACTCCAAGATAGTGGGAGAGACATTTAGAAGCCTCACTGCTGGAGAGCAGCAAGGATGGTACAGTGGGCAGAACACTGATCTGGAATCAGTTGAGATGGGCAAATCTCTTAACTTCTCCCATAACTCATTTTTCTCAGTTACAACTCTAGCACAGGAGGGGAGGGGAAAGGATAAGGGAATCATTTATTTTTTCCCCTAGTTTATTAATTTATGTGTTTTCAGTTTTCAACATTCACTTCCGTAAGTTTTAAATTTTCTCCCCCTTTGTCTCTCCTCCTTCCCCAAAACAGCGTGCCATCTCACATGAGCTCTACACATTCATTCCTATTAAATGCATTTACCACTTATGTTGCACAGAAGAATTATAATGAATGGGAGAAACCATGAGAAAACCAAGACATAACACAACAAAACATAACAAAAAGGAAAATGATCTGCTTCATTCTGAGTTCTGACTCCATAGTTCTTTCTCTGGGTGTGGATGGCATTTTACATCATGAGGCCTTTGGAAATGTTTTAGGTCCTAGCTTATTGTGAAAGGCTAAGTCTAACAAAATCAGTCCTCGAATATGATGGCTGTTACTGTGTATAATCGAGCAAATAGTTATGTAGCAGCTACTAGTGTCTGGTACTGTGCTAAGAGCTTTAAAAATATTATCTCATTTAATCCAGTTTCATCAAAATGAAGAGGATGGGGAATTTGCTTTTTGACTTCTAAAATTCCATGATTTTTATGAATTTCTCTTCATTCTTTTAAGAAATATTTATTGAGCGTCTATTGTGTGCACAGTTTTATGAGAATATACAAAGTTTGATAGATACATATCTAGTAGAGGACTCTAGACCCAAATGACTACCATACAAGACTGTGAGTGATAAGTACAATTCTTTATGTGATATTTCATTTCCCATCTTTGTACCTTTTCCCAGGCTGTGCCCCACACCTGGCGCTCTCTCTCTCCTCACCTCTGCCTCTTAGAATTCTTAGCTTCTTTTAAGGCTTAGTTCAAGTACTACCTCCCATATGAAGACTATATTGATTCTCTCTGGTTGCCAGTGTCTCACCAGGGTATATAAAGATTTCAGGGAGGACAAGCACTTATGGTATCTGGTTTGCCAAACCCTTTTCAGGACTGAGTTCACTCAATCTTTCCTGTCCATCTTTCCCGTAACTCTCATTTATGGCTCCAAGAAGCTGTAGCATGAGCAGTGACCACAACCCTATACCTTCTCAGAAGATGAGCTAGACCAGGCTAAAAGTAAGCAACAGGCCTGCAACCCATCAGAGAGTTGGGGGGGGTGTCTCCCCCAAGCATGTGAAGACCCTCTGGTGGAATGGGTAGATGAAAACAATTTGTTACAATGACCGTGAAGGTGGCTAAAACAGATGCTGTGGAGCACTTAGAGCTTGGTCAGACATCAAAGACACCAAGATCATCCACCTCATCCTGGGCCATCATCAGTCTTCTTGACTTTGTCTTGTCACTGAACTTCAATGAGTCTGGAAAAAGGGTGAGGCTGATGACTGGGCAACTCTGCCTCACTTAAATCCAACGATGTGATGTCACAGCTCCTCTTTAAAATGAAGGACAAACAATAGTGTCCTACCCCACTGAAATTATCTTTCATTTACTCTGTGCATATATGTGTAGATATACATCTATGTGTTGGTATGTTTTATGCATATACATGTACACAATATGCACACAACCATGTATATACATTTGACATAAACATCTTTACTTATGTGTATATGTATATAGGTACATATATGCACATGTACATATGATTTCCAGTGAGTTGGCATATCCTCTGAGAAAACATTAGAGAAATACTCAGAGAGGAGACTCCACCCAGATGGAGATGATATGGGTGGCTTGTGATCTGTGCTGGTAGCAGGAACGCCCGCATCTGTGATATCATGTAACTATTGCCACTTAAAAGCAAGTAAAGAGGAAAATCAGTGACAGATGGTCAGATAGGAATAGTTTTCCAGGAGCAGAGAAGAAGGATGCACAGATATGGGAAGTGGGGGAAGGGAAAGAAGGAATATCTGTAGAGAATAAAACCGCTAGGTAATGAAAGAAAATGTAGTAAGAAAAATGGAACTCATTTTGTTTGTTTTTCATTTTTGTCAATGACTTTGTTATAACTCAAGGTGACCCCCTTATCTTTAGTGTGAGTTCTTCTACTTATTGAGAACAATACAGTTATGCCACAGAGGTCTGGTCATATCATTACTCTGTTTCAAGCACTTCAAAAGCTACTAATAAGAGTAGGTAGCCCAGTGGTTAGAGTACTGGACCTGGAGTCAGGAAGACCTGAGTTCAAATTCAGCCCAGGCATTTACTAATTGTGTGACTCTGGACTAGCCACTTGACTTTTACTTGACTCATTTCCTCAACCTTAAAAGGGGGCTATAAATAGCACTTACCTTCCAAAGAGCTGATCCTCAGACCAAATGAAATAATATTTGTTATGTGGTTTAGAGTCTTTAAAGGGCTATACAAACGGTAGTTATTGTTACCACTCACAACCTACTCATATAGAAACTTGCAAACCTGCCATTTGAAGCCAATTTTTAAGTAAAATTTAAAAAATTTAAATTAAATATTAAATATTCTTTATTAAACTGCTTATCTGGTAGCTGAGTAGGCTGGGGGGTAGCTTACTTTCTAGTATTTTACTTCAACCAATTTATTAATTGTCTTCTATGGGCGACAGTAAGTAAAGGGGATATGGAGATTCTCTCTGCCCCCCCCAAAAGAAAGAAATTCATCCTTGACTTCCAGGATTTTGCATTTTACTTTATAAATATAGAATGAATACAATAGTCACACACATCTATTGAATGTACAATGTGCAATATTCATAAATATCTATTGTAGCTAGCTTTGGTTGAAAAAAAGTTTAAAACTAAGTGATTTGAGTTTTCAATAATGGTGGAATGCTTGTGTCTGAAGATTTTAGTTGAGCAGTATTTGGTCTTGTCTCATACCAGTTCCTGCCCACCCTCTCTCCTGCCCTTACAAGCACTCCCTGAGCCACACTCTGGCCATACTGCATTTTTGCCTGCTCCTGCACACAGCCCATTCCTGTACATATTACCCCTCTCTTCATGCCCTTGCTTCCTTGATTCCTGTGCCTGGAATGACCTCCTCCTCTCATCTCCACCAGTTAAATTCTGCTCATCCTTGCATTCCCAGTTCAAGTACATCTCCATGAAGCTATAACAGATCTGCCCAGTCAGTAGCAATCTTTTCCCTTGGGACCTGGCAGAGCCCTTGGTTTGCACAATTGATGTGCACTATGTGACATTTTGTTTTATAATTAGCTATGTCTCTTTTGTATTCCTCTACTAGATTGAAGCCTCCTCCTCTCAGGCCAGCAATATATCTTATTTATCTTTGTATATCTCATCAAAACATAGCACTCTGCATACAGCAGGCATTGATAAATGTTTTCTGAAGTCAAAGGCACAATTGGCTGCTAGCTACCTGAAGAACCTATAAGAATAAAGAATAGTCAGTATGATGACAGTTTCTAAAATGTCATCAATACCTTCTGGAATAGGGAGAGGGGTTGATGCTGTCACCCATGGGAAGGGATCTCAGAACAGGCAGTGCTAGTAAGGTATGATGATGTATAATGCTCCCCAATTTGAAACAGGTAAAGGTGTTTTGTATCTGGTGCCATTTACTAACCACATGATGAAGAAATGAACTGTTGATTGGCTGAGTAGCTAGTACTGGAGTTCATTCAAAAGGCATTAGTCATCCAAGGTCATTCTCTTTTCTCCAGCTTTTCCTAGGCCAACTGGAATGGGAAAAGGCAAGTCTTGCTTTAGAGCCTTCAGTGAGGTGAGAGGCCTTAGGTCTTTATCTTCCCAATAGGGCTGCCATGATGTGGCCCATGAATGCATGGCTCTGTTATTTCAATTTCTTATCTCTATTTTTTCCTGATTTTAGGTGAAGGAGAGTGGAGACATCTATGACCATGTGAACTTTAAAAGGCCAAGAGTTCAAGCTGTCTAAAGGCCTGGGAGTGGAGTCCATTTGGAGATTTGCTGGCAGCCAGACAATGAGGAATGAAATCCTAAGAGACTTGTCTAGTCCAAGCTAACAGTAGCAGAGATGTGTATTCATCAATCTCTTGGTCATGTGTCATATGGAAATTAACTTGGTGGGGAAAATACCATGTAGAAACTGCATGAAGTTTATGCCTACTCTCCTGAGGGAATCAAGGTATTATAGGAGAGAGTATGGGTAGATGTTAGGGAGAGATGTTTATGATTTCTGTTCTTGCCATATCTTGTCAGTAAATATCCTTTTGTAAAAGCTAATTGATGTTGAGTAGTTAAATAAACCAGGGTGGTAATCAATGGTGGGGAGCTCACCAGAATTCAAGATGAAGTAGATAGCACTAGAGAAAGGCAAGCTCCCTACTACCCTTCAAGGGTGCCCCTAGACCCCCGAGAGGGTGACTTAGCTCAGGTCAGAGAAAGGAGTGGTGGCTGATGTTCCTCTGGGAAAGGGAGTCCAGAGCCATCATGACATTTTATTTTATCATTATGGTAATTTCCCTATGTATTCTCATCTATTATATCTTCCCTTACAACAAAGATAAACAGTTAAGCAAAACTGAACCGGACAAAGCATTTGGGTCTGGCAGTGTATACAGCATTCTGCATCCCTAGTCTCAGACCTTCCTATTAAAGGGGGGCTTGTGATGAATAGATTAATAATTCTAATACTCCAAAGAATCTATGATTTCAATAATGGAGTATCTTCCACAATGATAAGAACTGTAGCCCATCAATGCCTGCCTATCACAACCTTTGGTACAGGATGATGGAATAGTATTCCAGTGATATGAGGAAACTCCTGAGTGTTTTTTGTCTGGGGAAGAACATAGGGCAATGTTCAGAGAACAGTAGGTTCATAAAGATCTCTCCTCTTTTAAAATTACATTTTATCCAATAAAAAATAGTATGTAGTAATTGGGGAAAAGTAAAATATATTAAATCTAAAAACATTAAAATATGCCACAGCGTTTAAAATTTTTTAAAGCTCCTTCTGGCAACAACTCTGAATGGGCATTTGAAAAATGATCTTTATTCATAAGCACTTTGTCCTTCAGATTTCCCAGGGATTACAGACTGTGCAGACCAACAAACAAAACAAAGCTGGAATGCAAAATAGATATGGTGACAACATGAGCACCGATCTGTGTAATGAATTAACAGGGAAACATCTTCTCAGTAATATAACATAAAATATCAATTGTATATTAAATACTCCAGGAAGATTTGTCAGATCCAACAGCAGTCTCTTTACTTCCTTCCTCAGGGACAGCAGCTAATTCTCTTTGTGCCTTCTAATAATTCAGCCAGTCATGCAGTTTGCAAGAACTTAAATGTAGAAAAATTTCTATTCCAAGGTGTCAGGATTATAAGATTGTATCTCAAACTGTGTCAGCCACCAACCAGAATGCTCTGTTTCTATTTCTTTGAACTGACTCCAGAAAAATCAAAGCCACACCCAGGAAGAATGTGGCATCAGGGAAGAAGTCAGCTAAGCACATTGATGGTAAGCAGTGGAAGGGAGAACACAAACAGCTTTCGGAAGGGATAGTTAAGAGACCACATGCCAATGTTGAAATCCACCAAGGCAGCTTACTGTACTAGGAGTTTTGTTCATGGGGAACAATGCAATGGAGGCATTTAGTTTAAAGGCTTTTAAAGCAAAAGTGACAACAACAAAACAAAATGAGACAAAACACTTATAACACAGAATGATAGTGGAGAAGCTGTTGGAGAATCAGTGGCTCGATGGCCAAAATGACCCCAGATATTTCAAAAAGCCTACATAGCATTGTCTGTCTGAGTTCAGGGGAAAGTGGGATCAAAATATGGCCTCCATCCTTGAGGGGGTCTCCTCAGGTTGAAGATAATGGGGGGGAAATGCATTAGATTTTTGAAAATTGGATTTTTACTTCTAAATTCGATTTTTTAAAATCTTTTTTTGTAAAACATTAATGTGGTATTAATATACGCTGAAGTTCATACATATTCATATATACATATATCTGTACAAGCACACACACACATATACACACGCAGGGTCCCAAAATAAGATTTTAAAGCTTTACTAGATTAAAGTTGCCCCAAGATTTTGGGGATGTTGTTGGTGTTGTGTCACTCAGTCTTGTCTGACTCTTGTCTGACTACAACATGCTAGGCTCTTCTGTTCTCCACTGTCTCTGTTTTCACCCCCACTATTTCTTTTTTATTTATTTAATTGAATTATTTTATTTGTTTTCAGGGTTCAACAATCACTTCCATATACATTGATTTTCCCCCCTCTCTCGTCGTCGTTCTCCCCTCCCTCCCCACTCTCTCCTTGAGACAGTATACAATCTCATATAGGTTCTACATGTACTTTCCTATTAAATAAATGTTTCATAGAAGAATTAAAATGAATAGAAGAAAACTATAAAACAAAACAAAACATAATACAAAAGAAAATGGTCTGTTTCTATCTGCGATCCAATTCCATAGTTCTTTCACTGGATGTGGATGGCATTTTGCCTCAAGAGTCCATTGGAAATTTTTTTAAGTTCATGCACTTCAATGAAGTACTAAGTCTACCAGAAAAATTCGTCACAACTGTGGTTGTTGCTGTGTACAAAGTTCTCCTGGTTCTGCTCCTTTCACTCAGCATCAGTTCACATAAGTCTTTCCAGGCTTCTCTGACATCTTCCTGTTCACTGTTTCTCATAGCACAACAGTATTCCATTGCATTCATATACCACATCTTGTTGAGCCATGCCCCAATTGATGGGCATGCCCTTGATTTCCAGTTTGTGGCCACCACAGAGACAGCTGCTATAAATATTTTTGTGCATGTGGGACCCTTTCCCATTTCTGTGATCTCTTTGGGATACAGTCCCAGAAATGATATTGCTGGGTCAAAGGGTATGCACATTTTTTAGCCCTTTGGGCATAGTTCCAAATTGCTCTCCAGAATGGTTGAATCAGTTCACAGCTCTATCAACAACAAATTAGAGTTCCAACTCTCCCACATCTTCTCCAGCATTTATCATCTTCCTGTTTTGTCATGTTAGCCAATCTGATATGTGTGATGTGGTATCTCAGAATTGTTTTGATTTGCATCTCTCTAATCAATAGTGATTTAGAACATTTTTTCATGTGGTTATAGATAGCTTTAATTTCTTCCTCTGAAAACTCTCTGTTCATATCCTTTGACCATTTATCAATGGCACCCTTGCTATTTCTTAAAATTTAAGATCGTGTTCATTGTTTCCGTGACACTTTCTATCCCATCTTCTCTGCTGTCCCCTTTTCCATTTGCCTTCAGTCTTTCCCAACACCAGGGTCTTTTCTGCCTTCTCGTTACGTGGCCAAAATATTTAAGCTTCAGTTTCAGTATTTGACCTTCCAATGAATAGTCTGAATTGATTTCTTTAACTATTGACTGATCTGATCTCCTTGCTGTCCAAGGTATTCTCAGAAGTCTTCTCTAGCACCACAGTTTAAAAGCAGGTATTCTGCAGTCCTCAGCTTTCTTTATAGTCCAACTCTCACAGCCATAAGTTGCCAGTGGGGGAAAACAATGCTATAGCTTTGACCATATGGACCTTTGTCGACAAGGTGATGTCTCTGCTTCTCAGTATGCTATTCAGATTTGTCATAGATTTCCTTTCAAGGAGCAAACGTCTTTTGATTTCATGGCTACAGTCACTGTGTGCAATGATCTTTGACCTCAAGAATGTAAAACCTGAAAGCAATTTTCTCCCCCTATTTGCCAGAAAGTGATGGGACCTGTTGTCCAAGTCTTGGTTTCATTGATATTAAGCTGCAAGCCAGCTTTTACACTCTGCTCTTTCACCCTCATCAAGAGTCTTTTTAATTCTTTACTTTCTGTCATAAGAGTGGTATTGTCTGTGTTGTTGATATTTCTCCTGGCAACTTGTTTTTGATTCATCTAGCCTGGCATTTCATATGCATATAAGTTAAATAAATAAGGTGATAACATACAGTCTTGTTATACTCCTTTTCCAATCTTAAGCCAATTATTTGTTCAATGTTTAGTTCTAAATGTTGCTTCTTGATCCTTGGAGAGATTCCTCAGGAGACAAGTAAGATGATCTGGATCTCTCATCTCTTTGAGGATGTCACGTTTTGTTGTAATCCACACAGCCAAAAGCTTTAGTGTGGTCAATAAAGCAGAAGGAGATGTTTTTCTGTAACTCCCTTCCTTTCTCCATAATCCAATGAATGTTAGCAATTTGGTCTCTAGTTCCTCTGCCTCTTTGAAAACAAGTTTGTCCTTTTGGTAATTCTCAGTTCACATATTACTGACATCTAGCTTGCTGAATCTTAAGCATCTTTGCTGGTACGTGAAATGAACATAATTGTTCAGCAATTTGAACAGCTCTTGACGTTATCCTTCTTAAGGACTGGGATGTAAACTGATCTTTTCCAATCCAGTGGCCGCTGTTGAATTTTCCAAATTTGCTGGTAAATTCAATGCAGCAATTTAGCAATATCGTCTTTTAGGATTTTAAATACCTCAGCTGGAATTCTATCACCTTCAGCATCCTTATTGTTAGTAATGTTTCCTAAGGCCCATTTGATTTCATTCTCCAGGATGTCTGAGTCTAGATGAGTAACCATACCATTATGTTTATCAGTACAGTTAAGATCTTTATTATATAGTTCTTTTGTGAATTCTAGCCACCTCTTCTTAAGCTCTTGTGCTTTTGTTAAGTCCCTACCATCTTTATCTTTTGTCATGCCCATTTTTGCAGAAAACACTCCCTTGCTATCTCTAATTTCCTGGAAGAGATCTCTTATCTTTCCCATTCTATTGTTTTCTTTTATTTCTTTGCATTGCTCTTTTAAGAAAATTTTTTGGGACACACTGTAGCAAACTTGGGATTATAACGTCTGAGTCTGTGCTTGAGATCCATGTGACTATTTTTGAAACGAACCAGTCATGAAGTATGGGGATAATACTGCTTTGCTTATACTACTTCCTTCAGAGAGTTACTGTGAGAAAAATACTTTGTAAACATTAAGCACCTTGTAATGATGTTATGTTGTTATGATGGCTGTCATCACCATCATCACCTTCCTCATAAAGTTAGTGTGGCAAAGCAGAGAGAAGACCAACCTCAGATTCAGGAAGAGATAAATTTACTTTGTCCCTCTGACACTTACTGGCTATATGGGTCTAGTCAGTGGTGCCACAGGCAAGTCCTTGAAGTTATAAATTATGAACCTACATCAGTGGAGGGTATTTATTCATCAGGAATTTCCTACACTGATGAAATGATAACAAAATCTTTTGTTACCTCTGACTCATTTGGTTCCCACCCAGAGGACATTGGGTAGTAACTTCCAGACTGGAGGAGAAAGAGCCTGGTCCAGTGTAACAACATCCCACTCTGGACTGAGACATTGTATTCATGTAATTTAAAAAATAAAGATTTTAAAAGAGCCTTTTGTGACTCAGTGCATTTTCTTGCCAATGTCCTAAATTTAGCATGCTGTAAACCTAGAAAGGGAGAACATGTTGTTTAAAATGTTGCAGAGTTTATGGCAATACTGTTCTCCCAGGTTGCTTTGGTAATGAACTAGTTTTGATGACTGCCCAACAGTGAAATGTGAAGGATGCTTTTCTCTGTCCCTGACTAAGGGACTAAGGCTAAGGAAACCTAGAGATAACTACAGACATACAGAATAGGGAGTGGGGACCAGGCACTTGTAGGACAGAAGAGGCTAGCATGAATAAGGCTGAGGTAGGCTGTTATAATGGAAAAGATGTTTCACTAGGGTTCAAAAGACTTAGTGTGGCCCTTTGACTGAAGGGTCAAAAGGTCAAAGGGTCACACTTGAGGATCTAGAGGGCCACATGTGGCCCTGCCTCTGATAGGTTCTAGTACTAATCCTACTGCTAATTAGCTGCATGATGTTGGGCAGGTCATTAAACCTCGGAGTCTCAGTTTCCTCATTCATAAAATGAGAGGGCTAACCTATATCATCTCTATGTTCTTTGCAGCCCTCCTATTCCATGATTTGATAGTCATTCTATTTTGTGATCTAACTGGACAAGCATCCAAATGAACTACTGCCTTAAATGGCAGAATGTGCACCTTCTAAACTTGAAGTCTACGACTGTCCCTGAGTCATGATAAATACCTGCATTTGCTATGACCAGTTAAGGTCATAGCAAACAATGAAAGTATACTTTTTATAGAAAAATGATTATGTTGAGCTTTCATGATTTGTGACAAAAGAATGATGAAGCACGTCACTGTTCTATTGATTCGCATGATTAGCAAACTAGTGCAGACGAACAGAGAGAAATTTTCATTTACATTTTTGTGTCAAGAGAAGTTTGGTATATTTGGGACATGAAGGAATGTTGAGGTTTGGGGCTTGGATGAGTAGGTGGGACTCAGCATAGGTTCTGTAATAAGACGACATAACAATGAAAGTAATGTAGCCAAAAGCCTCAGCCTGGGCATTCCTACCCGTGCAAGTTTTCACTTGTGAAAGTCATCCAATTAAGAGCGAATGCAAGGAGACTATGGGAATTCAAGCAACATTATCCCTTATTGGGCCATGATGTTTAGAATGAGCGATCCACTCCCCCACTCAACCATGGACCTAATTATTCCTCAGTTAGCTCAATTGGAAAAGGCGAAAGAATCTATATCAGTGAGACATAGAGAGGACTTATTAAACAATGTTTATAAGCAACTTTCAGAAACGTGAAGGGTTCCTATAAATTGTATTTGGGCCATCTCATTTCCTAAGTGAGTCCTTACCATGCTATGCTAAATAAGTTTTGTCTAATTATATGCATGTATATATAAGAACTTGTTTAAAAACCAGGAATTTTCTTAAACAGGACTATTTAAAGGCAAAGACTGATGTTTAAATTATTCTTTAAAGTTTGCAATTAGATTCAACAATTTAAAAATTCCTATTATGTGTAAGGCCATGTGCTAGATGCTAGGGAGAGAAAACCAAAAATAAAACTTCCCTTGAAGAACTTTCATCCTCCTGGGGGTAAGGGTAGGAGTGCAAGTGAGGGGTAGGTATATACAGAAAGTACATAAATAGGTATAACTCAGGTAGGAAACAACTGGAAAAGAAAAGATTGAAATGTTCTAGGAATATTTTAGGATAGAACAAGCACTTGAGATTAGACTGTAGAGCAATGGACTTGAAATCAGGAAGATCTGAGTTTGAATCTTGCCTCAGACACTAGACTATATGACCCTGGGCAAGTTGATTACCCTTTCTGAGTTCCAGTTTCCTTGTCTGTCAAACGGGGAAGATAATAGCCCCTATCTCATAGGGTTGTTGTGAAGTTTATAGGATAATCATATCGTAAATCATGAGATTAAAGCTGACATAATGTATGAAAAGTGCTTTACAAACATTCCCTGTGGTGTATTTTCATTATAATAGTCATTATTCGACTTGCTAAGGAAATGGAACTTGATCTAGACGTCAAGGAAGACAAGGATTCTGAGGGATGGAGATGAGGAAGGAATATGTTCCAGGGATGGGGAATGACAAGCTTCATGAAGATGGAAGAGTGTGGAATTTGGGGAACATCTATTAGCTCAATTTAGTTAGACTGAAGACGGTGCAAGGAGTTATGGGAAATTATCCTCGGAGTTCTGTTGGAGCCAAGAGTGTGAAGGACCTGAAACGTGCCCCCTTAAGAAGATGTTCCAGGCTTAGGAGTTTGTCTTTTATCTTAATGGCAATAAGAAACTACCGAAGGCTTTTGAGAATGACACATTCAGCTTATTTCGGCAGCTATGGAAGAAATGGGAGAAGATGGGAAGAGAGAGGAGGCAAGGAGACTAAGAGATTATGACTAATCTAAACTAGACATGATAAGGGCCTGAGGTTGGAGAGAAGTAATAGGGAATTATTTTCCTCTATAGACAGACTGAATTATAGAGATTGGGGAAGCAGGAGGTGGGTGTTTGCTAGCTGCAGGACAGGAATGGTCAGGTAATTTGTGGCCTTCCTCAGAAGAGTTAATGGTAATAGCCCTTGGGAAAGTCATGTGCTGAAGGAGGGCTCCTTCAGATCTCAGGCAGTACTTATCATAAGAGGCAGATGATTTCACCTTCTTTTCTTCTCCATCATGGCCCTTTGGGAGGGCTAGAGCCTGGACCAGGAAGAGTTGACTGGTGATAGTGGCCCTAAGAGTTGGGTAGTAGAGGAGATCCTAAGTTTTGGAATATGCTGCTTGCTCATTCCCTTTCCACCACAGTCCGAATGCAAGGTTGATGCTGCTAATGAACGGTGAGGAGTGGGGAGAGTTATTTCCCTTTCCCCTTTTCCCCCACTTCCATGGTAGTGGTTTGTGCTTACATGGGGGATGGAAGGTACCAATTCCAGAGAGAACAATGGTACACAGCCCCAAGGGATGGATAAAGTTTGATTCCAAAGATGATAGGGGCAGCCAAGAGGTTTTATTTATTTGGGAGGGGAAGGGAAGGAGTAATACCTAAAATTTATATAGCTCTTCACAGTTCTCAAGATAATTTACAAATATTCTTTCATTTTGTCCTCATAACTAACCTAGGAGGTAGTTGATTTAATTATTGTTTCCATTTCATGGAGGAGGAAACTGGAGCTGAGGATGATTAAGGAATCTGCCTAGGGTCACATAACTAATGTGAAGCTGGGTTTGAACTCAGGACCTTCCCAACTTTAAGTCCAGTCCTATGTAGCTTCCTGCAGAAGTAATTCTGCTCCCAGGGAGGCAGTAGCAACATTGGAATAAATAGCAGTGGTGCTTTTTCTGTCTTTGGCATCACTGATTCCCCCACCTGGGACAGATAGTGCCTGAGGGCCATGTGGGTGGTAGCTTCACAGATGGTAATGGGGCAGTGTGCAGTGATGGAGGACAGAGCAGGCACTGCCTTTGAGAGTGGCACTAATCACCAGGAGCTCCCTGTAGAGAGAAGGCTTCCAATTCCACACTCTGTGGGAGGCCAGGACTGATTGTCCAAAATATCTAGATTTAAAAAAAACAAAAAAGTGCTACCTGATACTTAATAATAGGAAGCTAGAGCTCTTTTAATTATCTTCCCTTTTCTTTAGTTAGGATTTGAAATTTGTCTGTTTCCAGGAACTATTTGAGGTCTAAGCATTGATTCAGGTTTATATGGTGGTTTAAGACTTACAAACATTTTCCTCACAATAACCCTTTTAGGCAGGTAATATTTACAAGAATGGTTTTCCCCTTTTTATAGATGAAGGAACGAACTGAGGCTCTGAGAGAGGGCAAGTGATTTTATCCATAATCACATGTTTGGTAAATAGCAGAGCCAAGACTTGGACCCAAATCCTAGGATTACAGATTTAAAGCTGGAAGGAACCCCAGAGGACTTGTAGTCCTTCAACCCTTTCATTTTACAGATGAGGAAACTGAGACCCACCAAGATTAGAAGACTTGCCCAAGGTCACAAAGAATTGGTCATCCACTTCTGAACTCCACGCCTCAGTTAATTAGAAAAAAAAATTGGAAAAAAAATTTTTTATTAGAAAAATAATTAATTGAAAAAAAGAAGTGTCTACATCAGAGATACATGAAGAGGATTTGTTAAATGCCATTTGTAAGTAACTTCCAGACATGTTAAAGGTTTTCTGAAAATTGCATTTGGCCCATCTCAGTTCCTACAGTATTATGCTGAGTATTGCCAATTACATGCATGCATGTATTTGAGTTCATTTAAAAGCCAGGAATTTTCATAAACAAGTAAGTAATAACAATGACTGATGTTTATATTATACCTTAAAATATGTGATTCAATTCAACATTAAAAAATAATTTTCTACTGTATGCAAGGTCCCATACTATAGGTGTTGGAAATAAAATGACAAAATAAGCCCCAGGAGCTTACCCCCTACTAATGGGGAGGGACTCAGCATGTATAACTCAAATAGGGAACAAGTAGAACAAGGAAAGGATCAAAGTATTCTGGGAACACTTTAGGAGAGAGAAAACACTTGATTCTGGAGGATTAGGTTGTAGTGGATAAAGCAACGGGCTTGGAATCAGGAAGACCTGAGTTTGAATCCTGCCTCAGACACTTACTAGCTGCATGACCCTGGGCAAGTTACTTAACCTTTTCTCAGTTTCCTCTTCTGTAAAGTGCGGATAACAATAGCAACCATTTCATGGGATATAAAGTATGAAGTGATTTACAAACATCCATTTTATACATGAGTTGTTATTGATTGTTAATAGAACTCTTTAAGATTTCTAATAATAGCAGCTTCCCTAAAGCTGCTCAAGTTTTAATAGAACAAAAACTACACTAAGGCTTTTGGAACACTCTGTGTGTGTATGTGGTTGTGTGTGTATACATAAGTGTATGTATACAGGACACCTTATATATATATATATATATGTATATGCATCCCTATCTATATTTTATCAATATGTATATACATCTATACATAGGTATGTACATATGTGCATATAGTATGTATGTGTATGAATGTGTATGTATAATTAGAAAGTTAAAATGTCATATAAATAAACTAATAACTCCAAACATGAGCACATGTGTATACACACGTATATGTGCACATATATGTATACACATGGTATGTATGCGTGTACATATACACATGAAAGTATATATGTATATATAGTTGGAAAGTAAAAATTTCAATTTCATTTAAAGACATTAATGTATTCCTAAACACAAAGCACAGTATATATATGTATGTGTGTATATATATATATACAAAATGTGTTTGTACATATATACATATATACATAGATATATGTGTGTATATGGTATGTACGTGTGTATATATGTGTGTTTGCCTGTGTGCATATATATATATATGCAATTGGAAAGTAAAAATTTCATTTAAAGACATTAACATGTCCCTAAACATGCATGTATACATGTGCATACACACACGTATATGAATACATGTGTATGTGACATGTATATTTATATGTGTGTATATACATATTTCAGTGTATATATGTGTGTATAGATACACACACACACACACACACACACACATATATATATATATATATATGAAAATCTGAAAGTAAAAATTTTACTTATATCCCTAAACATCAAACTTATTTAGTAGACTCTAGGTATGGGAGATAAATATCTGCAACATCTTTATTCTTTTGTAATTTCTAGATATTAATACCTGAGAGTAGAGACTATACCTTAATTACTTTTTTAAGATTTCCCCCACTGCCTAGCACAGTGCACTACATTGTAGGCACTTAAGTGAATGAATGAATGAATCTGTTAGTTTCCCTTTACTTGTCTTCTTACTCAGCCTGGAGAGCAGGAAGGCCTTGGGATCACTATTCACTCTATGGGCCAGTGACTCCCGGTCTTTGCCACAGCAAGGACTTCCTACAGCACAGGGACTTTTCGTCCCTCTGATATCCCCAGACCCGCAGGACAAACATCCAGAACGCTTCTTTTGCTCCTGTGATGCCTTCTACAGCTGACGGATGTACCTGGGAACACATTGATGTTTCCTTCACCTCTAAAGGAAGGATGGGTCTTGAAGAAAGGGATTTTCTAAAGACAATCAATAAACTTTCAGGTAAGAAAATTACTTGGGGGCTCACTGTGCCCTTTGAAGTCAGAACAAAGCACTCGAAAATCAACAGAAATACAGACTCTCAAAGGCTTTCACTGTGGCTGTCAGTTCAAAAAGAGCTGTTTTTCTCAGGCCATTAGGCTGTGTCCAATTATTTTTTATGTATTGTTTCAGAAGATGTGAAGCCAGAGGTTGTAGATCCTCCAACATGTTAGGCTGAAAAGAACGCCTTGACTTCATTGCGATATTTCCAGTGACTGTACAAAGAGCACTAAACCTTGAGATGGGCCTAGATCCTGCTTAGAAATGGACTGCTGATCTCTGAAGTCCTTCTCACTGTCCAGAATTCAAAAGAAGCTGCATCAATGAGCTTGAGGGTCAGATAGAAACTCAGTTCTTTCCAATTGTGTTCATTCATAATGCCAAATGTCTCCAATCAGTTTTACAGTACAGTTTATTGTAGGTTCTTCTGTTGGCCCTTAGGTGGCACAGTGGATAAAATGCCTCACCTGGAGTCAGGAAGGTGCTGAGTTCAAATTCAGACTCTTCACTTGCTGGGCAATCTGTCTCAGTTTTCCCATTTGTAAAAAGGTGGTGATGCTTAATAGAATATTCCTCCTCGTGTTGTTTTGAGACTAAAAGGAAAAATTTGTATAGTGCTCTGCAGATCTTAAAGTACTATATAAATGCTAGCCATCATTGTTACGTCAGTACTAGCTATTTTCCAATTCTCATACTATCAGGGCCTTTAATCTTCTTAAAGTGCTACTCCTGCCTTTTCACTCACCTCTGTGGCTCTCTCCTATGAACTTAGACCAATATGGAATAAAAATGATCTTATATTTTGATCACAGGCAATCACATGATTAATGACTGGAAGGTACAGAGAATACAACATACAACATTATTATTTATGAACTGTTTTTAAAATTTGCTTTTCCTGTTTCTCCATCTCCTAGTTACTTTCCTTCTGTGATTACCTTGCACCTACTCTATATATATCTTGAATATACCAATCTAGATACAGATTACTTCCTTTGCTACCTGTATTTATTTGCCTTTCTTGAGTTTCTATTGTTTGAGGTTTTGAAAATCTAATAATCTTGC
>CM053769.1:693172187-693199226 GCA_028658325.1 Potorous gilbertii | reverse complement strand
TCATGTTGCAAAAGAAAACAAACAAAATAAAACAATAAAATAAAGTTTCAAAAAATATCCTTCAACTTGCATTCAAAGTTCATCAATTCTCTCTCACAGCATTTTTTTCACCATGAATCCTTTGGAATTGTCTTGAATTATCATCTTGATAAGAATATCCAAGTCTTTCATAGTTGATCATCATTACAATACTATTGTCTGTCACTTCATTTTGCATGAGCTCACATGAGTTTTCCCTAGTTTTTCCAAAACCGTCTTCCTTGTCATTTCCTATAGCACAGTAGTATTCCTTTGTAATCATATATCACAACTTGTTCAGCCCTTGATGGGCATCCCCTCAGTTTCCGCCATAGAAAGAATGGCTATAAATATTTTTGTATAAATAGGTCCTTTTTCTTTTTTCTTTTTCTTGGATTTCTTACCTAGTAGTGGTAATGCTGGGTCAAAGGGTATGTGCAGTTTTATAACTCTTTGGACATAGTTCCAAATTGTTCTCCAGAATTGTCTCTTCAGACTAGTCTAGAATTCCACCAACAATGCACGTGTCCCATTTTTTCCATATCCCCTCCAGCATTTGTCATTTTTCTTTTCTGTTCTGTTAACCAACCTGATGGATGAGGTGGTACCTCCAAGTTGTTTTAATTTGCATTTTTCTATTCAGTAGTGATTTAGAGCATTTTTTTTCATGGGACTATTGATAGTTTTGATTTCTTCTTTTGAAAACTGCTATTTCATACCATTTGACTATTTGTCAACTGGGGAATGACTCTGATTTTTACAAATCTTGCTCAATTCTCTATATATTTGAGAAATTAGGCCTTTATCAGAGAAACTTGCTGTTAAAATTTCCCCCTTGCTTCCTGCTCTCCTTCTAATTTTGACTACATTAGTTTTACTTATGCAAAAAATTTTAATTTCATGCGATCAAAATTATCTATTTTGCTTCTCATAATCACCTCTATTTATTGTTTGGTCATGAACCATAAAAATTATTGTTAAGGAGCCCTAAGAGATCAATGCAGATTATTTAATAAAATGTTAGAAACTCTATATCAGGTAGAAAATATCTACCAAAAAATGACCTGGTCACCAGAATTGCGCACCAGAAATCTGATATCTTTCAAGAACTGATAGAAGACAAGTCCTTATACTACAATAAAGACTCAAAATATTCTTGATAACTCAATTAACAAAGTGTATTGGAACCATAGCTTCATCACAAGCCAGATGTTGCCCACAATTGCATGGACATAATAACATGGATCCAAAAAATCTACTTGTGAACATTTTTAATAGATGCTGCCATATCAAGTAATCATAATATCCCAGATGAGTAGAATGGAAAACTTTTTAAAAATTTAGAGACCTAGAAGACTAAAAAATCATGTGAGAAGGAGAAGAGATACTCATTCTCCCTATCATTCCATCTGTTATTAAATTTGAGGCAGTATAGTGCAATGGGATGAGTATTGCCCTTTGGGTCAGAAAGACCTGAGTTTAAAACCTGCCTCAGACCCTTATTAGCTAGGTGACCCTAAGCAAATCACTTAATGCCTCTCTGCCTCAGTTTCTCCATTTTAAAAATGAATGGATTGTACTATGTGACCTCTAAGGTCCCTTCCAACTCTAAATCTATCATCCTATGTAAGTTGTACCAAGGATGCTTTCAGTGAAACTACAGGAGATGAAGTTAAGTCCTAAAATTTTTTCAACTATTTAAACTCTTCTCAACTATAAAAGGCACTGATTTCATCCTTGGGCTTAATAGTCAGCAGAAAATTAAATATAGACTAATCATAGCAGGATAGTAACTTGTCAGGACTGTTCCTATCTGAAGTCCCTTGAAAAAGATGAACAGAACAGCATTAGCAGTTATGCAAGTCACCGCCTGCCTTAGTAAATAGAGTACTGCTCTCTGAGGCAGGAAGTCCCACCTTTCTTTTTTTTTTTTAGCCTGGTGACTTTGGGCAAGTCATTAGCCTTTTAGTGCCCCAAGCATCTCTCCAAGACGATATAAAGCAGAACATGTACCTACTGCATTGGGAGAGAGAGAGTTTCCTCAAGTAGGAGTCCCTTCAACTATGAAACCCCAGGTCTGGCCCCAAAATAATCATAATGAAATCTCCTTCACAAGTTTATAAAAATAATTGGAAGGAAATGTCCATAGACAGAAAACCAAAGCACTAACACCTGGCCCAGTGACTTGTCTAAGGCTCCAGGGCAACACCGCGCCTTAGACTCTGCCTCAGGCTTAACTACATGTAAACTCTATTGGGCATCTAGAGGGATAAGTAAGAGCCAAATATCCAGTGAAGGAATTATTCAATACAGAAATGTCAGAAATGACAAATATATGGACTTTAATCATATTCTGAAGAATTACAAATCCAAAGCTGACTAAGAAAAGCCTGCACTGGAAAGCAGATAGGTTCATTAGGCGCCATTTATAAGATATGGGAGAAGATGATTAAATCTGAGCTCATAATGTGTTTGACATTTTTATAGAAACATGGCAAAGGAGGCCACCAGTTTTATTAACCTCATTATGCAGTGTGTTGAGTTTACAAAAATTCTGAAAGTTGATCACAGTAATTAAGCAGGAGCACATGACAAGTGGAATTTTATTGCCTCATACCAGAACGTCTAGGTGAGTTGCTAGGCAAGGGGCCAAGTTTTTTTTTTTTAACCACCTGGAAAAGGGGATTTTTTTATGCATTAAGAAAGACTGGAAAGTAGAATGGTCTGTTTGCTTTCAGCCATGTAGTCATGGCTTTTTACTATGTTGATCCCAACTCATGTGTTGAATGACCATATGGATATTGATTGAAATAAAAGCAATCACGGTTGGGACATTTCATTCAGATTGATGTGCAGTTGGTAAAAGTTGATGAAATGAAGTACAGCTGAGGGCCATTAACCTGACCTTCCCATTAATCTCCAGCAGGTGTAGGGTGTAGATTTCCTTCTTGCTCTGAGGAGGAAGAAATTAAAAGAACATTGGAGTGAGGCAGCACCTAGAGATAGCCCAACCAAACTGTATTCTTCATGATATACACAATAAGATATATTCAGGAGGTCCATTCAAATCAGCTCCTGAGACAATTGTTAAATTTTCAGGCTGAGATTTTGCACCTTGGAAATGGCACAAATTAAGGCTTGATTTACTGTTTTCTTGCTCATTTAGACTTAACGATGGAGAAAATATCAATAATTCAGGTTAAACTTAAAATTGTTTCAGGAATTTTTTTTCTCAGACAGCTGGTTATTAAACATCTACCAGCACACCACTGTATATCATACACTCTTTCTGAGGTTTATTGGAGATAGACGGTGGTAGTACTCTAGGGTCTTAGTATTTCTGGGGCAGCTTAGTGAGACAGCTAGATGTTATAATGGATCAAGTGCCAGGCCTGGAGTTCAACTCTGGTCTTAGAAACTTACTATCTGTGTGACCCTGGGCAAATCACTTAACTTCTCTTTGCCTCAGTTTCCTCATCTGTAAAATAAGGATAACAATAGCCCCTACTTCACAGGGTTGTGGTGATGATAAGATTATATACTATTTCTAAGGCACCTAGCCTAGTGCCTGGCACATGCTAAGCCCTATGTAAATACTTGCTGTCATTACTCTGGAATGTCATAAGCTTCAGTGATTAATCTTCAGAATAGCTTCCTTTGCAGAGGAGAAAGGGAGAGACTATACATTGGTCTTTCCACTGTTCCCAACTTTATGGAAGATGGAGGATATGTATTGAGGTGGAAGGTGCTATCATTTGAGGGGTGGAGGGTGGGAAGGTTTTCATTGGTCATAGAAGACTTGACTTGAGTTCCTTTTCCTGTTACTTAGTAGCTACAAGATGGTACAGTGGATGGAATGCTAGACTTAGGGTAAGGAAGACCCGAATTTGAATACTTCCTCAGACACTCCCCAACGCCATGATCCTGGGCAAGTCACTTAACCTCTCTGTGTCTCAGTTTCCTCATCCATAAAATGGGAATAATACTGATAACACCAACCTCTCTGGGTGGTTGTGAGGATCCCATGAGTTATATGGAAAGTGTTTGTTGAACCTTAAAGTGCTATATAAATTCTAGCTACTATTATTGGTACTTACATGATCCTAGACAAACCTCTTGCCTCACTGATTCAAGGTAGGGAGGTAGACCTTCTGGAGATCCTTCTTCATCATTCAATCAATAGCTACTATGGACCAGATTCCAAGTTAGGCACTGGATAGACACAAAGACAAAAGTGAAAGTTCCTGCCCTTGTGGAATTTATGGGATTAGCCAGGAGACAACATGCACATTTTTATGCACATGAAGTAGATATGAGGTCATCTCTGGGGGAAAGTACTAAGAGTTGGCAGAATCAGGAAAGTCTTCTTGTAGAATGTGGTATTTGGTCTGAACTATGAAGGAGATGGTGGTTCTAAGAGAGTCAAGGAAGGAGTTCCGTGCATGGGAAATGTCTAATGCAAAGACGTGGATGGAGAAAAAGAGACTAAAAGTCTTGCATGAGGACAAGAAGAAACCTAGTTTTGCTGAATCCCTGTGTGTATGAAAGGGAGTAATGTAGAATGAGGCTAGGAAGGAAGGTTAGGGTTTAAAAGGGCTTTAAATGCCAATGAGAGGAATTTATTTTTGATATTGGAAATAAAGGGAGCTAAGTTGATCAGATTTGTGCTTTAATAATATCAATGTGACAGCTATACAAAGAATGGATTGGAGAGAGAGGAGACTTGAGGCAGGGAGAACAATTAGTAGGCTTATTGTAAGTAAAGAAAAAGGCTGGGAAAAGTGAGCAAGCAACAAGAAAGAACCTGCCTATAAAAAGCTACCACGCTGACAGAGAAGCTCAAAACACAAACTAGAATATGACAATGATGCTATGTGAAAATATCTATAAGAAAAAGCAAAGAAAAGTGCAGATTGGCCACAAGTCAAATACAAATTCCTAAAAGAAATAAAAAAGAACAATTAAAAAATATACTAGGAAGTTTATTGCCATAGTTTTGGCACGAGATGGTATCTTGTAATAGAGCAATTGTTCTGTGTGTGTATGTGTGTGTGTGTGTGTGTGTGTGTGTGTGTGAGAGAGAGAGAGAGAGAGAGAGAGAGAGAGAGAGAGAGAGAGAGATGGATGTGAGAGTTCTTTGGGATCTAGGATCCTTTAGAGTACAACCTTGCCTGTATCTACTCCTGTACTTACTTCTGCCCTTACCTTTCCCTTTCTGTGATGAAACCATTGCTACTTCCACAATTTCTGTTCAAAATGAGATTTCAGGGTATGAAGCAGGCTGACAATAGTGCAGATGTAGGAAAGTGGAGGCAGCTCTAGGAAAAGGTTAATTCTCTCTTCTGCAGCTCCTGCTGCTGGCCCATGGTTGTTCAAAGCAGACCTGAGGATAGAAGAAGACTACCACAGAAAAATATTTTAGGAGAATATATTGAATGTGTGTGCCTATATTCATAGGTGCAATGCTTAATGTTTTCTCTCTCATTCTCCCTGGTGGCTGCATTTTTTGAGTTGGTGAGCAAATGTGGTTAGTGAACCATATTTAGACACTTTTATGAATGGCTGTTTCCAACTGACTGCCTGTCCCTGGTAGGATGTTTTCTTGGCATCTGCGTTTGGTCCTGGATATTTAGTACAAAGAACTGAAGGTCCATTGCTTACTGACTGTCTTCCATGAGTTATGGGTTTCATATTCCTTAGCAAGCAGTAGGGAAGCTAAACCATTATCTCTGTCATCACTTGAATTTAAAGGTAAATGACAGAAAACTTCCAACCTGAATATACAGCCATATGGGTAAATATAAGCATATAAGCAGATGGATTTGTGTGACTCAGCAGAGAAACCAAGAGGCAACTTGGAAAGGAGAAAGTATCTCTGATTCAACATCAATATCACCATCAAATCATGTCAAAATGTAATGTGAACAACTGCAGTAGTTAATCTATGATCTTATTTTCTGTACTTGGAATAAAAATTAAAAGAAATCTGCAGAAAATTGGCATATCTCAGAATTTACTGAAACTAACATGATGACCTTCAACGGGGAAGAATAATTACCATTGGGAAAGCACAAATGTGAAGAATTTTAGGTCCCTTTTCAGCAGAGAAGCTTCTGAAAGAGAAAGAGATAGAGAGACAGAGACAGAGAGACAAAGAGGGGGAGAGAGAGAGAGAGAGAGAGTTCTTTTGAAAGGGATGTCAGACTGCAGGAGGGAGAGTCCCTAACAGAGAGAGAAAGTACATCTTTGTTCTGAACCCCAATATGATCCAAAATTGCCATATGTATTAGCAAGATACCTGACCAGTTGGAGAGGAGAAAACATATCCTATAAAATTCAGTTTGGCTCTAAAAGTGTTTATTTAGTACCTATCATGTGCATTGTGCTAGTTTCTAGCAATACAAAGATAAAACATTCAATAATACATGCCAAATTTCCTACATGCTGTATAGATGCAGTCTATGGCAAGCATTACCATTTCTATCTATAGCAAATGCTTCAGCTATGACGGAACTAATAGTATAGCTGATGGGAGTGGGGGGTGGATCTCAAAATTTAGCCTTTTTTTTTTATCAGATATACTGTCATTCCAAAAATTGACTTAAAGACTATAATTTTAAAATAACTTGAATGTTATTTAAA
This sequence comes from Potorous gilbertii, assembly GCA_028658325.1. Classification (NCBI taxonomy): domain Eukaryota; kingdom Metazoa; phylum Chordata; class Mammalia; order Diprotodontia; family Potoroidae; genus Potorous; species Potorous gilbertii. The sequence continues at coordinate 693,192,566 of CM053769.1, read as the reverse complement.
GTTAATCACTGTGGTTTCCATTTGGATTCTTTAAGATCTGAATTGGAATGTAATTCTTTTCCATATATACTAGAAAAGGTACTGGCTCTCAAGAAGAAGGGCTTTGGAAGTATATTTTCCTATTATAAAGTTAAGTCACTCATTGAAGAACTGCATATATTTTCAGGTTATGAATAACACATATCTATGTGAATAACACATATATGTGACTAGGATATATACATACACAGGATGTATATAGTAGTTTGCATACAAATTACTATAATATACACACAGGGTGTACATAGTAGGTGCCATATGTTATATACATATTGTTAGTATATGCAAATACATATTTTTGTATTTTTTTGTATAATAAAGTATTGAATTTTGTATAATAATATAATTTTTATTATATTATTATATGTCATATTATATTGTTATACATATTATATTATATATAATAATTTGTATAAGTAAAATATTTAATTTTGTTTAATAAAGTATTTAAATTTGCTATTTATATTACAGATATGTGTGCATATATGTCTATTATATATAATATATTTTATATATAACATATCTAGTATATGTAATATATAGTACATACAATATTATAATACAGCATATATTATAATATTATAGATAGATACATACATACATACCCCTCCATGCACATTTATTTCATACTTACTCTGTACCAGGCACTGTGCTATACACTTCACAAATATAATCTCATGGAAGGTCGGGGCTATTATTGCCTCCATTTTACAAATAAGGAAACTGTGGTAAACAGAGATTAAATAACTTGCCTGTGGTCATACAGCTAATAAGAGTCTAAGGGAAAATTTGAACTCAGGTCTTCCTGATTCCAGGCCAAGCACTCTATGCAGTGTGGTATCACCTAACTGCCCTTCATCAAGGCTTCATCAAGCTTTATCATGCCTTATTTATTAAGTACTCATAGGGCAAAAAAGAAGTTCTGGGGAAACTTTGGTTGCCTGTGTCTATGTCTGTGTGTCTTGAGACAGAGGAAGCCAAATTCTGAAGCTTCCTAAATTCTAATTCCCAATTCTAATTCTAAATTCCTAAATTCTCTTAGACAACAAGTGTTGACTCCTCCAAAGTATCTGGAAAGGGCTGAAATTGTCATCATCCACAGATGAGCTGTCACGGAGCCTGGCCTTCAGATAGGACCGCACCTGAGTCAGCTCGAGCAGGCACATGAGGAACAGTCCTGTGTCTGAAGGAATTTGGCTCCCTCTCAGTGATTCAGACACTGTCTTCCATAATGCGCTCCATCAGAAATCTTTCCTTAAGTGAAAATCAAATTATTCTTGCTTTAGCTGAAATGCTGGGCTCAGTAGCTATCTGTAAACTTCACATGGACTTTCTGTTTTGTTGGTTTAAGCTAAAAGATGTCAGTCCCCTCCCCCACATCCCAGCATTGGACTAGTTATCTACCTTTGATTTCTCCTTATGATGTCAACTCTTGGGGATTTTCATTTTAGGAGCCAGCTTACAGGAGAGGAGGTTTTTGGAGCTTGTTTAAGGACTAGAGGAAGACTGAGCTTGTTTCCTGGGCCACTTCCTCAGTTTCCTATGACAGAGGAAGAAGGTAGCTCCAGGGAACCAAATTAAGATTGTGAATGGCATGGAAGGGCCTTCAGTCTCACATGAGAAAGAACTGATTACCTTGGCCCCAGGCATGAGCGGCAGATCCCCATCAGAGCTTCTAAGGGGGCAGGGAAGGTGTGTGCCCAGGCAAGGACTGAAGTCCACTGTCACCTACCACCTGGATCACTTGGAGCAAATCTCTTCAGCTTTCTGTGAAATGAAGAGCTTGGATTAGAAAGTCTTTAAAGGCTCTTTTAGTTCTAAATGATGCTCCAGTCCAATGATGCTCCGAGCCATCTTCAGATGCTTTCCTGAATATGCTACGTTGGGAGATAGCAAAGGAAAAAGGGCAAATGCAATTGCACCAGACCACTTAGTTTAATTTAATTTTACACATTTGAAATTGAGGGAGAAGAAAATGGGACAAATTATATACATGTATACATAAATACATATACATATCTATTCAAATATAAATGCATGTATGCATGCATATACACATTGTGTTGTATATATAAAATATGCACGTATATAGATACATATATTATATATGCATGTTGTTTTGCTGTTCAATTATGTCCAACTCTTCATGACTCAATTTGGGGTTTTCTTGGCAGAGATACTAGAGTGGTTTGCAATTTCGTTCTCTAACTCATTTCACAGATTAGCAAACTGAGGTAAACAGGATTAAGTGACTTGTCCATAGCTAGTAAGTGTCTGAGGTCAGATTTGAACTCAGGTCTTCCTGACTCCAGGCCTAGTGCTCTACCACTGTGCCACCATACATAGACATAACATATGGAGGGCATGTATATCTATATCTATCTGTCTATCCATCTATCAACACACGATAGTGCAACCTTCTTTCTTATAAGGGAATGCATTAGGAAAGTCAGCATTTGGGAATGAGGGAGGTAGAGGTACAACTAAAGGGAAGGGGAGAGACTGAGGGTTTTAGCACTTAAGATTTTAAAATAATTAAATAAAAATTTCATTCCCTACTCATAAGTTAAGAAGACATTGTTCTTGTAGATGAAATCAAGGAGCATTTCCAACTGTTCCTCTTTAGATTTCAAAGTGTCTTCCGCACCAAAAATAAAATAAAGAGAGGAGAAGGTGTTAGGGGGAAGAAAAAAAATACTTTCTATTCATCAGTAACTGGACAATTATAAAAATAGTTACATAGATAGGACAGCATCAGATATCCCTGCAGTGTTCCTAGCCTGTGGGAGGATATAAGTTCTTTGGCTGGTAACTGACAGCTCCTTAGAGTGAGTTGGCTTTTTTTTAAAGGTTGTATATACCCAGCATTCCCAAAGCTCACTCATTTTTTTTCTTAAAGATTAAAAAATGCCTCTTCATTGTACAGTGCTCAAAATAGTCAGATGCCCTTTAAATTTACTATCCAACAAGTATCTAAGAAACATGCCATTTGACACTATTGTAGAAATTAAACTCTGTGCTAGTTAAACTAATAGGATCATGAGTTCAGAGTGGAACAGACCCTAGGGGCCATCTGGCCCAATCTCCTCATTTTACAGAAGAGGAAAATGAAACCCCAACAAGAGGGGATATTGCAGTTACCAAGAAGCAGATTTGAATCTGAATCTTGAGTCAAATCCAACACTGTCCTCTGAAATAATTGAACATTCTTTTTAAAAGTCTACAAGCCAATCTTTAACACGAAACTCTTCTCAAAAGACCATGGGAAAGGTGGAAGAGATGAGATTCCCTTTCAGTGATGCCTAAGGGAGCTGTAGACTAAGAAAAGACCCTTGGAAAGAAGATGCAAAAGTGTGCCTCCCTCCTTCTCTTTCTCCTTCCCTCCTCTCTTTCCCTCCCTCCCTTCTTTTGTCCCTCCCTCTCTCTTTCTTTCTCTCTCTCTCTCTCCCTCCTTTCTGTCTCTCTCCTCCTCCCTCCCTCCTTCTCTCTGTCTCTGTCTTTGTCCTTCCCTTTCTCCCTCCCTCTATCTCTCTCTCTTCTTTTCTCTCCCTTTTTCTCTCTGTCCTGCTCTCTTTTCCTCCTAGGAGTCATCACTATGCAAGGTGAGGCCAGAGAGCTTCAAGGGGCCCCCTTGCTTCGGGAAAGGTCCAAACCAAACAAGGGAATTGCCTATGCTCTATTTTTCAAAGTGTTGATGGAAAAACCAATACAAACCTTAGGTCTAAAATTGCTTTGCCCTCTTCACTGCCCCTCTGTCCAGCTGCAGAGCCAAGTCACCCTCCCTCATGTTTCCTGGCCCAGCTGTTACTCATGTGTGAAGTTCCCCATGTAATAACCAAGGCTGAAATTCTTTCATACATGCATGCTCTCCACGGCATTGTTATCTGTTATTCTAGGGCTGATTTGTGACCAATGTCATTGTAACCGATGTTGTTATTTTATCATAAAACTCAAGGTCTTGTGAAGGTGAGGAGAGGCTAAGGAATCTGTTATGCTCAATGATTATTACATGAATAAATCATCTTGATAAAAATGGCTCTAGGAAAAGACATTTAACGTAGGCAAGTATCAGACGCAGAGCTTTTATGCCTAGCTTCCATTCGTTTAGGTGATTTTGCCTTTACTCATTTGAGGGATGTAATTGGTTTGTTTTCTTTTTTTTTTTTTTGGTCTTTCCCTGCAAATACAGTAGAGGGAAACCTGAAAATAGGAAACTGTTATGAAGGCATGTGACAAAATCTATGATGAGATCATTGGCCTGTATGCAGTTAGCTAAGGAGTGTCTCTTAAGAGTCATTTCAGAAGTTGTAGCCATCGGTTTTATGGGTAGATCCTTCCCTCCCAGTTTCCTCTGAGACCCAGCACATCCACTGTGTGTGAGGGGGGATGGATTTCTTGTTCTTATCCACTAACACGCAAGAACTGGGGCACAAAAGGAACAGGGCCCTTCCTGGACTCCATCTTCTCTTTCAGAGGCTTAAATCCAGGTCAGCAGAAATTTTGAGGCATTTTCTACCTCATCTGCATTGTTTGTTCTCAGTAGCCTCCTTTACCTCTCCTAGACCTAATTTTATGTCAAAGGCAAAAGATGCTGGAGCTAGATCCATGTGGTGGAAAGTAAAGGCCATGGGTGATATTATAATTAGCTAACTTAGATTACAGAGACAAACAGAATAAATAATTCAGACTTAACATCCACTTTGAGAATTTTATCTAGTTTTATCAATGGAATTATTTCAGGTTAGCCAAGTTGGGCCTGAATTTCCCAGATCAGCTTCCAACATTGATTCAATGAACAAATCTGCTCTTTGCATGGTACCATATAGACAGAACTTTGTTAGCCTTAGTCTAGCCTGGACTCACCAATAACATTCCCAATGCTGCTAGATAATGTTCCCATTTATGTGAATATCAGTAAGACGGAAGACCTCCAGCGTCTGGGAAGACTACAAAATTAAACTGAAATTTGTGCATCTTGTTGGCCTCCTAGATATTTTCCTTCCTGGCAATATTTGAAAGGCACCAAAGGCTTTAAAAAACTCAAATACCCTAAATCATAAATCTCAAGGATGATAAGATCAGAAATTTAAAGCTGGAGGGGACCTTCAAGGTCATCCAGTCCAATCATATCAAACTCAAGTAGAACCAAGGGTCACTAAACTGCACATAAGATCCCTTCAGGCAGCAGACTGACTTGGAAAACCTCATATTAGCATTATCTATGTTTTACTGTATTTTTATGTATTTTGCTAAATATTTCCCAGTTACATTTTAATCTGATTCTGCTACACCTGAGAGTGTTATGGGTAGTGAGTTTGACACCTTTATGTTCTAATCCCCTCGTTCTACAGAGGAAAAATATGAGACTGAGAGAGGTAAAGAGACTTTCCCAGAGATACTCACAAAGTAAGAACCGGAGTTGGAAATGAGCCCCAGGTCCTCTGATTTTGGATTACTGTCTCACAAGGTTTGATTTAGAGTCATCCAGGAGAAGGCACTTTAATATGGCTCATCATTAAGTAGGTCTTGATGGATCACTGGGCAAATCATGCCTCTGAAACATATGTACATGCAACAAGAGGCCCAGAATCTCAGAATTATGACAGGCCTTTCAGTCCAATCCACTTTTGAACTGGACTCTCCACTACAACGTGGCTGATGAAAGGTGATCTAATAGCACTTGATTCCCAGGGTTGTTATGAAGAACAAAAGAGATATTTGTAAAGCACTTAACCCAATGTCTGACATGCAGTAGGGGCTTCATAAATGCTAACTTCCTTGTTTTCTTTTTATCACATGAAAAATGTTCTTCCTAGGGCTACCTAGTCTCATTTTGAGAATTTGTCCACCTCATGAATGAGCTATCAGACAACGTCACTTCCATTTGTCCTACAACAATATGGGAAATGTATATTGATGGAAATAAATAAAATATTTAATAAATATTTTTAATGAAAATAAATTAATATTTTTGAAATTATTTCTAAAATCAACAATATTTATTTACTTTTAAATATATAAATACTTGTATCTATTTATATACAATATATAATTTTTATAAAACTATTTAATAAATAAATATTTATAGAATTATTTATGAAATGAAACAAACAAATAAATGGGTTGTTAAAAAATTTTGTCTTGCTTAGTTTAAGCAGTTACCAGAAATCCCTCCTGGAACCATTGTAAACAGTTTCCTCTAAGTTGTAAGTTCTTTTGGGAGAGGGATGGAGTATGCTTGTACTCTATGGTTATTGCTTCTTTTGCAGTCAGAGTCCTGGCCTTTTCCAATGTCCCATACTGATAAAATAAATCAGCTTCAAAGGTAGTATAGAGCAGTGCATGGGGTGTATATCTGGAGTCAGGAAGACCTAGATTTAATTCCTTCCTCTGATGTTTACTAGAGGCATGAGGCTAGGCAAGTCACTTGATTGATGCCTGCCTTAGTCAACTCCCTAAGGTTTATTCTCTGGAGGACAATTTGCTCTTGGCAAAGAGAATTCCCACACTGATTTAAAAAATCACCCTTTATTCATGTTCTCCTTCATTGTACTCCAGTAGAGAAGTTCTGGGAAATCTCCCATGAGTAAGAGCATCGCATGTCCCCTGTCTCTGCTTTACCAAGCTTCTCCCGTTGGCTACTCTGGGGCCAAAGGTGATGAAGTTTCCACTGTTTTCTTGATGGGCAAGAGAAGAAGGAGGGCCCAAATCCAGCACAAGTATGAAAGGAAGACCTTCCCAAGGTAGGGATTGTTTCAATATTTTCCTTTTATCTCTAGCATTTAGAATAGTACTAGCAGTTACTGTTTAACACACAATAATTTTAACAATTAAATAGTCATTCAATAAATAATCAAATAACTATTTGACAAATCATTAAATAATCTCTTTATTAGGAATTCATCGATTTTTAAAATTGATATATAGCTTAGATTTCCATTATCTCTCTATCCCTCATGGCCATCTCTGAAATGTCCTCCTAACTAAAAGTGGGTGAATGAATCAGACCAGGAAAGGAAATTCAAATTTCTTGCTGCTAAAAGCAAGAGTGAGAGTTATTGACGATAGCATCTTACTCACAATACTCACATGTTTCACCTCAAGGACACCAAATATCCAAGAATACTTTAAAAACAGAGATCATAGGGTAAGGAAAATTATCAAAAGGTTTTGTTTTTTAAACTTTACAAAATGACTCATAGTAGGTTTCTGTAGCGGGAGATACCCTAGAATCCTTTGTAGTCAGGATTTGATTTTTGAAAGGTTAATTTGCATCCCAAATTTCAGGAAAATATTTTTCTTATATTGTAAAATGTCTTAATTTTTTGCAGCATTTTAAACATAGCCATATTGCTCACTATCATGCTCCTTATACAAGGCACTTGATCTCCCTGTGAGGATTTATTTGGTTACTAAAACAGCAGAGTCTCCTAGATCCCAACCAAACACATCCTCGGATATCTGGCAGAGTCTATATAACCTCTTCTCTGTTTATAAAACTCAGGATGCCTCCCCTGCCCCCATCCCTACCCCCACAATCAGCACCTTTCTAACAGCATAGTTAGCTCACATTTTATTGATCTTCTTAGGCTCCAGCTCACTAAACACAGCTGCTCTCAGTGATCAAGGGACAATATGCTGAATAAGCAAAGGGAACATGGGCCAAACTCGATGGCACCCAGTGGGCCAATTCTTTTCAGGATGCTCAGTGGCATTTCCATGACTCACAAAAACAGAAACCATTCTACCATCGATGGTGGAGCACAGGGAAAGCCAGTACTTGATACAGCTCTCTCTTGTTAAATTGTACTCAGAACTGTCCCTGGCTCCATGTCTTGTGCCCATACCTAGTGTGATAGCTAGGAGGAAGCCAGGTGGTGCAGTGGAGAGATCCTGGGCCCAGAGTCAGGAAGTCTGGGGTGCAAATCCTACGGCAGACCTTATTAGCTGTGTGACCTTGGGCAAGACTCTTAATCTCAGTTTCCTCCACTGTAACATGGGGATAATATTAGCGCTCCTACCTCTTAGGGTTGCTGGGAAGCTTAAATGAGGTAGAACGAGCGCAGCAGGTACTACATAAATAGGAAGATTAAGATGATGACATAATGCAATCAAGGACCCATTCAGTGCTTCAGAGCTAGGATTTAAAGTGAAGGGGGATCTTCGGTAACATCTAGTCATAGGATCATAGATTTAGAGCTGGAAGGCATCTTTAGGGTCATCTAGTCAAACCCCTTATTCTTAAAAATGAGGCGTAGGAGGCCCAGAACAATAACGATGGGCATGATATAGTGTCTACCAAGTGCCAGGTGGTTTATAAACATTATCTCATTTGATCCTTGCAACAGCCCTGGGCAGGAGGTGTTTTTATCCCCATTTTACAGATGGGGAAACTGAGGCAGATAGTGGCTAAAGGACTTGTCCAAGATCAGACAGCCATTAAATGTCTGAGCAGAGATATGAACTCAAGCACTGTACCATCTGTCTGCCTCTAGGCATCACAAGCAATCAGTAGGAGTCCTGGCATTTGAACCGATGTCCACTGACTCTAAATTCAGCCTCCTCCTGGAACAGTTAGGCAGTGTGCCTATCAAAGAGTGGGATATTCCAAAAGCTTCTTTGACACATGAGTGAAAGAAGCACTGATGATCTGCCCCAGTTTTTCAACCAAGGGGACTTTCTCTTCAGATCCTGAGTGTCCAGTCATAAACTTCACATCCTTGATGATTTTCATCTTTGATGAAAGGAAGGAAGGAAGAAAGAAAGAAAGAAAGAAAGAAAGAAAGAAAGAAAGAAAGGGAGGAAGGAAGGAAGAGGGAGGGAGACAAATATAGGAGGAATTTATTAAATATTACTGTAACAGCCATTTTAAGAAGTACTGGAAATTTAAATATTGATAAAGAGATGGTTCCTGACCTCAGGAAGGGAAGGGTATTTTGTTTGGAAAAGGAAAAAAGTGGGATGTAGGGATTAATGAGCAGTGGCAGGGAGATAGAGAGGTGACCTGGGAGACTAGCTGAATGACTAGATGAGATATGAAGCTGAAACATGACCTGGGGTCAACCAGTAGGCCTAGTGGTATGAGTGAGCTAATTTGAACTCAGTCACTATTGAACTGGGATCAGTTTCAAAGATACAAATGTCCCAAAGATGAGTGCATCAACTTCCCCAGGGCCTAGATTATAGATTGAAGAAAACCCAACTTTAGAGGTCTAGATCTCAGGTCTAGTGTGGATGGTGTTGGTCTAGGTGGGTAAGAATAGATGAGTGGTAGCAGTCAGATAGTGATACGGCCTGGGCATATGGCTGGATAAGATGGGAAAATAAATATTCTTTTCAGGTATGAATAAATTCACTGGGTGGCATTATACTGGGCACTATTTTCAAACTGAATAGCAATATATTTTCAGGCAATGATCTTGTATTTGTATGAATATAAATAAAAACAAAAATATAATATACTGACCTAAAATCAGAGAATGACTCCTTGTCTAGCATATCATTCTCTAACCAGCACAAAGCCAGTGATATATCTAAGAATATTTTAAGAGTGGGTTAAAACCACCCAACCCATTTTAGCACTGTTACCTTAACTAGATGAGAACATTATTCAATCAATCAATCAAAAGGTCTTAGACTAAGTATGAAAAGTCTTTGAAAGCCAATGGATAAAGCAAGATGCCTCTAGACAGGAAATCTGTTCCAATAAACTGGAAAATTTGATCATGACTCTGGGGATCATTTATAAATAATTAATGCTCTGAGAAGGGAGAGGAATTTCAGAGAGTAGTAGCTTTTTAGTATATATCTGAGAAACAAAGGTAGGACAGTGCTATGACAGAAAGTGGAGATATTGAGGAGGGTCATTAGTCCTACTAGCATCTCATAGCGGAAGACCCAGGCTGTGGAAAGTCACAAGAAAAGACAGTTCTTTCCTCCACTTTCCCTCTTGGTGTCTGCTTGCCCACAGACACTAGAATATAATCTGTTGTTTCATTACTCAAATGTTTTTTCCAGATTGAATTTGTCTCAAATCAGTCACAAAAAGGCCAAGGATTAATTAAAAATATAAATATAAACTTAGGCTGAGAGATCAACTTCTGTCCAGATCTTAGACATTTTCCTAACTGGGGGCTTGAAGCTACTGTGAATTAACTCATAACTTTTTGCTCAAACTAAATCTGAAGAGGAAGGAAACATGTGGCCCTGGGGAGCCATTATAATGCTCCTCACCCTAGCTTTTCATGAGTTAATACTTGTAATGGGGAATCTCCCACCCACTCACAAGAGGGTATCGACTTTAAAAAACTGTTTTGACTTTATTTCTTTTGGACATTGCCTTCAATTCCAAGTATGTTCTCGCTTCTCTCCACACAGACAGATACTTCTTGTAACAATTTTTTTAAAAGAGGAAAAAAAGCAATTCACCAGTACTGACCACCGTATCAGCTGAGTCTGACCACATATGCAATGTTTCTTACTTATTGTCTTCCACCTTTGTAAACAAGGGAGAGGGATGCACTTTCTTATCTTTTGAGGACAAATTTGTTCATCATAATTACACAATATTTTTTGTTTGTTTTTTAATTTACATTGTGGTAGCTATTATGTACGTTATTTTCCAACTTCCATTTACTTAATTCTCCTTCAGTTCCTATGAGTTTTCTGAGATGTCTTTGTTTTTCATATTAATTTTTTTCTTTTGATGTGATAATATTCTATTACATGAATTAGTCGTCATTTATTTAGCCATTCACCAATTACTGAAACGCTTACTTTGCTTATAGGTTTTTTTGCTACCACAAAAAGTTTTCTGGTGAATATTTTGCTGCATATTAGTTTTTCTTCCTTCCTTCCTTCCCTCCTTCCCTCCCTCCTTCCCTCCCTCCTTCCTTCTCTCCTTCCTTCCTATTTTCTTTCTTCTTTTTTTAAGCCTCTTTGCTTTAGATATCCATCAGTGGAGTCATATCACTATCTATAGAAAAGGTAAATTATAGCTGCTATCTCATGTTACTCAGCTTGACATAGGGTCAGAGTATAAATCAATGCTTTCCAATTTTTCTACATTTCATTCCTTTTTCAGTGTCAGACCTCAACTCTAAGCTTTGATAGTTTGTTTTTTAACACCACAGTAATTTCTAAGTATACATCCCACTCCTTCATTGATACCTTCCTTGCAACAAGTAAATGCAGTAAAAGAAAATCAACTGATAAGGCAGCTGCATTTGACAGTGTGTGCAACCTCCTACATGCACAGTCACCCACCTTTTAACTAAGAGGGAGAAAGTGTGTTCAATGGATCAATGGGCAAGCCTTTACTAAGTGCCTTCCATTTGCCGGGCACTGCATTTCATCTCTCCAGAAGCAAAATTGTTCATTGCAATTAGTCTGAATTCACAAGCTGCCTGGTTCTGCTATTTTCATTTACGTTATTGAAGTTCTTGCAAATATTGTTCTTTTGGCTCCATTTTCTTCATTCTGCATCACTTCTTATGAGCTTTCTCATGTTTCCCTTAATTCCTTATGTTTGTCATTTCTTATGGAACAAAAACATTCCATTGCATTCCTAAACAATAATTTATTCTTTTAAATTAAATTTTCTTTTTTTACTTTGAACTGAATGATCATCAGCAAACACAAGGAAGAGACTTGTATAAGAAACTAAATTATTAATACATAGATACAGACATATATATATATACATATATAAAATTTGATATTTAAGAAATATACACATATATAACATTAAATTTAACAGGGCAGCACCAAAACTGTTCCTTTTTGATTATGTCCTTCCCTTTATTGTTTTCTTCTGTACATTTAAAAATGTTTTATTGATTTATTTTGACAAGTCTATCAATACCCACTAACCTACAGCCACCCTTCCCATTAGAAACTCACTTCTAACAAATATGTAGAGGCAAGCAAAGCAAAGAAACATGTTGGCCATGTCCAAGGATTCATATCTCATTCTGCATCTCTAGTCCATTACTTTTTAAAAAAGAGATAACAGTTATGTGTCATCATTTGTCTTTTGAAGTTACTATTGTTTGCTGCATTGAAAAGAGTTCTGAAGTCTTTCAGAGATGTTACCCTTGATATTATGGTGTTGTCATAGCACTATTTGTTCTCCTTATTCTATTTATTTCACTTAGCACTAGTTCCTACAAAATTTTCCCATGTATCTCTGAATCTTTACTATCTGTACATTCTTATGGTATAACATTTCCATCACATTCATATGTCAAAATCTATTGAGCCATCCCCCAAATGATGGGTACTTTCTTTCCAGTTCTTTGCTAATACAAAAAAATGCTACTATAAACATTTTTGTATGGATGGATCTTTTCACTCTCTGCTTGACTTGCTTGGGGGTATATGTCTACTAGCAGAATCATTGGGTCAAAGTATGTACTGAAATTTTGGAGGTATGGTTGCAAATTGTTTTGCAGGATGTTTGAACTACTGCAACTCTACCAATAGTGCATCAGTGTGCACATTCTCTTACAGTCCCTGTAATAATTTCTATTTCCTTCTTTTGTCATCTTTGCCAGTCTTATGTATGTGTGGTGGGGAAGTTGTGGAAAAAATGCGAAGAAATCTGGCAGAAATTAGATTTACACAATTACCATGCACTACATACCACAATAACCTACAAATGAATACATGAAGCAAATATAAAAGGCCATTTCATAATAAAATTACAGGATAAGGAAATGAGATAACTTTCACATCTATAGTTTGGTAGAGAATATTATGTAGACAAAATATAAAGTAGATAAGTTTATTATGTAAAATTGAAAAACTTTTGCATAAACAGGTTAATATAGGTAGAATTAGCAGGGAGATAGCTGGGAGAAATCTTCATGGAAAGTTTCTCTGACAAAAATTTAATATTCAAAATATCATTTTTAAAAGGGACAAATATACAAGAACAAGGCCTATTCCTTAATAGATAAATGTTCAAAGTTTATTTAAGAGACAGTTCTTAAATGGAGAAATTCAAACTAACAGCAATATGAAGAAATGTAATAATTGTTTTTAACAATTTCCCAATCAATGGGCACCCAGTTTGTTTTTAGTTTTTAGCAACTGCAAAAAGTGCTGCATTAATGATTTCGTACTGTTTGATACTTTTATTTCTGTCTTAACATCCTTTGGATGTATGCTCTATGATTTACTTGTTTTCCTAGTCCATCATATTGTAACACTCAAACTTGGGTTTAGCTCTCTTACTCATTCCCAATATAAAGTAATCCTAGCACCTTTGGACAGGATACACCCACAATCCTTTAAACTCTTGTCAAACTACAATTATTACCCAGTCCAAGAGTTTAGTACTTCTCACACCTATGTATTTCTAATAGACAACATGAAAACAAAGGAGTAAAGAGCAGTCAACAACTTTACTGGATTTTAAGACCTTTGAAATTAAGGTTTGTTTATTTATTATTGTGTAACCTGACTTTGGTCAGACTACAGTAAACAGAGACTTGATTGAGGTTACTGACTGGCTGGAAGTATGGTATACCCCAAATCCCAAATCCTGAGATCTGCCCTGATTTTTATCATGAAAGGACTTAGGGGAAGAAGGAGGGAGGAAGTGACAACAAGGCAGAAGGTGCTGGAGGATCTGGCATAAAGAAGTGAAAGGGGGAGATTCAGAGCATGGGGTGGATTTGATGGTGGATCATGGACTGAACTGGGCATTGTTGATCAAGTGTGTGTTCAGAGGAGAGATTGGGATGACTTCTTCCTCTCTCTTTTCCTCTATGGAGCAGGCCAGGGTAGGGTTAAATGTTCTATGTGCTATCAGTTCACTTTCTACTCCCCCATTCCATCAACATTTCCATTCATCCTCTTAAGATTTCTAGGCTGAATAATAAGCAACCAGGGCTCTGGAAGGTCTGATTTCTTTCCTTAAACTACCTTTAGCTTCCAAGCATTTCAAATGTAATAAACATGTTGGCCAACAAAAATCCAAGCTGTTTGATGTATTTTGTATAAGGTACAGAAAGATAGGAGAGAGAGGAGAGCAAGAATTCATCATTCAAAACCAAAAGATAAACTGTTCAGCAGGACTAAACTGAGGGCTGACCCAAGAGAAGCAAAGTATGGTGGTGGTGGTGGTGGTGGTGGTGGTGAAAGTGTGTGTGTGTGTGTGTGTGTGTGTGTGTGTGTTCTGAGAGTGAGAGAGAAATTGCATATAGCATTCATAGCACTTTGGGGGAAAAAATTCTGAGATGGAACATGCCCCAGATATTACTGGATTCATTCATTTTAAATATACAAACCTAAAAGCAGGGCTAGGGAGAAAAAGGCATGCCCACTTAAATTGAGAGCATTTAGGTGGGGGCCCTTTGCATACATTTCAAAGGAAAACTTTACTTTTAAAGGGGAGGAGGGAACAAGAAGCTAGGTTGCACAGTGGTTAGAGCCCTGGGCCTGGAGCCAGGAAGACTCATCTTCCTGAGTTCAAATCTGGCCTCAGAAACTTACTAGCTGTGGGATCCTGGGCAAGTCACTTAAGTCACAAGTTTCCTCATCTGCCAAATGAGCTGGAAAATGAAATGGCAAACCACTATCTTTACCAAGAAAAATCCAAATGGGATCATGAAGAGTCAGACACAGCTGACCAACAAGAAGACAGTACCTCAGGTTGGAAAGTTTAAACACTTATAGTAGGCAAAACAAAGTGACTATAATAACACAATTATACTACCAATGTTTAACTTCATAGTTTCCTCCAGTGATGAGATTTGTTTTTCTAGTGCCTCACACATAGTACACACTCACTAAGTATGCATAAAGTTATTGGGGTTAGTGTCATTCTTTCTGATATTCCTAGACTCCAGAATTGGGATGAATTGTTAAGTCAATACAACCAACATTTATTAATCTCCCAATATGTGCCAACCTAAATGCTGGAGATACAAGGGAAGGCAAAACCAGTCCCTGCCTTCAAAAAACTTACAATCTAATGGGGGAGACAATATGCCAACAACTAAGTACAGACAACATGTCTGCAGGATAAATTGGAGATAATCTCAAGAGGCAGGCACTAATATTGAAGCAATCTGGGGAAGGGTTCTGATAGAAGGAGGGATTTTAGCTGAGCCCAGAACCCAGGAAACCAGGAGGTAGAGAAGAGAAAGGGGAGAATTCTAATCACTTTGGGAGGGTTTGGTTTGGTTTTGATTTAATTTTGGAGGGGAAAGGAAGCAATGTTGTATTTTTACCATAACACTGTGTAAGCATTAAGCCACATACAGTATTTCTTTCTAAATAAGAAGTGACATTTCAGCATCGAGGTGATTACTGTCGCTCAGATACATTGTCATAGTCTAAAGTGAGGAAAAATACAATGGAGAAGCAAAACCTAAAAATAGACTTCAGAGAAGCACTGAGTCATGGTCCAAATGAAATAAATATATTAAACAGTATTTTTTTTAATAGACTGGACTCTCCAAGGGAATATTTATTATAGCCTGTTTGTTTTGTAAGAACACAAGTCTTTTCTCAGGAAAATCAGAGGTTGCCAATGTTTCTGTTCCTAATGCCTTTTTTCTCCTTCTCCACAAAGATGAATGCAATTTTTTCTCATGGGTCTAAAACGAGGCTTAGTGAAGAAAGTGTTTTTCCTTGAACTCTTTCCTCTCCTTTCCCTATGAAAGAAAATCATCTCAGATAGATAGAGAGCAGGGCTCACTGGATGTAGAGATAGACCTAAGGGACCGTGCCCTCTATACTAAAGCCTGCAGTCCCTGACAGGCTGAGTGTCCTTTTGTCTGGAAAAGCCACCCTGCTCATTGCTTTCCCTGGGCAAACAGACACTGATGAATATGCACCAAAGAACTCTTTCCCTTATCTGAGCAAGCCGTGGTGAAGACTAAAGAATGAAGAGGTAAGGAAACATTTTGGCAGAGAGGGAACATTTGATGAGAGAGCTGGGAGAAGAAAACCTTCAGCTCAGTAGGGGATAGAACATTTGGGAGCTGACAGTTCAGAACTATGATGCCTAAGGCTATTGCAATGGATAAGTCGTTAGTGAGTGTGTTTACAATGTTCAAGGCACTGGACTGGGGACCTGTCTTCAAGAGGTTTACAAAATACTTGAAAAGGCACCCATCCATATATGGAAAATTCCATAACAATGCAAGGCAGTCATATGAGAAAAATTATAGGCAGTTGAGAGTCTGTACCTTTCATCCTAGAATCTTGTCCAAGGGTTCCACATATAACAGGCGGATGTCTAGCTGGAGTTCAGTCTTTATGAGTGTCCTAACTTTTACATGGACTCTTGTCACTGGACCTCTGGTCCTCCAACATCTCACAAGGCCATTCTATTTCTAATTCTCTTTCACTTAAAGAGTAGGAAAGAAAACACACAACAGGGACAGAATTGACTATAAGTTTCATGGTGACCAGGTGGAGAAGGGACTCTCCTATCCAAAGACTTACAACAGTTTGCCTTCTCATTTGAATTCAGAGAGAAATGACGAGGGTTTGGCTGGTAATGGTTTTAGTAGGCAGGCACACTCAGGTTTCCGCAGCCAATCAAAAGGTTCCTCTTTACCATACAGACAGGAAACAATTATAGAAGACAAACTCATGCTCTAGAATCCAAGTGGCAGAGAATGCTGTACATGCTCATCAGGACTGAACTCTCATTAGCCAGGGACTTGTTACACACAAAGGCCCATGTGTTCTCTTCTCTGTGCTTCTAGTTTCTGCTTCACAATATTGATAATACATTGGATTAGCATTTGATAATACAAACATATCCCATTTGTTGTACTTCTTCTCTAGTCCCAGGACCATCCTTCAGTATAAGTCCTCATGACCACCCGTTTGTATTATTGAAGTAGCCTAGCCCCATAATGGGGCAACTACATGGTATAGTAGACAGAGTGCTGGGAATGGAATAAGGAAGACCTGAGTTCAAATTCAACCTCACTGCATGACCCTGGACAAGTCACTCTTTGCCTCACTTTTCTCATCTGTAAAATGAACTGGAGAAGGAAGCAAACCACTCAGGTTTCTCTGTCAATGAAACCCCAAATGGGGTCATGAAGAGTCAGACATGCTAAAATGAATGATCAACAACAAACAGCCTTTTAATGGTCCTTCCTACCTTTAGTCTCCCTACTATCCTCTCCCCAAAAACGGTCTTTTCTGCTTCTGCCACCCTAATTTTGTTTTGCATAATTCTACGCATGTTCTTCTTCTGATCAAAAAGCTTCAGAGGATCCCCACTAGCCGTGGAGCAAAGTTCAAATTCTTTTGCTTATCATTCAAGGCTTTCCACAGTCAGGTACCATTTTATCTTCCCTAGATTATTTATTATCCCCCTCCACAATTTCTTTGTTCTAGTGTAACTAGAAGACTCCCCATTCCATAAATATACCCTCTACTTTCTTTGCTCCTGGATCTTAATTTGAAAAAACCAAATTAACAATTGTATCCACAGGTAATTACTTGACCAACAGTGCTAATGTTTCTCAACTTTCCAATGGAGTTTTGTTACAAGGTATTGCATTGAGAAGTCATTATATAACATCACTAGTGAAGGCAACCTGTTTCCAAGTGTGTCTCAAAGTCTACTGTCTGGTATTGTTCACAAGTTGTTTCACACATGAGTCTTGTCTCCCAAACTAGCGTTAGGGTAGGAATTACGTGTTACATTTCTCCTGTATCTTGGGTATGCAGCAAGTACTCAGGGAAAAGCTGTGGACTGCTTGATTGTGAATTTGTTGTGTGATCTCTGACAAGACAGACTAGAAGACCTCCCAGGATTCTTTGGATCATCAAGCATTGCATAGGTATTGATTGCTTTTCTTCTTATAGATCAGGATGGGATGACAATAGTGACAAGCATTATGGTGATGCAGAGTTCTGTGGATCAGAAGACCCTTAGTTAAACTCCCTCCCATTTACTGTTTGTATGTCTTTAGGCGAGTCACTTAACTTCCACAGATCTCAGTTTCCTCATCTGTAAAATGGAGTTAAAATCTGCTCTATGTTTCTCTCATAGGATTGTTGTAGAGATAAAATGAGACCATGTATAAGAAAAAACCTAATAATCATAAAATGCCACATATATTTAGGCAACTACTGTCATACTGGTTAGAATGATGGCAATTATACCTATCCACACCATGATAATGTGCATTTGTCCCCCAAAATTGCATAAATTCTAGTTTAAAGCATGTCATTGAGGTAGACAGTAAAGGTATAATTTTAGTGTGTGTTTGTTCGCTCTTTTAATGACCCCAATAGCTGCAAGGTCTCTCCTATAGCAAAGTGCCTCACATGCAGGAAATAAAATCATATAAGATGCACTGAAAGGAATAGCAACTGAGATAATTTTGTTTGATGACTCTGATTAGAAATATCAAGCAAGGCAGAAACAAGGGTAATATATGCTCGCCACAGGGGCTGTCAAACAGGTTGAGCAAAGCAGAGTCCAAATGGAAAAAGTGTGATCCATAGGATGGCGAGGTTCTCCAGATGCTTCTCTTCGCAGGTGATATTGTCTTGGTTGCATCAAGTCCCAAACCACTGCAGAAACTTCTTAGCAAAAAACAGACAAACAAAAAACATCTTTCAGAAGGGCTCAACCTAACTACTTAAACTGGGAAAAGCAAGTGGATGAAGGTGGCCCGGTGTCCATGTAGGTTGTATAGATAGTTCATAGAGTTGGTCCATGGGCACTTAAATCTTGGATGGTTACCAGAGATGGACAGTGAACTGGGCCCAGAGTTGAACAGCAGGTGGAGAATATGCTGGATTGCCGCTGGAAAATTGTTCAGTACTCTAATGATGTCAAGTTTCTCCCTTAAACAATGGTCCATCTCTTTTAATGCCAATATTCTTTTGGTAACTTGTCTGAAGTTCTGACTAGGATTGGTTGTTTAGTCATCTGACTCTTTGTGACCCCATTTGGGATTTCTTAGGCAGAGATACAGGAGGGGTTTGTCATTTCTTTCTCCAGCTCGTTTTGCAGATGAGGAAATGGAGGTAAAAAAGGTTAAGGGCCTTGCCCAGGGTCACGAAGCTTGCAAGTATCTGAGGCTAGATTTGAATTCAGGTCTTCCTGACTCTGAGAGAAGCACTATGTGCACTATGGCACCACCTAGTAAAGAGAGTTGCTCGAGTACCCATCTCAAAGTCAGGAAGACCTGGTTTCAAACTTTGTGTCTGAGCAAGATGGACTGGGTGTCCCCACAAAATTTTCTTTACCCTTCAGTGCCCCCAGGTAACTCTCCAGGACTAAGTTGCAGACAAGATGCCCATCTACATTTATAGAGGGAGTTTCCTCACCTAAGAAGTTCCCTATACCAGTTAAATCACAGGTCCGGTCTCTCTCCTATTCTTCTGATAATACTCTGTGGGCTGATGAGTCATGTAATACCATAGTCTATAATGACTCGAAGTTATGAGTTGCTCAAAGACCAACAGAGGATGCATGATGGGCCTAAACGCACTATGAAATATCTCCATTGAAGACTTGTGCATGGGAGGTGACCAAAGCAAGCGAGGGAAAATTAACGGATAATCTGTATGTTCCACTGATACCTCGGTAGCGTCAAGAAATCTAGAAGAAGGATCCCAGATCACTGGGCAGATTCCTTGGGGAGTGTTTGTGGTAAGATATGAACAAGAGTCAGATATGATGAAAAGGTTTAAATGAGCTATGTGACTGGATAGCTGCATCAAAATGCTGAAGTAATATAGGAAAATATGGGACATTCAGTAGAAACACACACTCAAGTATCCCTGCACTGTTTATTTCATGAAATGATTACTTTATAAATATAGGCATCTATGAATTATAAAGGGAATTTCAGACTATGTTGCATCTTATGAAAAGAGGAAAAGTACTGTAATGGAATGGACATTGGATTGGAAACCATAGTCAATATCTCCTAAAATCCGACCTTGGTTTAAATTTGTATTGTTATCCTGGTGATCATTGTCATCGTCATCATCATCATCATCGTCATCATCATCATCATCGTCATCATCGTCATTGTCATCATCACCATCGTCATCGTCATCATCATCATCGTCATCATCATCATCGTCATCGTCATCATCATCATCGTCATCATCATCATCGTCATCGTCATCATCATCATCGTCATCATCATCATCGTCATCATCATCATCATCGTCGTCATCATCATCATCGTCATCATCGTCATCGTCATCATCACCATCGTCATCGTCATCATCATCATCGTCATCATCATCATCGTCATCGTCATCATCATCATCGTCATCATCATCATCGTCATCGTCATCATCATCATCGTCATCGTCATCATCGTCATCGTC
>CM053769.1:693144983-693171687 GCA_028658325.1 Potorous gilbertii | reverse complement strand
TAAAATCAATCACTTTTATTATATTGGCAAAGCCCAACTATAAGTGACTTCTATCTCTCCATCTATTTAGGTCTCTCTTTATTTCTCTAAAAAGCATTTTGTAGTTGTATTTATAGGGCTCCTGTGTATGTTTCAGTAGGTAAACTCCTGAATATTTTACATATTTTTAGTTAATTTAAGTGGAATTTCCTTTCTAAGTCTCTTCCTGCTAGATTTTATAGGTAATATACAGACAGCCTGATGATTTTATTTAATATCCTACTGCTTTGTTGAAATTATTTCAATGAATTTTTAGTTGACTCTAGGGTTCTCTATTATATATAACACTATCATTTGCAAAAAGCAATAATTTTATTTCCCTTTTACTTTTGCTTATTCCTAAAATTTCTTGTCTTGTTGCAATAGCTAGATTTCTAACATTACTATGTAACATTTGTAACTATGTTACAAATGGTAATAGGAATAATAGAAAATTTTGCTTTATCTTTGATCCTGTTTTTTTAAAAAGCCATTAGTGTATATCTCTTGCATATAATGATGATTCTTAACAAATGGATATGATTTACCGTATTAAGGAAAGGTCCATTTATTCCTATGCTTTCTAGTGTGTGTTTTTTTAAACAGAAATTGGTGTTGTACTTTAGCAAAAGCTTTTCCTGTACCTATTGATATAATCAATGTCTGCTCTCTCAAATAGTTCACTGTCTAGACTCTAGATTAGTCTAAATTTTTACGAAGCACAGTTCTGACAGGGAGCTTGACTCTTCTGGTATAAAGAAAATGGCAGTAGCAAATTGGTAGGTCGGATATTTTTTTTCTTTTCCCATTGCCCTACAGACTTATAAGAAGTGTATCCACAGCAGCAAATGTGAATCTGAACATTGCAGTATCTGAAGGCAGATCCAGCAGGAAATTCTAGACTCAAGATATTTCTCATCTTATTACCCAGAAGGCCACTGTCCAGGCAGTGAGTCTCCACGGTATTAATAACACCACTGCCAAATGCCCTCCTACTCTGGAAGTTTCAGGCTTTTAGCTTTCGGATTTCTTCCAGCTGGAAGTACCAGCAGTGATGATAAAGCAAAGCTTACCGCTAAGCTATATGAAAAGTAATCTCTTAAAAGCAAAGAAGGTTTCTTGTCACAGACAGTAAGCTCTCTTGATATTTCCTGTGTATCTCTCCCATCCCTCCCCACCTACAACTAAGCATATTCTAGCTTAACTGTTAAAGAGAAGCAAACCTCTTCCCCACCTCCCTGCAACTTGAAAACCAGTCACCTGTTGGCTTCATGCAAATTCCAAAGATAGCAAAAGAGGGGAACAGTCAGTGCTGGAGGGCTTACAGGCACACCAATGCTCTGTGGGTGAAATTGCGAAGTGGTTCAACTCTTCTGTATTTCAATCTGGAATTGTGCAAAAAATATTACTGAGACTCTCCATAGCTTTTAACCTATATGTCCTACTTTGGGATATATACTCCAAGGAAGTCAAAGAGCTCTTTGTGGTAGCAAAAAAACTAAAAGCAAAGTGGGTACAACATCAAATAAAGAATGACTGAAAAGCCTATAGCATATGACATAATGAAGTATTGGGGGCAGTAAGGAATGATTAATATGAATCAAAGCATGGGGAGATCTCTATGAACCAATGAGAGGGAAATGAATAGTACCAAAGAATAATATAGTCAGCAACTATAAGAATGCAAATGAAAAGAACTTTAAAAGAAAACTGAACTCTGAGTAATTAAAAAAAAACCAATGAAGGTTCAAGAGAATAAATTCTCCCAACCTCATGGCAGAGAAGAGGTAGAACATTCAATTGTTATTCTTGGTCATGGGGGTGTTAAGCAGGAGAGGGGCAGGGCAACATTAGTCAGTAGCATACACATGCACATTTTAATAAAGTCACCTGTTGAGTCAGTTAAGGAGTATCCTGCTTTATAAGGAATGATCCCACATGAGGTACAAGCAGAATCTATACCTGGCAGGAGCACAAACTAAAGATAATAGGAGGGCAATTACCCGGAAGGATTAGATGTATTCTGGCTCCAGAGGACAGAAGTAGGCCCACTGGGAGAGTGGAAGTTTTAGGAGTCAGATTTAGACTGGATACAAAGAAAAATTTCTGAACTACTGTGTTATGAGAACTGTTTATTTCATGAAATGATAACACATCTAGCACATTCTCTTAGAGTCAGCTCTATCAGTGAATAGAGCACCAAGTCTGGAGTCAGGAACTTCTGAGTTCAAATTGAACGTCAAACACTCTCTAGTTATATGACCTGGGGCAAGTCACTTAACCCTGTTTGCCTTAATCTACTCAAAAAGGAAATGACAAACCACTCTATCTTTGCCAAGAAAACCCCAAAGGGTTCAAGAAGAGTCAGACATGGCTGAACGACTAAGCAAGAAGTCCATTACTTACAAATATCACTCACCTTGGTTTGGAGATACCTGAGTGCTTTCACTGCTCTCAAGGGGGCATCAAACTTCTTAAAATAAACTAATATTAATTCACTTTTGTTTTTAAAATACCCAACATTAGCAAAGTGCACAATAGCCATGTGAGTAATTTTTGGAGCTACCTGATTTTCAGGCTGTTCTAGGGAAAGAGAAAAAATAATAAATACTGCTTCCAAGTTTTATAGTGCTCTTTTGACTCATTAAAGGGCTTTCAAATCTGCTATCTCAATGGCCCTATAAGATAGGAATAAGATATCCTCATTTGAAAGAGAAGCCTTAACAGTGAAAATACTGACTGTCAGAGTATTTGAAGGGTGATCTGGGGGAAGAAGGGAGTCTGTTCTGCTTGGCCCAGAGGGTAGCAGCAGCAACAGCAGTAACCAGACTATTGTAAGCAGGCAGTTTGGGGCCAGATGAGAAGAAAAACGTTCAAGCAATCAGAAATCATCCAAAGAGGAATGGGCTGCACTTGACATTCGTGAACTCCCCTCACACATTCACATGCTGCAGGGGTTCAAGCAAAGACTGGATGACCAGTTATGAATGATATGGAGAGGGAATGGTGGGTTGCCTTAGACTTGTAAGAGAAGACGTTTCAACTCTGCCATTTGGGAATTTAAGTTTTGTGTCATTTGTTCTTGAAAAATCTGCATGGCACTGCAGCATTTCTCCTTCTCCCCTGCCCCCATGCCATTTCCACCTTTTTTTTTTTTATCAAGACATTTTTTTCTCATCCCCTTCCAGATTCCAAATAACACTTGGAGAAGGACAGAAGCCCTGCTGAGCCTGGCTCCGCCCCACCCCCAGCAGGCCCTGCTGCCTGGTGCCAGTGCATACTGCAGTCTCTGTGGTGCAGTACAGCTCTGTTTCTTGCTGCTCATTCAGGCCAGAATTCCTACCCAAGGAAACCCTTCCCCCACCAGGCATGCCCAGAAACCATAGATCGTGCTTTAATTACTGTCAATCTGCTGCTGCAGACAGCTTGCTCTCTGGGGTCAGCCACCAGCTCCAGCCTCCTGAGGACCTTTAAAGGAACACAGTTTCAATCCTTTGGTGCCCAGTTCTCCAGCATTTTGACTCTGGCAAGACAGAAAATGCCATTCTTGCAAATATACCATGCACCTGTTTGGGCATCCCCAAGACCTAGTGGAAGGACCGGTTCAGTGCTAGCCTCCATCTTGGCATCCACAGCAAGGTTTCTATGCAGCAAACAGCTGCTCCCAGGACTACAGGAATTCACTTTGGTTTTATGTCATGAAAATGATAGGAAGCCCCTTTCAAACGGAGCACTTTACTATATTTTTCTAATTACTAAAAAGGAAAACAATTTAGAACGATATTCTTGAAACTAGAAAACTAGTTAATGAATCCATAGAGGAGAAAAGAAATTGAGATCCTTCAGTATGGGAGATGCTTTAGCTTAAGAAAGTTAGCAGAGGAAATTAAAGGGAGATGCTACTTTTAAATAATCACCCACAAGATTAAGATATCTTAGAAGGGAGGGGGCAGATTACTTAATACGACTCATATACTCCCAACTTCTGGCTTTACTGCATTGTAAACTTGATCACTTCCAAGAATGTGGGTACCCAGGAGAGGGCTCCCATAGAATGATGTGTGGAGTTTGGGAAATGGAATGACAACACTTCAGCTGTGGGGTAGAGAAGGGCATGATTGATCCTCTCTGCTAAATACTCCATCAGATGAGCAGGAGAATCTGGTCTCTCAGAACAGCCTCTGTGGAGGGTGAACAAGGGGGGAGGGTGTATTAGTGTGATGAACCTGCCCTTCCTGGCAGCCTCCAAATCACTGGAACAGAACGAAGTAGAAAAGGAAATTCTCTTTGCTTTCTCTTTTCCCTGCTTTTGTTTTCACTCCCAGTCTAACTGTGACTCCTCCCCCCTGCAGAGAGGAGAGTGTGACCAACACCTGCTCACTGAGACTGGTCCCTGAGGCCAGATGATGTCAGCGACAGCCTGCTCTTCTTCCTCTAGGCCCCTTGTGTGTAAAGGGGAGGGGAGAGGATCAAGGGCAAAGAGCCAAGTTAACGTAAAGAGGGGAGAGAGAGAGAGACAAAAAGAGAGAGAGAGAATGAGAAAGAGAATGAGAGATCTCCCAAAGACTTTTATATATGAATATATTGTCTCCCTTGACAGAATATAAGCTTCCTGAGGGAAGGAGCTATTTTATTTTTGTCTTTGTCTCCTCAGCACTCAGCACAGAGTCTGGCAGATAATCATATGCCATCAGTGTCTGATAATGTGCACCACAAATTCATAATAAATTTTTTGTTGTCATTCAATCACATCCACCTCTTTGTGATCCCACTGGGGGTGTCACTGTTTCCTTCTCCAGCTCATTTTACAGATGAGCAAAGGCAAATAAAGTTAAGTGTCTTGCCCAAGGTCACACAGTAGTAAGTGTCTGAGGCTGAACTTGTTTTCTTGACTTCAGCCACTGTAAAGATAGGTAGACAGCGACATGCATATACACATTTACATCTATCAATAAGGAAAAAACCAGAGAGCTTCCTAAAGAGCATCCTTATTTCAGCTTCAGAAGACATCATTTCACCACTGGGGGAACTCCCTCTTCCACTCTGGCCACCTTTGTTCTAAGTTGTTTCCATTTACACTTGGAGTGACTGATGGCTGATAATCCATCTCTCTCTCAAATCTTCCACTTCTGACCAGTGAAAGCTCATTCTATTTAACCTGTCAAACAGTACTTTGCTGACTTCCTCTCATGCCATCCTCTGTGTGAGTGAGTGTGGGTGTGTGTGTGTGTACACCTTCCCCCCATCTCTCATCCCTACTCTTCAACTTTTTATTCTGGGAACAGGAATCAAATAAACACTACCATTTCTGAAAGGAATATGTCAATCAGTGGTCCTATGACTACTCACTTTCCCTCATTCCCATATAAAAACATCCTCCCTGGCCACCATCTTCCTATATGTGTTGTCTTCTATTAGAATGGAAGCTCCTTGAGGGCAGGAAACAACAGGTTTTTTAATATTTTTATCTCCAAAGCTTAGCATGGTACCTGGCACTTAGTAAATTCTTACATAATTGAGCAAGTATAAACTTCACTTAGTAATTCAATCAAATCATTCCCATCTCATTTAAAGTGTCCCGACACTAAACCTTGATATCTTAAGTAGGTGAGAATATTTCTTCCCTGGATCAATTATAAGCTTCAGGAAAAGTACCCAAAAATCCCTTGATCAACTGAAATGAACATAAAAAATGGATTTGAATTAGCTGAGTAAATTTGGCCATTTATGAAATATCAAGCTAGTTTGGCTTAAGAGATATGAGTAAGCATAGGGGTAAAAATGTTCTAACTAAGCCTTGAGAAAGAGTTGGCTGGGAGAAAGAACCCCAGGCCTCAATCCATCCGAACATCAAAGGAGAGTAAGTCACAAATTGGGTCATATATTAATAAAAATTAACCTCCTGGTATTAAGCGCTGAACCAGGGGAAAACTATCCCACACAAGTTCCAGACTTCTACAAAGTCAGATCATCAGAACATCAGAAAGGCACTGAGATAATAAGCTGAAGTTTTACTCATAATTTCTAGATGATTTAGATATGTTAATGAACCAACCCCAATGTGGCACAGAGAGTTGGTCCATTTCTCAAAAAATTTTTATAAAAATGAGACACAAAACTTCTACTCCCCAAGTATTCTTTCATTCCTTCAGAGTCCATAGTGTGCCAGACTCTAAACTGTGGTCACATGAGTGACATTCTCTGTCTCTCCCCATCCTATGACTTCTCCATACTGCCTTTCTTCACCATCCCATTCCCTGTCACCATGTTGCCATCTGCCTCTGTACCATTTTTCGCCACTTGTCTCTGCTTTTCTGGCCCTTTTTGTCTCATATCCTCTGTATTTAATTAAAGTGTGATTGCCAGCCCATTTCTTGCTTCCGATAGTAGTCTTTCCCAAAAAGTACCCAAAGAACTGGGGATGTCTACCCCATTTCATAATTTCAAAAATTTCTTATCAATTCATGTGCTAATTACACAACTATACTAAAATACTCCTTACTAAAAGCTAATAAGCCATAATCCAAATGGTGTACTTCCCATTGTGATTATGAGTTATCATCTTCATTAGCTTTTAGTTAAGAATATTTTAGAATAGTTGTGCAAATCCTCAATTACTCAAGGCCACACCTAGAACCCTAAGGGATTTTAGTAGTCACATTCTGGAGACTCAACTCCTCAATTTGCATTGGGGTTGGAAAAGAAGCTCCAGAGTACAGGCTAGAAAGGCCTTTTCATTGATTAATTGATACATTTGTTCATTGACCTTTCCATGTCTAGTAATCAGTACTCATGACTGGATGGGGCAAAAGAACCAACGTCTTGTAGCCAACTTTTTGGTAAGAAGCCTCCCTGTGCTCAGATGCACTGATCCTTTTTTAACAAACTTCTGGACCTTGCTAGTATTTGAAGACTTTCCAGCTTTGTAGGACACTCCATTGAGACTCCATTAAGATTCCAGGATCGTCTTTGCACTATACTGAAGCATCAGATTTGGATCTTGGAGAAGGAAAGGCTACAAATAACAAAAATATTGAGTTTTCGGTAAAGACCAGACCAATCAACAAATTCTCAGTCTTTCTAGGTTTCTCTAAGTTCCAGCAGCTTGACACCTAATCAAAGCTTACAAAAGCTTAAAGTTATGTTCCATCACTCAAGACAATAGAGTCAGGCTTAAAACTGAAGTTCAGGTCTAGGACATCCAGATTGTGTCTTCTTCAGAGAATAAAAAATAAAATGGAACTTGGCTCCAGTGGAACTTGGCCAGAAGGGATCGTGCAGGTCATCTATTCAAACTCATTTTATAGATGAGAAAACTTGTACCCATAGAAGTTAAGTGACTTGAATAAGATCACATAAGTAATGTGTCAGTGTTAAGAATTATACCCACATTCTTTTGACTCCATACACTGCTGCCTCTATCTTCCTCCATTTCCTTAGTACAAACCTTACTATAATTCCTGTCATCTCTGACCACCTTTCTTGGCTGTTGACCTTTCCTTTACTCTCTGAAACAAAGGGAATGCTATGGTTGTTCTCACCTTCTTAATCCCTTGGAAGTGCTATCACCATAGAGCACAGAGCAGGAGTCAAGAGGACCTGAGTTCTCACCTCAGACACTTGACACTCACTAGCTGTGTGACCTTGGGCAGGTCACTTAACCCCAATTGCCTCATCCTGGGTCATCTCCAGTCATCCTGATGAATATTTGGTCACTGAATTCAGATGGCTCTGGAGAAGAAGTCATCTGCTCAGCCCTCCCTCACTCCAAACAAAGTCAAGTGCAAGTCATGTCATTATTTCTCTGATGGCATGGTCTTCTCTGGCAGCAAAGGATGAACACACGCTATCGCCATGGACAGAACTGACACCCACATAGTCACTTTGCCAGGATTGGGCACAAATTGAGGGACCCCCCAGGTAGACTTTTCTGGAGGAATGGAATGAACTGACGAATGGGAGGAGGGTTTGCTTGAAGGCCTGGAATTTATGTTTATGCCTCTGACTGCCATCCTCTTTCTTGTGTATGCCTATGGGAAATGTTTTGAGGCCAAGGGAAATCATCAGAGCCAAGAAAGGTGAGACAGCACTCCATATTTCCTAAGCACCAGGTTGCCATGGTGCCTAACAATGTCATCAAGTAGTCCAATACTTTCAGGCACAATTTTATCCCAACCTACAGAAGTACACTTTGTTCCTTCTGCTCAAATTGAAAAGAAGACATTTGCAGACTGAGCAGCCCTAGTCAGAAAGAGTGGGCCTGTAACCACTGGCATTCTTTTCAAGCATCCAAGCTCCAGGAGCAAATTGGAGCTTAAACTCCTAAATGATGCAAATGAATGGAGGGAAATGAAGGGGAAATTGGGTGGAGGGAAAGGATAAAAAAGGGGGCTATAGCACTAATGTAAAGTGTCCCCTCATTTTGGTTTTCAAAATGAATCCTTTTAAAATAAATCATGTAAAAACCCTGAGCTCAGCCTGGATTACTTAGAGGAGGGACTATGGATTCCCTGCTTTGGATTCATTAGAACTTAGTCTCGAGAGAAAATTTCTCTTCCTGTGAGTATTTATTTTTGACCTAATGTTTGGAACATACTTTGGACTCATTTATATCTAAGCAAAATGAAAATTACATTGTGCCATTTACTACTGCCAATCTAGAGGGTTAAGTTTATAAGACTAGTCCTCAAGAAGTTATTTCCTCCTAGATCCCAAATGAAAATACTGTCTTAATTATGTCCTCAGCCATGTCTCCAGAGGTATGGAAACTGAAAATGTTTTCCAGCTCATATGTGTAATCTGTCTATCTATCTATCTATCTATCTATCTGTCTGCCTGGCCATCCGTCCACCCGTCCATCCATCATCTATCTATCTATCCATGTATCTACACCCATACATATATATTACTATATACATAACAAAATACAAGTGCATTTTATTGCTATAAAATAGCAAACCTTAAATACCAGGAAGTTATCTAAACATAAGATAGAGCAAACTTTTAAAAGAAAACTGAAATTCAGGTCCATTTTGGTGATCTTTCTCACTAATCCTAAACTCTTTTCTGTCACTACTTAATTTAACCTTTTCTTTTCCTAATCTCAAGCTGAATGTTTATTTTTTCCTCTTTCTCTTTAAGATTCATTTTTAAAATTGAATTCTGAAGTCTTTCCCTCCCTCCAGTCCCTCCTCCATCCATTGAGAATGTGATATCAATTACACATGTGAAATCATGCAAAATATATTTTCATACTATCTATGTTGTCAAAAATTCAAAAAAAATAAAGGGAAAAATTATACTACAATCTGTCCTTAGTCTTTATTGGCTCTCTCGCTCTCTCTCTCTCTCTCTCTCTCTGAATTATATTTTTCATCATTTGGAATTGTCTTGGATAGTTGTCTTTCACAGTTACAATGTTTCATCATTGCAATGTTGCTGTTACTTTGTATCATGTGGATTCTCTTGGTTCTGCTCACTTCACTTTACATCTGTTTACGTAAGTCTTATAAGTCTTTTCTAAAGCCATCCTGCTCATCATTTCTCATAGCACAACAGTTAGAACGTTTATTTATACTTGCTCTGAATTTCTTAACTTCGAACCAAAAAGTTCTGATGGTGTATCAATGACCTCAATGCTTTGAGACTTCAGGTCAGTTTGGCATCAAAAACTCTTGCCTTTGAAATTCTCTCTAGGGGCAAGGACCTAGCCACATACTCACAGCTACTCAGAGGCAGGTTCTGGTCTGCCTTTTCCAGATCAGTGTCATTGTTTTAGCTAACAAGACAAAGAAAACATTATGAGAGAAAAGGAAGAGAATGCCTCTTTTCAAATCTCCTGTTCCAAGTATTTCCTACTTCTCCATACAAACAGATGCTAGAAAAGAATAATTTGTTATACCATGTGGGATTTCACTGTTCTGGAAAAACCCCATGTTTATTTGCTTTCAAAGAAGGAATAGATTTCTCAGTCCTTTACTAATTCACTCCCTGCCATCTACCTCCTTTCTGATCAATATTTTAGCTGAGGTAGGGAGAAACTAAATAATTGGCAGTATTACTATAGCAACCAGCTCTAGCTCATAGGACTAGTTACAACCTGGCCTCTAGCTACAAACATCCAGCTTATACCCTTTTAAAACATTTTATTTGTATTTTTAAAATTTTAATTTCCTTTTTTTTTTAATATATCCAACCCACCTTCCCTACCCAGTGAATCATTTCTTGTAACAAAGAACATAAAAGAAAGAGGGGGAAAAAGTTTAGCAAAACTAAGCCTTATGTCCTTGGCATCTGATAGTTCATGTTATGTTCCATAGTCATAGTGTCTCATCTCTGCAAAGAAGGGAAAGAAGTACATTTCCCAATAGGATTCTAATAGAAATCTCTTGTAACAAAGAAGCACATTCAATCAAATCATACTGGCACATTAGCTCTGTCTGACTGTATATGCCTCTTTCCCCACCTGTCATTCTCTGCCCCCATAACAAAGTATATTTCATCCTTAGTCTCCTGGAGTCAAGGTTGGCCATTACACCGATTCAAAGTCTGACAGGTTTTAGTGGTTTCCTTTATATTATGATTGGCATTTATATGTTGTTCTCTTGATTCTATTGCTTCACTTTGTATTAGTTCATAGAAGACTTCCCAAGTTTCAATGAATTTCTCACATTTGTAATTTCTTGAAACATACACCATACTTTGTTCAACCATTCACCATCTATGGGAACCCACTTTCTTGCCATGTTTTTACTACTACAAAAGTGTTACCATAATATTTGTGTATATAAGTGACTTTTCCCTCTGTCTTTGACCCCTTTGAAGTATATGCTTAAGAGTGGCATAGCTGGGTCAAGTGGTCACAGAATCAGAGCTTTTATGGAAGAGATTTAGAGGGCATATAGTCAAACATCCACAATTTGATGGCAAATAATTTGAATTCCAGAGAGGTTTAAGTGACTGGCCCAAAGACTCAGGTGGGACGTGGAAGATCAGGGATTGAAGCCAGATTCAAACCCAAGTCCTCTGGTTTCAAGGCCAGAACTCAATAAAAACTTGAAAGATAGAAAATTGTCTTGCCCTAAATGTATATCCTAGGATGAATCTAGACCAGGGATTCTTAAACTGAGGGTCCATGAATTTGTTTCCATTTATCTTTTTAATTTTGTGTTGAGTTTTGAGTTGTTTCCCTCCCTCTCTTGCAACCCTGCATTGGAGAAGATCAAGATTTGATATACCTACATATGCAGAACCATACAATACTTACTTCCATGTGTCAGTTCTTTCTCGGGAGGTGGATAGCATTTTCCTTCATGAGCCCTTCTTAGTTTATTTGAATGATCATCTTACTCAAAATAGCTTAGTCTCTCATAATCACTGTTTGAACGGTACTACTGTTACTGTATACAATGTTATCTTCTGCTCATTCACTGTTCATTATTTCATACAAGTCTTTTAAAAAAATTCTTTAATTTATTTTTAGTTTTCAACATTCATTTCCACAAGATTTTGAGTTCTAGATTTTCTCTCCATCTCTTCCCTCCCCATTGCCCCAAAATGGTATGCATTCTGATTAGTCCTTCCCCCAGTCTGTCTTCTCTTTTATCACTCTCCACCTTCCCCTGTACTTTCTGGTAGGGCAATAATAGATTTCTATACCCCATTGCCTGTACATCTTATTTCCCCGTTGCATGTAAGAACAATTTTTAACATTTGCTTTTAAAGCTTTTAGTTCCAAATTCTCTTCCTTCTTCCCTCTCCATGAGCCCTCGTTGAGAAGACAAACCATTCTAAATAGGTTATACATATGTGGTTATGCAGAACATTTCCAGAACAATCCTGTTGTGAAAGACTAAGTATATCCCTCCATCCTATCCTACCACCCACTTATTTTATTTTCAACTTTGATCTTGTCCCTTTTCAAAAGTGTTTGCTTCTGACTACCCCTTTCCTCAATTTGCCTTCCCTTCTATCATTCCACCACCCCCCTCCCCTTCCCCCTTACCTGCCTGTAGGGTAAGATACCAAAATGAGTGTGCATTATTCCCTCCTTAAGCCAAATTCAATGACAGTAAGGTTCACTCATTCCTTCTCAATTCCCCCTCTTCCCTTCTTTTGTGAACCTTTTTCTTGCCTCTTGTATGTGAGAAAATTTACCCCATTCTATTTCTCTCTTTCTCCTTTCAATATATTCCTCTCTCACCCCTTAATTTTATTTTTTAGATATCTCTTCATATTCAACTTACCCTGTGCCATCTGTCTATCTATCTATCTATCTTTCTGTCTGTCTGTCTGTCTGTCTATATCTATTTTTCCTCCAACTACCTTAAAACTAAGCAAGACCTCATGAGTTACAAATATCATCTTTCCATGTAGGAATGTAAACAGTTCAACTTCAATAAGGCCCTTATGATTTCTCTTTCTTGTTTACCTTTTCATGCTTCTCTAGATTCTGGTATCTGACAGTCAGATTTTCTATTCAACTCTGGTCTTTTCAGCAAAAATGCTTAAAAGTCTTCTATTTCACTGAATGACCATTTTTCACCTGAAGTATTATACTCAATTTTGTTGGGTAGTTAATTCTTAATTGCTATCCTACTCAGACCTCCAGAATATCATATTCCAAGACCTTCGATTCCTCAGTGTATAAGCTGCTAGATATTGTATTATCCTAATTGTATTTCCATAATGCCCAAATTGTTTCTTTCTGGCTGCTTGCAATATTTTCACCCTAACCTGAGAACTCTGGAATTTGGCTACAATGTTCCTAGGAGTTTTCCTTTTGGGATCTCTTTCAAGAGGTGATTGGTGAATTCTTTCAATTTCTAATCTACCCCCTTATTCTAGAATACGAGGGTAGTTTTCCTTGATAATTTCTTGAAAGATGATGTCTAGGTTCTTTTTTTTTTTATTGTGGCTTTTAGATAGCCCAATAATTTTTAAATGATCTCTCCTGGATATGTTTTCCAGGTCAGTGGTTTTTCCAGTGAGATATTTCACATGGTTTTCTATTTTATCATTCTTTTGGTTTTATTTTATAATTTCTTGATTTCTCATAAAGTCATTAGCTTCCACTTGCTCCATTCTAATTTTGAAAGAATTATTTTCTTCAGTGAGCTTTAGGACCTCCTTTTCCATTTGGCCAATCCTGCTTTATAAGACATTCTTCTCCTCATTAGCTTTTTGGACGTCTTTGTCATTTGGATAAGTCTATTTTTTTAAATTGTTATTTTTTTCAGTAGTTTTTGAGTGCCCTTTAGTAAACTGTTTACTCATTTTTCATGATTTTCTTGCATCACTGTCATTTCTCTTACCAATTTTTCCTCTGCTTCTCTTACTTGATTTTCAAAATCCTTTTTGAGCTCTTCTATGGTCTGACCAATTCTTATTTTTCTTGGAGGCTTTTGATGTAGGTGCTTTGGCTTTGTTTTCTTCTTCTGGTTGTATGTAGTGATCTTTGTCACCAAAGTAAGATTCTAAAGTCTGAGGTTTTTTATGCTGTTTGCTCATGTTCCCTTTGTCAAAGTAGGACTCTGCTTCCATTGGGGATGGGGTTGGGGGTGGGTGTTCTGTCCCAGACTTCAGGGACTTTATATCAGCCACGTAATCCCCCCACCATCTGTGAGCCTAGATTTTGAGAAGTAGTCACTGCAACCCACCCCCACTACCCTGGGTTGGACTGGACAGGTTCCACAGAGTTTTCCCATTGACCATTTTGGTGTTTATAGGTTGAGGAGTCTGGAAATTGCCGCAATTGCCAATGATTCAGTCCCTTGAGGCCTACTCTGACCCTCTCTGTGCTAGTGTGGCCCATGCTGGACCATGCTCTGCTTGCTCTGGTCCCAGCCCTGTGCAATAGATGCTTCCTGTCATCCTGCTAGGCTGTCTTGGGTTAGAGAGTTGTTTCACTCTTTCGCTTTGTGGGTTCTGCAGCTCTAGAATTTGTTTAGAATCATTTTTACAGGTATTTGGAAGGGTTTGAGGGGAGAGTTCAAGGAAGTTCCTGATTTTACTCTACCATCTTGGTTCCACTCTTCCAAGTTTTTCCAAAATCAACTTACCCTTCATTTCTTCCAGCACAGACATATTCCATGACAATCATATGCTATAATTTATTAAATCATTCTCTAATTGATGGACATTTCCCTCAGTTTCCAGTTCTTTGCCACTACAAAAATAACTGCTATAAATATTTTGGAACATATAAATTGTTTTCCTTTTCCACTGATCACCTTGGGAAACCAACCTAACTTTTGGGTCAAAGGATATATACAGTTTTATAACTCTTTGGGCATAATTCCAAATTGATCTCCAATATGAGTTTGTTTTTGTTTTTAATATTCTGATAACTATATTTCAGTACAATTGTTTCCCTTTGGAATCCTATGCATGTTACAAGCATTTAGAAACATTACTCTAAGAAGGGATATATAGGCTTCAATAGACTTCCAGTTAAAAGTGTTTATGATACACAGAAAAAAAATCCACAGTCTATACAATTTCATTTATTCAGATCACTCAAGTAAAGAAATTTCACATGGGATGTAACATCTCAGATATTACATATCTCAACAACTCTTTTGGAAAAAAAAAAACAACTCTCTTTCCCATTTCCAGACTAGGCTGCATTCACTTCAACCATCCTCCCATTAAGAATCTACTTTGTGCCAGGGACTTTACAAATATTATCTCACTTGATCTTCACAACATCCTGAGAGGTTGGTGCCATTACACCCACTTTATATTTGAAGAAACTGAGGCAGACTGAGGTAAAGTGACTTACCCAAGGTTACACAGTTAGTTACACAGATTTGGACTCAGGTCTCCACGATTCCAGGCCCAGTGCTCTTTATCCACTGCACTACTGAGCTGCCTGGTAGGTAAGTTTTCATCTTATGTTGACAAGAACAAGCTTCTTGTCACTCCCTAGACATTTCCAACCATGCTGATGCCTGCATTGCCTATCTACCTTTTTTAGCTACCCTTTAATTGTTTTCTTCCTCCATTAAAATGTAAATTCCTTTACAGGGCAGACTGTCCTGATTGCTTGCATATTTATCCCCAGTACTTAGCAACAGTATCTAGCACATAGTATTTAATAAATGTTTTATATTATCCTTCCTCCCATTCTCTCTTCATTCCTTCTTCTTTTTTCCCTTCTTCCCTCTTTTTTCCTCCTTTCCTTCCTTTTTTCTTTCCTTCCTCCCTCATTTCTTTTCTTTCTTCTTTCTCTCTCTTTCCTCCTTTCCTTTCCTCTCCTTTCTTCCTTCCTTCCTTCCTTCCTTCCTTCTTTCCCAATAATGACTCAGCTTTCCCTTTGCTTTACCTCTTCATTATATTGCTTAGCTCAGCTATTTTGTTCTGTTGTAATTTTTTCATATCATTTTGTTCTGTTCAATAGAAAAGGCTTCAAGTACTAAAGCTGCAGGGCTCCATACATCAAACTGTATTCTGCATGACTTTTAGCCAATATCAGTTCACTACACCCACAGACTGCAACACACAAGGCAAAACCCAAACTATAAACACATTCCCAAATCTCCAGGTGAATAGTACTCCTACAGGAATGAAGATGACTCAATCAGAAGTGTGATGGTTGGTAATTCTATTTTGAGCTGCTTATTGAGCCTCCAAAATGTCCCAAGGGCTGATGTAAAGCAAGCCTGCTAGTGAATCTAGTCTCTCCTCCACCCACAAACACCTAACTGTTCAGAATGGCAGGTGAAGGAAGAGGGTATGTAGCTTTCAATGGGAAACTCATTCACATAGACAACCCTGAGATCAGCCAGGGGATTACAGCCAGGATAGAGTCAGGGCTTAGGGAAGCCAAATAACTTGAAAAATTATAAAAGGAACTGAGGAAAATGAATGGTAAGAAATGACAACTAGAGTAGAAGCAGAGAGGAAAGACAAGACAAATAGTGATTTAATACAAGAAGGCAGTTAAGTTGTGCCATAGTGCATAGAAGGTCAGGCTTAGAGGCAGGAAAACTCATTGTTCTGAGTTCAAATACAGCTAGCTGTGTGACTCTGGGCAAGTCACTTTACCTTATTTACCTCAGTTTCCTCATCTGTAAAATAAGCTGGAGAAAGAAGTGGCAAGCCACTCTAGTTTCTTTGTGAAGAAAAACTCTACTGGGGTCATGAAGAACTAGAAATGACTGAACAACAATAAATTATGTAGGAAAGGAATTAGACTTGTTCTTTGAAGCTGAATAAATCAGAATAAGGACTAAAGGATGGAAATTACAGGGAGATTGGGTTCTGTCTGATGTCAAAAAGAGCTCTCTAATAGAATTTCTAATAATAAGACGGGCTACCATAAAATAATTGTTGTTTATCCTTCGTTCTTGAAGAGAATCAATGATGTCAGGTGGAGGTTATCTTGGCTTGCAAGTGAATTGAATGTAAGGGACACAGAGCTGTGCAATGTCACCAGCTTCATTCCTCCAGAGGCACTGGAGTCCAGTAACAAGACATACATTATGATGACTGGTAATGGCCCCAGATACAGTAGGAGACCTTGGCCTTTTTAAGCTAAGGTCTTTTCCAGGTCTCACTTTGTCTGGTGCAACACCCATTCAGTGATTAAAGGCTAGTGAGTTCACCAATTACTGGAAATGTTCAAACAGAAACTAAGTGACCATATGATGACACAGAGCAGATTTGTGACTTGGAAAGGGAGGTTTGAGCAGATAACTTCTAGGGTCATATGATCACAGAGAGGTGCTACAGAATACACTTAATTCAGTCTTCTCATTTGATACAATGAGGAAATTGGAACACAGACTATGGCAGTGATTTGGCCAAGATCACACAGGGTAATAAATGGCAAGGAAGGAGTTGATGAAAGGTTATCTGACTTAAAATACCATACTTTTCCATTGCACAGTTCCAACTTTAAGATCCTTTCATTTTATTTTTTTTTAAAAAAAGATCTTAAAATGGGATATATTTTCATTTTCCTGAGTAAAAAATGTTAGCAAAAAACTAAAACAAAACAAGTAGATTGTTGTAGCTAATAGCTCCAGGGAATACATTAAACTCTTGTCTATAATGGAACTGCCTTAAGCCATTTGGTAAGAGAGAAGCCAGGTTTCCACTTGTGTTTAGAAACTAGCTTCCATGGCTCAGGAGAATAAAGTGAAACTGGTGACCTTGCACAGCCCTCCCTCACTCAAATCAAAGTCAACTGCAAGTCATGTCATCCTCTTGATGTCATGGTCCTCTTCGAGAATGAAGGACAAACACCACAACAACAAAAACCTAGCTTCCAACCCCTGTGCTCACAGAGCTATTTAGTGTTTGCGGAGAGGAAGATGATTCATAAGTCTGAGTGGGTCTGGTAGGAATATTTGCTTTCGTATCATGGGTACTGGGATAGGCTGCCATACTACATGGAGTTTGACTATCCATTGTGCCACTGAAGAGGTCTGTGGAACATTGGTTCAGCAGAGGCTGCATTCCTGATCCATACCTTTTGAGATCATTTCCTCCCTCTGTAAAGTGTGCTTGAGGAGCCTTAGTCAGGTGACACATTTTAGGGGGCTGGCAAGTTAAATACTAGCTTACCTAAAGGTAGAAAAATGAACATGATGTCTTCTCAGTGTCTTTGTGTCTCTATGTCTATTGGTTTGTGATCAAAGTTAGAAACTTCTGAGGAGGTTGACAGTCATCTCTTTGAGGCTTGGAGAGGCAACAATCTCTGTAGGTCTAAGTTTCCAACTTTGAGAAAGACAGAATGTTAGAAATGGAAGGGACTTTAGAGCTGATCAAATCCACCTCATGAGGAAGAAGAAACCCTCAGATATAACATTCCTTGCCCAAAGTACTAGGATTCTAGATCTAGAGTTGGATGGGATCAGAGATGTCAACTAATCTAAACCCCTCATTTTACAGATGAAGGAACAAGATAGGCTAAGGAATTGCCTCAAAAGTCATTCAGTAGAAAGTGGCAGATTCAGAATTCAAACTCAGGTTCTGTGACCCCAAATTCAGTACTATTTTCATTACACTATATACACAGTTAATAAGTAAAAGAGCTGGGTCCTGAATTTATATCTAATGAAAAAAAATCTCTTCTTCTTCATCTTCTTCTTTTTCTTCTCCTCCTCCTCCTCCTTCCTTCCAAGTCATATAGCTTTTTAATGCAAGCAGTATCATTTGTTACCTACCTTAAAGAGATACTAGGGATACCAGGACTGGAGTGAAATGTCTATGGGGATTTAAAAAAAATTATTTAGAAAGAGATTGCAAAATTAAGATAAATTATTAATGGTCATTAATTCTTCAATACTCCAACCTTCCTTTCATCTAGACAGAATGATGGCTGAGAGGAACAGCTCTAGAAAAGGATTTCTGCTATGGTAGAGACCTGAAATAATAACAGTAGCTATCATTTTTATGGTACTTTAATGTCTGCAGAACTCTGTGTGTATGTATGTATGTACATATGTAATCTCCTTTGGTCCTCCCAACAAAGCTGGGAGGTACCAATGCTATTACTATCTCCATTTTTAAAGGAAGAATCTTATATAAGCAAACAGAACAATAAATATCTTCAAGGAGCTTGGGTGTATGGGATGTGAGCGCTTGCTGAAGTCTTTTCATGGCTGCTCATCCATGGGTCCCATTGGTCCCACCTTCACCCAACTCTCACCTGTGGCTCCAAGAAGTTGTAGCATGTGTAGTGGCCATATCCCAGTAAAACTGTCTCAGTAGACAGGCTAAACCAGGTTGAGGGTAACTGACATGTCTCAAACCTATCAGTCAGTGAGGGGGATGTTTATGCCAAGCATGTGAAGACTTCTGTTAGTGGAATGGTATATTATTAATGTATTTTTAATGGAACGGGAAGATCCCATCCATTAATAGAACCATGTGACCTGCCTGAGTCACATGGAAACCTGAGTCACATGAGTCTGTGGAGGAGTTTGCTGAATGGGTGGAACAAAAAGGGGTAGAGCAGGAAGAGTGAAAGAAGAAGAGGTGAAGCTGGAGCACAGCTGAGAAGAAGTTGGTCAAACTAGTTAGATCTTGGAGAGAGAGAGGAAGTAGGCAGCTGACTGTGAGTGAGAGAAGGGCATTTTGCTTGAGGGTGTTCATTTGTGGGAAGGCCTGGTAATGTATATAGACTTCTTGGATACTATGATGGATTTCTTTGTTGCTATGATGGATTTGGTTTTCTTGTGTTGGGATTTAGCTTTGTGGTGTTTGAATAAATGTTTTGCCTCTGTCTTCCATGTGGAGAGACTGTTGCATTTTGCAATTCAGTACATGCTAGAGTATGCATAGCCGCTGTAGGTGCTGTGAATATATTGCTTTGGTGCAACAAATGGGCAGATGAGAACAATTTTCCCAATGGCCATGAAGATGATTGAATCAGGCTCTGAGGACTACTTAGTGAGTGGTCAGACATCAGAGATGCCAAGGTCATCCACTGCATCTCAGGCCATTGCCCGTCATCCTAACTTTTGTTTTGCCACTGGACTTCAATGACTCTGGAAGACAGGGTGAAGAAGATGGGCTTTGTGAAAATCTGCCTGACTTAAATCCAATTTAAGCATGAGTTAACACCACCCTGCGATATCATTGATCCTCTACCAAATGACAGACAAATATTAAAAGGTAACTGGTAATGGGGGTGGTGACCACCTGGGATCTAGTTGGATGAATGAGATAAAACATGTTAGGGACCCCCAATGAAATAGGGCATCCTTTGAAGGAGTCATCAGTGGAGACAGCAGGGTCTCAGGGTAGAAGTTTCTCTAGGGTGGAAAACAGCTGATGAAAAGGATAAAGTCTGAGGATCAATTTGAGGTATGAGCAAGATACAGAAAGGAATAATTTTGTTTCCTCTTTGTCTGTGCTTATTTAGAGGTCTATTTTTTCCAAGGGATTTATTAGCAACTAAGAAAATTTGTTTGTGGAGTTGTAAAATGATTCAACCATTTTCGAGAGTGATCTGGAATTACGCCCAAAGAGTTATTAAAATACCTATGCCCTTTGGGTATAATAAGAGAACATTGTATACAGTAACAGCAATATTGTTTTATGAACAATTTTGAGTGAATAAGTTCTTTTATCTATTATAAATACTCAAATTAACCATAAAGGATGCATGAAGAAAGATGCTATCTGCATCCAAAGAAAAAAATTGATAAATAGAAGTTTGTATATAATAATTTGACATACATATATATATGTGTATATGTGTGTATATAAATGTGTGTGTATATGTGTATTTATACACATACACAAACATAGATGGATAGATAGATATGCCTATTTGTGTCTAATGGTAGTCATCTCTGGGGAAGTGATGGCAAAAGATGCAAGAAAAAAATTTACATGATAATTGTGTTGTGTATTTGAAAAGAATAGTGCACATAATAGATCTGAAGTTTCATGTGCAATCATCTTTTTATTGTACTATGTTATGGAAATGCTTGCTTTATTCCATAAATTTAAAATAAATTTTAAAAAATTTAAAAGTTAAAATAAAGTGAACAGCTGCACAATGAATTGTTAAGGCCCAGATATTGAGATCTCATCACAATCTAGGCATGAATTAGGCCTGTTTCCATGCAATTAGCAAGTGGTTCAGGTTCCACAATGTGGCCAGAAGCTACTGTATCCCTTCAGAACCTCCATGTCAGAAATTTAGAGTTGGAACAGACTTTAAAGGTGATATAGTCCAATTCCTTCATCTTTTAGTTGAAGAACCGGAAGCTGAATCACTGTGACTTCTCCAGGAGGGAAGTAGTTTCATTAAGGTTCCAAATCCACCACCTTCTTCATCATACCACTGAGCCCTCTTCATGACATTACTAGCACCTAAATCAACAGTAAAGGAAGGATAACTTCCTTCACATATTTATGTCCTAACATGACCCTTGACCATAGGACAAGCATGTTCTCTGTCTTGGAGTAGCAACACTATGGTAAAGGAAAGAGGGAGAGGAAAGGTGGGGTTGTTATTGGCACAACAGTGAATATGGTACCTAATAGATACTCAACAGGAAAGTTAGGACTGGGAGGGACCTCAGAGGTCATGAAGTTCAAGCTCCATTTTACAAATGAGGAAACTGAGGTTGACAGAGGTTAAGTGACTTCCCCAGAGTCACACAGCGAATCATTATCTGAGGGAGGATTTGAATTCAGGGATTTCTGACTCCAAGTACAGGATCCCATTCACCTTACCTTGCTACCTCTCAACTTGAAGATTAGACTGAATTGAAACTATCTCCGAAGGCCAGGCCATTCCTCTTGGAGAATTGCAGCATGGAGTTCTAGAGAGAGTATTACTGACTCACTGCCATGACTCACTTCCCCTCTCTAGGGAAGAGGGAAAGGACAAAAAGGCCTTGTAGAATAGTCCTCCTCCTTTTGCAAATCCTGGAACTCCACCATCCCATAAGTTTTTTGCAGATGTGCTATTTCTGCT
Source organism: Potorous gilbertii (assembly GCA_028658325.1). Lineage (NCBI taxonomy): Eukaryota > Metazoa > Chordata > Mammalia > Diprotodontia > Potoroidae > Potorous > Potorous gilbertii. The sequence continues at coordinate 693,150,224 of CM053769.1, read as the reverse complement.
CCCTTTTTCACATGCCTCCTTCCTCCTACTTCTCACCCTAACCAAGGAGTCAGAGACTGTGGGAAAGATTCTCTTAGGAGTCAGGTATGTACACAGAGAGATGTAGGAGTCTTGCTAGGTCAACAATGCAACACTGAAGCTTTGGAAAGAAGAGGGAAGGTTTTTTATATGGTATAGTAAAACACTACCACCACGCCTACTCAGGTAAAACAAAACCCAACGTCTCCCCTTGCTAACAGCAAGTAACACAACTTTCAGTTGCATGGCAGTCCATTTCCTTTACACTCTGTGGAAGTGAAAAGAGTCCTATTTATACCCAATCCACTAATTCCATAGTAGAATCCTGGGATTGGCTGCCTCGCCCAACTTCTTACTCCACACAAAAATCGGTGATGGGGCTCCTTGGCCCACTAACTCCAAGTCTCTTTCACTCAGACTGTCCATATTGTCATATGGAATAGCAAAAAGAGTGCTGAATTTGGAGTTAAAGAATCTAGGTTTGAAAATCCTTCCCTTTAATACCTGGGTGACTTTGGGGAAATTGCCTCATTTCTCTGGACCTCATTTTCCTTATCTCTCATTTGTAAAGTGTGGGATTGAATTAGAAGACCTCTATGATTTCCTCCAGTTCTAAATCTATGATCTCATCTGTGTACCACCTCATGACTACAATTTATTGGTTCCTGTTCTTCCCTCTGGAGCAAGAGAAAACAAATCTACTTTCTCTTCCCCAGATCTGCTGCCTAATATATATTTTAAGTGTTTTTTAAAATTGTTTTACATCAGTCATTTCCCTCTTAATCCTGATATGGCCTTCCATTATAGCAAAGAAAAATCTTTGAGCAAAATCTGACAACATAGTCACAATATCTAACATTATATATACCATATTCCACATTTGTCTGTCTCCCTAAAATTGAAGAGGTAACTGTGGAACACTGGATTTGAAATCAGGAAACTTGGTTTTGACCTTCATATGTGACCATGAGTAGTTCATAAGAGCTGTGTGACTGTTGTCCATATCCTCTTATAAAGTGACCAGAGAGGACCACTCATCATGCTGGGAACCTTTCTTGAGTTTCTTGACAAGTGGGCTTTCCCTTACTCTTTTTTCCACAATCAGCCCATATTTTTCTAAAATATATTTCTTTGATAACATCCTTCAACACCTTTTGTGTAATTTCTTGTAAAAAAAAATCCCTGACTATCCAAGAATTTAAGCAATAAAGCCTGGGTCAAATGGCAGGTGAGTACTAAAAGTAGAATTCAAGTCCAGTTTATCCTGTCTCAGGTCTCTCTGACTCCACTAATGTGTTGCTGGCTCCTTAGACCCATCAAATACCTCTATTCTCTAACTTCAGTTCTTTGGATGCAATGATTTCCTGTGGCTTATATTCCTACATCATTGCCTTGGCTTCAGAAAGAAGCTTGGGTTCATTAAGAACACTATTTAGTTCTTCAAAGGCAATCCAGTTCATTCTCCTCTCCTTGTTCAACTTCAATCCAAACCCACTCTTTATGTGAAGTGTCTACCCAAGATATTGATGAATGGGCTGTATAAGTTGTCCATGGCTTTTCCGGTGAAGATCATTCCTATTCTTTTGGAGGATAATTACAATGTCATTTCAGAAACAATGGTCTGGAGCTTAATAAAATAATCGCCACCATGCCCAAACAGGAGAATCTGGTGGACATCATCCTCTTTGACTTGGACTTTGTGCTGGATCTCTTCCATGACAATGATGAACATCTTTGGTGACTTCACATCTTGTTTTATGATTTGCTTGATATTTATCAACAGAGAACCATCAAACAATGTTATCTCTTGTTATAGCTTCCAAGGAATTTTGTATTACTCTGACCTATTCGTGGGAGAAAGTTTCCATCAGAGAGCTTTTAAAGTGGCATTTCATGCTAGTGAATCAAATGCTCTCTTTTAAGTCAAAAGCATGATGACTATTGTGTTCTTTACATCTTTTAGTCAGTTGTGTGATGGTAAAGAAATATTGAAATATATTCCTTGTGTAAATCTGCCTGTCCTTCTCTAACACTCTTATCACAGATAACATTTATATGTATTTAGATGACAATCCCCAAATTTTTATGTAGCTGGGGAAGTAAGTACATGAATAAATAATTATTAATGCTCACTTGGTCATTCTTTTTTTTGCAATAAGGTCTGAGATTTTTTACATCTTGCCCTCCTGATTATTTTGAGGACTGGTTTCTTGCCATCATCAAAATAGTGTTATCTTCAGCAAAGACCTTCTCTTGGTTTAGTAAAGGTGGCTTTTCCTATCTTTTCTTCAGTGTCATTTCTACTTCCTCTAAAAGACCACCTGTGAGTATCGTGACTGTCATGTTGGTGAATACAATGTCCTGTTTCTTAGTCTTCTAGGTTTATCCTTAAAAGTCTTTATATTGACTTAGTTAGATTTCTCTCTCTTCAAACGTTCTTTAAAATGATTTTTCTCTCCAAAGCTTCTTACTGTTTTATGACCCAATATTGCTCATCATCTTTCACTATCTTTCCCCACAAGATTTTGCAAGTAAGTTAATATTATAAGCCAGTTTTCCCCCTGGCTGCCATGTCTTTCTTCTTGAGAAGTAGGTCATGTTTGCTGACTAAGGAAGCTTGGATATTCCTTTTGTCTCCTTATGGCAATTGACTAAATTAATCTCCTATATGAAAGTATTATAATCAGCGTTAATTTCCTTTCCTCCATCTCTTTTTATGTCAGTATCTTATTTAAATAAATTTATTTTTAGCACTTTGGTGTTGTATAGCCTACCATATTTTTTTCTGTTTAATTTTTCTACCTTTTTAAAAATTAATTTGATTTTTGCTTTAATGTATTGGTGTTTTGACTATACATAGAAAATTAATGCAGAACTGAGTCATTTTCTGATGTCAAAGCATAATCAGCTTCATTTGGTGGTGATGTAATTCAATGCTTACCATGTCCTCTATTTCTTTATTCTTTTCTTGAAGAAAATATTCATGATTTATAGACTTTAGACTTCTGTATGTCTATAAGTCTTTGGACTCTCTATTTCTTTGCTCAGGAACTATATTTTCCAACATATTTTTCATCATCTTCCCTTCTGCCAACTTTTATACTGAATTCACTGCATACTAAAACATATGTTGACACCACCTGAAACCTTTTAATCAAGTTCTTTGTAGTGTTTCTCTCCCTCCTCTGCAACAGATGTTAGTGCACTGATTTTAGGGATTTTCATGAGAGTCTTCTTGAAAATGCTTATCATGAGCTCTATGCTATGAGGTGACCAAGTGTCTTATAGAATAATGTTTCTTGCTTCCTAGAAATAAAACGAATTCTTTGATTTGCCTCTCCAAAGAGATCTTGTGATCTAGCTGCCACTACTTTTTGCCTTCCAGTTTCATTTATAGGAAGAAAAAATATTGACTGATATAATTTATTTCCTTCTATAATATGTCCACTTTTAGTATAACAAAAAATTGATTAATGTTTATAAATGGTATGATTGACTCTTTTCTCCCTTGGTCCCCTTCTCAACACTCTGCCACTCTTCTTAGAAGCAAAAAGGAAATACAGATGTTTGAGAATCATTTTCAATTTGTCTTTGCTTTATGGATTACCATGACCAAAGAATTCATCATGACGTGGTTGGTCTATTAATAACGAACTGCCCCATACTTAGTTTGACTCTTTCTTGCCGGAACCATATTAGAAACCTTTCCAGAATTGTAGAACACGCCAGATCTTGTGATTTGTTCTCAAAGCGTTGGAGAATTCAGGGCCTCCTGCACACAATTATGATGCATCAGAACAGGACTTGGTGGAGGATAAACTATATACCTTCTTCTTGGCCTATATCTACAATTATAGCTATAGTCAGTCAGCTAAAATATATTAAGAACCTACTTTGTGCCAGGCACCCTGCTAAGTGCTGAGGATATAAAGAAAGGCAAAAGAGTCTTTTCCCTCAAGGAGCCAATAATCTAATGTCAATCAATTGACAGGCATTTATTAAGTATCTACTATGTTATGTAACATGCTATTATTATTAATAATAAGTCTGCTTGGGAATTAAATTCAAGAATCAAGGTTTCATAACTATCTCCAAACAACTTATTGTAACTGTCAAACATCCATATTTTCTTTTCCTATTAGAATTGCTTGTTTTTTCATTTTTCCTTTTATTTCCTCTGCTGTGGGGGAGGTGGATCTCTCAACAATGTGTGCTCTCCAGCCCACTATCTGGCATAGGCCTTAGTTACCAAATTCAGTTTCTATGCCTTGCAAATCAAAATAAAGTCAAAGCAGAAGGGGAAAGCAAATGGTGTTGACCAGCACAGACAACCATAGCATGTCTGGTCCATCTAGAATAATGGGACTACAGTTCAGTAAGTCAATTGTTTTTCCCAACTAAATTTAATTGTAAATTCTTTATGGTGAGGACCATATCTTCTATTTCTTTGATTCCTCAAAGTTGCTAGTGCAGTACTGGGCACACAGTAGTCACTCAATACATTGATGGGTGATTGAATAGTGCCATCCCCATAAACCCACTTGATCGTCATGTAGAAGTTTCAATGGAATGGAATGGAATACGGAAATGTTCACTAAGCATACGAGAAGAATACAAATGGAAAATTGAATATTCCTGGCTCTCACATTTTATCTGAGGAGACAACACATGAATCAAAGATAAAGATGGTTGAAAATATTAGAAGACTAAGTTTCAGCACCTGATTATGATAATGTGCCCCATAGCAAGTGCCCAACAATTTTTTTACATCATGAATATTCCCTGTCTTGTATGGTGATATAGGATCAGCCCTGGGCTTGAAATTCATTTACCTAAGTTTGAAGCTCGGCTCTACCCTGGGTAAGACTTTGGGCAAGTCATATCTCCTCTCAGTTTCCTTATCAATAAAATGAAGACATTGCATCTGATGATCTCTAAGGTCTCTTCCATCTTTAAAACTTATATGCCTAAATCATGGCCTGATAGCAGTGGAATCTTAAGGACAATATTACAATAATTCCTAACCTATTGGCACTATAAAGTTGTTATGAGGCTAAAATGAAATAACAGAGGGTGGAGCCAAGATGGCGGAGTAGAAAGACTCACCTATGCTAGGTCCGAACCCACAGCCCATAGATTTCCTGTAAAAAGAACTCCTGACAAATTCTGGAACAGTGGAAGCCGCGCAGCAACACAGTGAAGGAGATTTCCGTTGCAGAGAGC
>CM053769.1:693128186-693144483 GCA_028658325.1 Potorous gilbertii | reverse complement strand
GCTGTCAGGAGCTAGAGAGGAATATACTGCTCTGTCTCTAATTCCCCCCTTGCCCGCACCCCCTTACTCCAGTCTTGGCATGGTCGACAGAAAGAAGTGACAATTGACTTGCTATTCCGGCCACCAGAAGAACCATAAGGCGAGGCAGGCAGACTTGTTGTGGAGTTCATCTGGGGGATGAGCCAGGCGATGTGACAGGATTCAGAGAGATGTTGACACAACAGCTAGGGCCAGCCCAGCAGTCCTCATCCCAGGGAAGAAAGCAGCCAAGAAAGGGGCAGTCTTTCAGCTTGTCGGCTTCCTGGAAAATGTCCAGCAACTAGAGCAGACTTGTAAATTTGGCAGAAGCATCACAATGTGATGGAAAGAGGCCTGGTCTGGGATTCAGGACTGCTGAGTTCTTGTCTCAGTCCAGTCACTGTGATGTTGGATAAGTTATGTCTGCTCTCTGGGCCTCAGCCTCCCCATCTGTTAAATGGGGGAGTTGAACCATAAGACCAATAAAGCCTATACTCTGTGGGTCTGCCTTCAGTCTTTGCATTCTGCTCACGTTCAGAACATACTACACCACTATCTCCTCCCACCCAGATGACCAACAACCTTAGGTTCTCCTCTTTTTCCCACTATCAAAACATGCACTTTAAAAAAAGCAAACCCTTTTATTTATTAAATCCATTTTTTTGGTTTTCATATCTGAATATATCCTTCCCTACATCCATTAAACCATCCTTTATAAAAAAATTTTTAAGGAGAAAGAAACTCATCAGAACTAAGCAACACATGAACTATACTATCCCAAGTGGGTCATCCCCCACCTCTGAAAAGACCAGAAACAGGTGGCTCTCTTAAAAGTGATGTCAATAACTGAGGCTTTTGTGCAAAATTTGAGCTCTCTGAAAGGACATTTACATTGAAAGTGTGTAATGGAATGTTTAGTCTCTTTGAGGTCTATAAAGCTTTGGCAGGAGAGTATGGGAGGGCTTTCTTTGGATGGGGAGTGTCTTCCTGCTTCCTCTGAAGTCACAGCACACAGGGAGGTTTTTCGTGTCTATATCCAGCTCTTCTGACTGCACTAACCAAGTCTAAATTGTGTTCACAAAGATTGGCTATACTTTCTTGGCCTTCTTCTGATTATTTTGAAACATATCTGTACATAATCTATGAATTATAGAAGAAGCATAGAATCTTAGGGTTGAAAGAGATTATCTTTTCCAAACTCCTGCTGGCTTCAGGTCCTAAGAGGTTTCTGACTAGGGATTAGGACTGGGCAGTAAGTCAATAAAGATTTATTAATATGTTGGACACTGTGCAAAATGCTGGGGTTACAAAGGAAAAACAGTCCCTGCTCTCAAGGAGGTCATGGTCTAATGGAGGAGCTATGTACAAACAAGCCACATACTAAGGGAAATCTTAGGGGACAAGCAGTAGCATTAAGGGGAATTGGAAAAGGCTCCCTATAGAAATTTAGGATTTTAGGGGCAGCTAGGTGGTACAGTAGGCCCTGGAGTAAGGAAGACTTCAGTTCAAATCTGGCCTCAGACACTTCCTAGCTATGTGACCCTCCCTGGGCAGGTCATTTAACTCCACTTGCCTCCAAAAAAACAGTAGTAGTTTAGCTGTAATTTGAAAGCTAGGGAAACCAGCAGGGAGAGATGCAGAAGTGTAGTATTCCAGGCAGGAAGAACAATCACTGAAAAGATCTGGAGGCTGGAAATACAGTGTCCTGTTTGAGAAACAGTAAGAAACAGCACTGTCCCTAGATTACAAAATATGGGGGTTCAGGTGGAGTAAAGTATAAAAAGGTTAGAGGTAAAAGGGGACCAGACTGTGAAGGGCTTTGAATACCAAAGAGAAACTTTTTCTAACAATCTGAATGGTGACAGGGAGACACTGTATTGTTTTTTGGTTGTATCAGTCATGTCTGACTCTTCATGACCCCATTTGGGGTTTTCTTGGCATAGCTACTGGAGTGGTTTGCCATTTCCTTTCCCAGTTCATTTTACAGATGAGGAAACTGAGGCAAACAGAGTTAAGTAACTTGCCCAGGGTCACACAACTAGTAGATGTAAGAATTTTATATTTGATCCTAGAGGTGATAGGAAGTCATTGTAGTTTATTGACTAGGAAGGATTACCTGGTAAGGTCTGTGTTTAGGACTATTAATCTGACAGCTGAGTGAAGGATGGGCTGGAATGCAGAAAGATTTGAAGCAGGAAGACTGATCTGGAGGCCTTTGCAATGATCCAGGCAGGAGGTGTGGAAAACCTACACCAGAGGGGTGGTGGCACTGGAGGAGACAAAGGCTGCTGTGCTGAGAATAAAATTGACAAGCCAGGAGGGGAGAAGAGTGCGAGAAAAATCAAGGATGCCACTCTTGCCTTCTCTAGTGCCCTTTCCACAGTACTTTCCAGGGCCAGTCCTACATATAAGAAGATGGCAGTATGGAGAAGACCATTGAGTTGGAGACAAGAAGGTGTGGGTTCAGATCCTTCCACTGGAGGGAGGATGGACACAGTGTGACCCTGGGCCTCTTTGTGCTTCAGTTCCCTCCCCTATAAAATGAGGCAATTGGACTCAGTGGATCTATGGTCCCTTCCATCTCTAAATCTACGATCCTATGGGACACTGCTATTGGTGAATGGTGTCATAGGGCTCTTCTTTCTGCAAATGCCTCCTTCACTTTCCTGCCAGAGTGTTTGCAATCCCCAATTAGCGTCCTCCTTTAGAGCAAAGCTTTCTATTTAAAGATCAGCCTGCTGCCTGGAAAGGGTAGCACATTAACCTTCTAACTGCTCTCCTCATTCACCTCCAGCACTTGCCATCTATTCCTCGACTTTCTGGCCTCCACATCCTTCCCAAGGCAAAGGAAAGGTCACATTTGCCAGGTACACTCCCTGGGGCTGATATTATCCTTTTAGGCTCCACACCTGCCTTCAGCTGGCTACTCCAGGTGAGTCGAGGAGTCTGTTTCCTTATCCTAGGCTTGGGACCCAGCTAGGATCTTCTCTAGTGGTAGCAGGTGAAATGGCAAAGAATTTACAGAGCTTTTCTCTCACTTTCCGTGACCCTCCTCAAAAGTCCTTAAAGGGATGCATAACAGTACAGGGGAATCAGAAGACCAGACTTCAAATCCTGGCTTTGCCACCCATATTATATTACCCATAATATTACCCATATTACCTTGGGAAGGTCACTTAACCTCAAAGGGCCTCAAATTTCTCATTTGCAAAGTGAAACGGTTGGATTTAATAGTCTCTAAGGTTCTTCCATCTGTAAATCACTCATCCTAGGAACTAGTATCCTGTGCTTTAGACTAAATCCCAGTTTCTCCTTGGAAGGAACTCTGTAGTCTAAGTAAGGACTGAATCAATGCAGGCCGTCCAGTCTAACTTTTTAATGAATCGAGCCATTCACTCTGCCTGATATCACTGTGATAAATTGAGTTTCCCACAGCACAGAAATCATGCTGCTAGAACCAACCCTGTTCTCGGCTGTTTAGAAGCCAAACTTTTCCATCTTTGGTGCAGTGCTCATTAAGATGACTTCCAAGCTCTTGCTTAGATGCATTAAACACTCCAATCAGTAACGGTTTATGCTGTCATTGTACAGAATTTTAAAAAGCCAAAGTCCATGTGACCCCACCATCCATTTGGCACATTTCTATCTCTTTTTAGAAGGAAAAAGCTGACTAATGTGGAAATGGACAGCGTGTCTTGTATCTTTGCCTCTGTGGTGTACACTTTTAATGGAAGAACTTGCAGAAGCAGCCAAAAAAATGGCCTTCCTTTAATGACTTAAGCCTGGGGCACCTCAAGGTTAAAAAAATAACGGGAAATCTTGTCTAGTCAATGGATGCTGGAAAGCCTTCCCACCATCCAGGGCACAGCATAGGCAGGCTCACAGTGCAGGCTTTCAGGTGTGAATGAGAGCCTCACTGGTAACTATCACACAGCTGGTGAAGACATTGTCCTTAGAGTAGAGCCGGCTGGCCCCAGGAAGCTTCCTGAGACACAGAACCTCTGTGTCCTCTGGCCTGTGCTGAACCAAGTTAAGGAGTAACTAACAGTATCTGTCTGTTTTTCTTCTTTTACTCAGTCCCCATATCTTACTGTTTGAAGAGTTTGGAGTGAAGCCTTAAGGGAGACCAGTAGCCTCTGCCTTCTTTCTCTTTCCTGAGAACTGGTGAGACACGTAGGTGGCAAAGTGGATAAAGTGGTGAACTTGGAGTCGAGAAGACCTGAGTTTGAATCTTGCCAAGTTTTGTGAGCCAGGGCAAGTAACTTTCTTTGCTGTTCTGCATTCCTTTCAGTTGTGTATGACTGTTCACGACTCCATTCGAAGCTTTCTGGCAAAAGTACTGGAATGGTTTTCCAGCTCATTTTATAGATAAGCAAACTGAGGAAACAAGATGAAGTGATTTGCCCAGGGTCACACAGCTAGTAAATGTCTGAGGTTGGATTTGAACTCAGAAAGATGAGTCTTCTTGTCCCAGGCCCAACACTCTAGCCAGTGTGCCACCCAGATGCCCAAACCCCTCCCCCATGTCTGTGTATGTGTATGTGCCTGTGTGTTATATATTTTATGAGTAACAAGATTGGAGATAAATTAAATCTCTCCTACTCATTAGTTAAAGTTGCAGAGTGTAGAACTGTGTCATAAAGTGGTATGGCCTAAGGAATTGGGCATGTGCCCTCCATTTTGGCTTGTTGGGGGACACGCAGTTTGCTGGGATGACACAAGTTCTGCATTGTTCCTTGGAACTGGTGTGTATGTAGGGGGGTGTCGGGATCAGGGAGGTAGAGGTAGATGTTTGTGGACAAAACTCTCTTCTTCATAACTAAGGAAAGCTGAGGCAGCCAGGTGACACAGAAGAACGCTGAGTCTAGTGACAAGAAAACCTGAGTTCCCATCTGCCCTTAGATACTTTGTGACTCTGGGCAAGTCACTTAACCTCTGTTTATCTCAGTTACCTCCACTGTAAAATAATAGCACCTACCTTACTGGATCACTGGATTACTGGATCAAATAAGATAGGATTTCTAAAGTGTTTGCCAAGTGCCTGGTATACAGTAGGTGTTTAATATATGCTCATTCCCTTTTCCCCTATGGAAGCCTGTCTCTACTTCTTTTGAGAGTCCTTCTCTGTGAGGACTCTTTGCCAGTACTTTCTCTTCCCTCAACTTCTGGTGTGGGGAAGAATTCTCTCTACTCTTCTACCTCCCCACGGCAATGACATATTTATTGTTCAGCATTCATCTTTGTTCTCAAAGAGGACCCATGACCTCAGGAGGCTGATGTCTTGACTTGGAGGGAAATTGGATTTAAGTGAGACAGAGCTGTGCAGACTCATTGGTCTCAGTCTCTCCTCCAGTCATTGGGGTCCAGTGCAAGACACAGATCACGATGACTGGTAATGGCCCAGGGTGCAGTGGGAGACCCTGGCCTTTTTAAGCTGTGGTCTTCCCCAAATGTCAGCTTGTCCGAGGCAACGCTCATGCGGTCGTTAAAGTCTAGGTAGTAACTGAGGTACAAGATGGCCCACTTTGCCTTCACAAAAGAATCCAGCAGCAGAATCACTTGTTTGCCTAAGTGGTGCTGACTTCTGTGTTCCTGTTTCCTTCCCTGAGCACAGATTTAGAACCAGCAGTACTAAGAAATGGATATTCCTAGCCTTGGTAGCTACCTTATGTTTTAGAGAGGTCTTGAGTGTCTTGAGTCTCTTGAGAACTGACCAACTGGAGATAATTTCCTTAACAACATGATGCTTCTTAGAAGAAATGACCATCCTTTGGGTCATCCTTTAGCCAAAGAACTGAAGAAAGCCCAAGCCATGCCCTGGCTGGCCAGGAGAGCTAGACAGTGTAAGTTACTCAGACATTGTATGTCTGAGGTCAATATGAATGTGAAATATTTGTTCAGCAGCCCCACAAGGAGCCTTTGTTTTGGGGGAGAAGACAATGAGTATAACAGGCTAATTGATTGTGAATCTTTTGAACAATAGTCATTTTCTATGGTGGAATGAAAAAATAGTTGTCCTATACATGAGGCCTATATTGTCTATTGAATATCTTCCCTAGAAGGGATCCTATCACCCTCATATTTGGGAAACTCTAGACATGAATTATATTTAAAATTTGTTTAGAGATCTGACACAGAAGTTCATTCTGGACAATGATGATCGGGCAGGAATGGGGTCAATAAGTCAGAGAGAGGAGCCTGACCCCAACCTGTCCGGTTTCAGGGGCCAGCTTTCCCTCTTTAAGGATGAATCTGGACCTGTAGCAGCCCAAAACCAGGAACCTCAGCCTGTAAATCACATATATGGGACCTTTCCCTCAGTCTTTGACTTCCTTAGGGCATATGGCTAATAGAATTGTCATGGAGTTAATATGTATTTCAGCATAAATCTGAATTACTTTCTAGAATAGTTGGATCAAGCGTGCCTGTCTTTTCAACATTTACCTTCCAACATTTACCATTTTCATCTTTTATCAGTTTTGCTTATGTAAGGTACAGGAGTTCTCCAGTCTGATGGATATAAGGTAAAACCTCAGAATTACTTTAATTTACATTTTGTGACTTTTCTCTCGTATCTTCGGTAGTAACTGTGCTGATTTACTCCTCCTACTTTCTTTAGGCCTTTGTCAAATAGCTCAAAGAATTCTACAGACATTCGTTTCAATATCATGCCTGTAAAGTGGATTAGGGAAAAGGAATGATCATTTTCCCATTGGAGAAAAAACTTGAGGACCACAATAGTTAAATAGTGTGCAAGGGCACCAGAAAGGCGATGGCGACTTCGACCGTTAGGCAAGTGCTCCTTGATTCAGCTCCTGATTTTATTTCTGCTAAGCTATCCCAAATTACTGGTCATTCCTGAAGGGTCTCCTCTGTCCTCAGGGGAGAGCTTCATAAAAAATCTACCAGAAACGTACAGACCACCTACCTTGATTTCCCCAAGAGTGGCCTCTCAAGAATTAGTTTTGCTCAGCTGTTGCCTGTCACTCTATATTAACACAACTTGTATCACACTGTATCCAATTTAAAGTGTCCAGAAAACATGTTTATAGGCATTTGTGCTCCAAGCAATCTATGGAGTTAAAATGTTTAAAAAAGTGTCACTTTAATAATAGAGGAAGGACACTGTGGGGATGAAACAGAGACATGGAGACAGAGAGAGAGAGAGAGAGAGAGAGAGAGAGAGAGAGAGAGAGCTGGAGACAGAGGGAGAAAGAGGGAGGGAGGAGGACAGAGGGAGGTGGGAAGAGAGAGAGAAGCAAACATTGCTTTTCTTTGCCTCCTCCATCTGCTAAGGTACATCTCCTGCACTCTCTTCATGACTGAACTTTCCTGAGAGAAGACAAGAATGATGCCATGTGTCACTGAACAAACCTTCTGTTATTGCCCCCATTTTGTACATGAGGAAACTGATGCTCAGAAAACTTGTTTCACACAAAATCACACTACTAAGTGGCAGAGCCTATATTTAAACCTTCAAGCTCAGTGTTCTTTCGGGCTCTCTGATTTCCTACTATATACCATGATACTTAAAAAAAAATTAGCCTCATCTTTTTATGTTTCTTCTTATCAGTCAACCAATAATATGACATGTTTTCTCTGACCCTAGAACTGCAGACTAAGCCACAGTGCATACCTTCCGCCATACTGCCCACGCCTAAATGTCTGAGAAGAGGAATCATTCCTTAGCCAACCAGCAGCCAGCCCGAATCACCATTTGCTTCCCAGCCCTGCACAGGGTGCTGTCCAGCCACTGCTGCAGATCAACCCTTCCTCTCCTGCCTGCCACAAAGATTCTTTCACAGGGAGGAGTCGTTTGATTGGAAGTACGGAACAAACTCAGCTGTTGGTTGCTGTTTTGTTTGTTTGTCTGTTTGTTTAAGCCATCCCTCACCCAATTACCAGGGTTTGTGTGTTCCATTGACCGTATTCTCCAATGAAAGAAACTAGTCACTATAGAAACTACCATGTGATGTGGGGCAATGTCTGAGACTGAAAATAGCTTTACCAGGAGATGTTTGCAGTATGTATCCCTATCATGGAAGTAGGGATCTAAGTTTCCTGTGTTTCATTACTGGTTTGGGGGATGGGAGAGACCACCCGATTAGCTTTTTTTCTTTTTTCCAGTTTTGTTTTTCATCCAGGGAAATACACACACACACACACACACACACACACGCACGCACGCACGCACACATACATACGTACAAGCATGGGCATATACACTGCTCATATTACATGTACTGCTAGTAAACTAATTTATTGAGTGAGGAGGAGGGGAGAAGGTTCTCTCTTAAAAGTACAAAGAATAAGACCAATTTACTCCTCACCTCCTCTTAACCAACCTAAATAATTCACATAGTACTTTGAGGGTTTTGTAAACCTTAAAACAATTTCCTTGCAATGTGTGTGTACATATATATAATATATATATATATATATATATATATATGTGTGTGTGTTTGTCTGTGTAGATATATATATATATATATATATATATATATATATATATATATATATAGAGAGAGAGAGAGAGAGAGAGAGAGAGAGAGAGAGACAGACAGACAGACAGACAGAGAGAAAGAGAGACAGACACAGAGAAAGAGAATTATATATATATGGTGATGTGTGTGTTTATGTATGTTTGTATATATGGTGTTTCATTCCCACAAGCTCACAGTAGCTTCTCTAATCATAAAGTACATGAACCATAGGACCTATAGTACAGTGTCCCAAAAATTTTAGTGTAGTTTTAATCTTTAATAGCTTAATACTTTAAAAACTACACTAAAATACTTTTGAGATATGCTGTATTAACTAGAGTTCTGAGTCCTGGGGCTCAGGGGTGGGCTATGTAGTACTGAGGGAGGAAGACAAGGAAGAGTTCCTTACTTCTATCCTGGGGGCTGGCCCCAGGCAAACTTTGGAAATAGGTGAAGTTTGTCTTTGATCATCTGTCACCTCCTTTTCTTTAGTCTTCTCCAGTCTCCAAGCAGTCCTCTCCCCTGGACACCAGGACCTTAATCATCTGTAATAATAGCTAACAAGAAACAACAGCTCAGGATCCCTTAGCAAAATATCCTAGGTATTGTCAAGGTGGCAGGAGACAGAATTTCTCAGTGAATTTGCCTCAGGGCTTGGGAATCAGAAGTTCGTTTGTTTTTATTCCATTTTCTCCTCTGGGTTTATGACCTGGGGTGAGTCATTGAGTCTCCCGCCATATATTTCCCAAACAGGGCAAGATGTGTGGTTACCCATCCTCCCATGAGGGTCTGCCTTGGGCACATCCAATTGAATATCTCTAGATGAATAAACTAAGGACTAACATCCTGAAATCTCCACCTTGCCCCCAGTGATCTGATGGCTTCTGTAATTAAAGGAGCCATCCTTCAGGTTAAGTAGAGTATCAGCATGTTTTCCAACGGGTAAGATTCATGTCTACTGGGTAAGCCTGGAAGAATTTTCTTTTAAAAGATGAGTGGAATTCACATGCTCTCCATGCCCCAGTTGGGTCTCTTCCCATGGGTTCTGCTTATATCCTGTTTACTAAAATGTAGCTTACGCCGCCATGCCTTTCCCTACCCTCCAGCCCTGCTCCTCTTTCTTTCTCAGTAATTTATCCATCCCATTTTCTTTTAGAAAAACCTTCAGAGTCTACCCCCACACCGCTGCCAAAGGGACTTCAATTGGCTCCTTTCCCTCCACCTTAGCCTCAGTCACTAAAGCATATTAAAAAAGGCCATGCTTTCCATACCAAAGGCCAGTATGAGTGTCCTTATGGACAGCCAACAGAAATCTCGGAAAAATGTGGACTTTCTGACAGATCAACAAAATATAACTCCAACTCCCCCAGTTCCCACCAGAACATGCATGATCAATTACTTTCTAGTTTAAATAATTTGCCTTACAAAATGCTTTTAGTTTTACAAACTATGTCCACCTTCTACTATCCCCTCTGCTTCCCCACCAGAGAACCCTTCTTTGTTGTAATTCATACCCGGAGTTTACAATCCCTCTGCTGGGCGGAGGTAAAGTGTAACTTTCTATAAACATTGTATAGTTTGTAATTTTATTCAATGAGAAGGACGTTTTGTTATGGCTACAATGCACTTAGAATAATTACAATGATGTCATCTGAGGGGTTCGGGGTTTGAGTCCCTGCCTGCACATCTGTAACTGCAGTGTTCTCTGGCTTACTCAATGGTCATAATTTTTGCTTCTAAAACTTCCTCAGAGAAATATTTGGATTCTTTGAAGCACAACGCAGGTACCATGTTCTTCCTACAGGAAGCCTTTGCTGACCTCTCCCTTCCACCCCCCCCTCACCATTTCCTGCAGTGTTCATGCTTTCTACTTTTGGAAATTACTTTGAATTCAATGACATATTTTCAGATATGGCCAGTGTGGGATTTGTTCTGCTTGATCATGCATATTTGTTGCAATGTCTTTGTCTTTCTTTTCTTTTTTCAATGAGGGAAGAGAGGAGGGAGGGAGGACAGGAAAGCAGGAAGGGAGAGAGAGAGAGAGAAGAGAAGACAGAGAAACAGAGAGAGAAGGGGGCAGGGAGATGGGAGGAAAACAAAAGAGAGTCATGGAAGCATTTTTTAAATGCACAGAATAAAAGGAAGGCCTGAAAGAACGTCAGACAAGCAGGACAGCTTTGAAAGTTACATGGAGAATTAATTACATATTTTAAAAGAACATCAGGCATACAAGACATCCTCAGTTTAATTCACAATCTTTTTTCTGTTCTGTTATGTATATGGAGAGGCTCATTTTATTTGAAGTTTGTTAAATTTAAAAAATCTTTTAAAAAATAAAAGAAAAAGAACTTAATTTTTCCTTTTTTTGCACATGCTTTGTATTCCCTTATTGATATACCTCTGTTGGACTCCTTGCACTGAAATAGAATTCCAAAGTGAGAAGACTATGCCACTTTGCTAAACCTCAATGTTATTGGACAATAAGCCACACAAAAGATTTAAAGGAAAAGAAAATTCTAAGGAATCAGTTTGAACTCAAACAAAACCTATGAATTAAATAACAACCTTCAGCATTGATTTGAACCACAAACTAAACTGGAAATTTATACCTTCCCCTCTTTCGGAGAATCCCTACTCACATAGAAAGCAAAGGAATTAAATAACGTAAATGTATAACATTTATTTGGTATCATCCACAAAAATGAGTATTCCAGATAACCAAACATTGCCCCTTTAAGCATCAAAACTTCTTTTACTTAAAGCATTTTGGTGGTGAATGGGAACAGATTTAGTGAAGACTTCTCAGGAATATGGAGTCTTCTCCCTGGAGTGGAAGAGACTCCATTCCTCCAGAGTCAGGTGATTTCTATATAAGGCTATGTATTGCATTAGGATCAATGATGGCTATAACTCACTAACTCTTCAATACCTCATTTGCATATGCGCATGTAGTCTGCAGTCCTCACACAGGTCCATCTGATTTGCATAAGTTCTCAACACCCAATTTGCATGAGTCATCAATGCTTCATTTGCATATATTTTCAATGTATAATTTGCATATAATGATGTGTATTTTTGCGGGCTTTGTAACATCCAGGAGCGGGGAAATTTGAACCAGGTTTCAAAAGGGATTGGTTAGATTTCCCACCTAGAATATAAGACTGTGCTTCTCAGCCAATGAAGATAATGCAGCGGTAGGAGGGGGAGTTCTGAGTCAAGGTCTATATAAATTGCATTCTGCCTCCGTAAGGCACCTCCCTACCCCAGCTTTACTGGGGAAGGGACTGCCAGGTTTCCTCGAGAACCAAATAAAGGAGATTTTCTGTTTTTACCTTGAGATGGCTCTGAGCAGTCAATTTGAGTAAGGGGGTTTATGCTTTCTCCCCCACCCAGTGGGAAGTTTTCTAAATATTATGACATTTTTCTTTCTCTTTCTTTCCCTTTCCTTTTTATGAATGACTTTTATTTTTACTTTACATTCATTTTAAAATAAATTTCTTCTCCAACGTTTTCCCAGAAGCCTTCTCTTGCAACAAAGATTTAAAAAAGTAAAGTTCAGCAAAATGAACACATTCATCGTATCTGATATTACATACATATTCATTAATCTCCCACCTCTGCAATGAAAGAAAAAAAAATATTTTCTCACCTTTTCTTTGGAACCAGTCTTGGTCATTTTAATCTTAGGACATTCAGTTTTGGTTTTTGCTCTTCTCATTTATTCTGTTGTATTTGCTGTGTATATTGTTTTCCTATTTCTGCTTACTTTATATTGCATCAGTTTATATACTTCTTCAATGTTTCTCTGAATTCTTCGTCTTCAGTTTATCATAGCACATTAATATTCTATTACATTCACATACCACAATTTATTTAGTTATCCCCCAATCTATGGCATCTATGGCTACCTACTTTGTTTCTAGTTTGTTGCTAATATGAAAAGTGCTGCTAGAACCATTGTGTGTGTGTGTGTGTGTGTGTGTGTGTGTGTGTGATCTTTGTTTTAGTCTTTGACCTCTTTGGAATACATAGAATATTCAGTGGGATATCTGAGTCAAGAAAGAAGGAAAGAAGGAAGGGAAAAGGGAAGGAGGGAAAGAAGAAAAACAAGCATTTATTAAGTCCCTGTTATGTTCCAGGAGCTATGCTGAGCCCTTTAAAAATATTTTCTCATTTCGTCTGCACAAGAACCCTAAGAGGTAGGTGTTATTGTTATTCCTACTTTACAGTTTAGGAAACTGAGGCAGACAAAGGGGGAGTAACTTTCCCAAGTGTCAAAGTCTGGATCTAAACTCAGGTCTTCCTGACGCCAGGCCAGAACTCAATCCACTGATCACTGAGCTAATTTTTCTGACATTTTAGTTACTTCCTTAGCATGATTCCAAGTTGCTTTCCAGAATAATTGGACCAATTACTTCACAGCTCTCCCTATGACATATTAGTGTGCTTATCTTCCCATGGTCCCTCCAGCATGGACCATTTTCAGCTTTAATTATCTTTGTTCATCTGTGAAGTAAAATCTCAGAGTGGTTTTGATTTTCATTTTTCTTATTATTAGTGACTTGAAATAATCCTTCACATGATTGTTGATCATTTACATTTCTTCTTCTGAGAGCTTTTTGTTCACATTTTTTGACAACTTACCCATTAAGGAATGTCCCTTGGTCTGATACATCTGTGTTAATTTCCCTTTTAATCTTGGCTATCAGATCCCTTATTAGACATACTTGATGGAAATATATTTCTATATGTATATATTTATATGTGTGTATGTCAACCTCTTCCCTTCTGAGTCTAGCTACACTGGTTTTGTTTACAGCAGATCTCTGCAATTTCATGCAATAGAAATTATCTTTCTTATCTTTTCAGATAATCTTTATACTGTGTTGAGCTAATAATTCTCCCCCATCCATAGTTCTGGAAAAATCTCCTTCTCTTTTTCTTGTTTTAAAAAAAATGTGACGCTTTATGTTTAAATTTCATACTCGTTGTTCATAGTGGTATGAATGGAAAGACAGCAGTAGAAGGGAGAGGGCTGGCCTTAGAGTTAGGAAGATTTGGGTTCAAGTCCCATGTCCAGCAGAGGTTTGCTGTGTGACTATGGACAAGTCTCTTAAATTCTTGGTTCCTGAGGAGCTTTCTAAAGTTTATAATTTTTTTCTAAAGTTATAGAAGAGTGGCCAATCTGCACTGATAGAGAGAGTTTCCTCAGGGGGAGATTCCCTCAACTACTGAAATCACTAGTCTAGACCTGTTTATAAATGGAGCTCACAAAACATATATAGATAGATGTAGATATATCTATATCTATCTATACATCTAGACCTGGATAACAAAAGTAATACAATATATACTATAGGATCAACGTAATTAAGTTTACCATGTGAAAGGGTTTACTAAACTTGCAGAGAATTTTATTTTTTCATTTTTATATTTTAACAAAGATCACAGTTTAATATTTTTAACAGCCAAGGTCAAAGTCTACATTTTAATTTTTTAAAGCACTGTGAATAATTAGTCTTTGCATCTGTTTTAAAAATAGCCATAATCTATTTCAAAATTAATAAATAGCTATTGATTGATGGATCACTTATTCGTACAAGACATTGTTCTAAGTACTATGTGAGTCACAAGGGTCTAATGATGTCAAACTCAAATAGAAACAGATCCCTGCACCATATGTTGACTTTAAAAATCACAAAACCATGTTATCTATGTTGTATTTTTGGTTGTTAAATATCTGTCAGTTATGCTTTAATCTGGTTCAGGCCACACTTGGGAGTTTTGTGATGGGGAATATGCCTGACACCTCTAAAGACACATTCTCTACAGCTCAGAAACTCATGGCCTAAAAGACATGATTCACTTGTTCATTCCCTGTCTTTCCCCATTTCTGGAATACTGTCCCTTCTTACCACCTACAGTTGCAGATTTCTTTCTGTCTAAAACAGGGGCCATTTCCTCCATGAGGAATTTCCTGATTTCATCTAGTCTTTAGTCTGTGTTTTCAGAGGTGTCAAATGTGCTATCCATCCACAACACTCCCAAATGTGGCCTGAAGCAGATTAAAATTTACCTGGTAAATATCTCTGGCAATGACTTTGTATTATTTTGAAAAAAATACAACTCGTATTATCTACCCATCTCCAACGAGTCATAATATCATAGAACTAGAGCTAGGAAGGACCTCAGAGTCCATTTAGACCCAAACTCTCATTTTTCAGGTGAGAGAACTGAGTTCCAAGGAGGTTGAATGACCTTCCCAAGGTCATACAGGGAGTATCAGAGGCAGGATTTGAACCCAAATCCTCTGACAGCATTTATTTCACTGCACCTCACTGATACACAAGCTGCATAAGGGTAAGGAATGCTTGGGGGCGGAGCCAAGATGGTGGAGTAGAAAGACACACAAACTGAGACTGCCCCCACACAGCCCATAAAACACCTGTAGAGAGGGACTCTCAACAAATTTTGGAGCAGCAGAAGTGGAGAACAACAGAGTGCAGGAGATTTCTAGCCCAAGGGTGACCTGAAAGACCCACAGGAAACGTTAGTTGCACCAGACATGGAGCGGACCTTGGAGAACAGAGCCCAGTTTAGCCTAGGCTGTTCACACAGCTCGTGAACAGCCCTCTGGGGTGGAATCTCCAGTCAAAGAATCCCCAGTCCCAGCAGCAGAAGGTCTGCAGATCCCTCCACCCACAGGTGCCAAAGGTCAGTGATGGGGTTTATTCAGCTGGCCAGGAAGGGAGAAGGGCCTTCACATTGGGCAGGCAGCAGGATTTCTCAGAGTACAGCAGCCTGAGACCATAGCTGGATCATAAAAATCCCTGAGGGCACTGAAGAGCTGGGTCTTACCTCAGCCCTGTGCAGATGCCCTGAGGCAGCTGGTCTTTGTCTCACACTGAATAGAGGCCCTGCCCCCGCAGCTTGACTGAATCCCACCCCCCAGTGCAGGTTTGGCAGAACTGGAGGTCAGGTGCCTGTGAACAGGAAACACTGCTAAGATTCAGGGCACAAAAATCCTTTCCTGTGCCCAGACCAGCACACATTTGATTGTACCACCTTGGAGGAACTGATATCTTACAGGTCCCCAGAGTATACCCTACTCTTCACAAAGGTCACAAAAGTCAAGTAACTGGCTGGGAAAATGCCCAAAAAAGGGAAAAAAATAAGACTATAGAAGGTTACTTCCTTGGTGAACAGATATCTTCTCCCATCCTTTCAGATAATGAAGAACAATGCTTACCACCAGGGAAAGACATAGAAGTCAAGACTTCTGTATCCCAAACATCCAAAATAAATATTCAATGGGCTCAGATCATGGAAGAGTTCAAAAAGGATTTTGAAAATCAAGTGAGAGAGGTGGAGGAAAAACTGCAAAGAGAAATGAGAGAGATGCAAGAAAAGCATGAAAAGTTGGTCAACACCTTGCTAAAGGAGACCCAAAAAAATGCTGAAGAAAATAACACCTTGAAAAATAGGCTAACTCACTTGGCAAAGAGGCCCAAAAAACCAATGAGGAGAAGAATGCTTTCAAAAGCAGAATTAGCCAAGTGGAAAAGGAGGTTCAAAAGTTCACTGAAGAAAATAGTTCTCTCAAAATTAGAATGGAACAGATAGAGGCTAATGACTTTCTGAGAAACCAAGAAATCACAAAACAAAACCAAAAGAATGAAAACATGGAAGAGAATGTGAAATATCTCATTGGAAAAACAAGTGACCTGGAAAATAGATCCAGGAGAGACAATTTAAAAATTATGGAACTACCTGAAAGCCATGATCAAAAAAAGAGC
>CM053769.1:693080959-693127686 GCA_028658325.1 Potorous gilbertii | reverse complement strand
GGGGAAATTAGAATGCTGGATGTATTGGGGTGGGGGGAGGGGACAAATGGGGAGAAAATATGGAACCAAAATTTGGTGAAAATGGATGTAAAAAGTTAAATAAATTAAAAGAAACATAAAGGATAGTAAAGTTTTCTCTGGGTCCTGATTGGCCTGTCTCCCTTGATACAACTTCCTGTTCACCTGAACATATAAAAAGATCCATGTATTGGACAAATTAGGGGACCATGGAATAGTTTACTTGTCAGATCTATGGTTAAGGGAAGAATTTATGCCCAAACAAGAGATACAAATCATTATGAGATGTAAAATGAATAATTTTGATTATATTAAATTAAAACGCTTTTGGACAAATTAAACCAATTTGCCAAGATTAGAAGGAAAGCAGAAAGCAGGGGAGAAAATTTTTACAAGTACCTCTGATAAAAGCCTCATTTCTCAAATATTTAGAGAACTGATTAAATTTGTAAAAATGTAAGTCATTCCCCAATTGATCAATTGGTCAAAGGATATGAACAGATAGTTTTCAAAGGAATAAATCAAAATTACCTATAGTCATATGAAAAATGTTCTGTCATTATTAATTAGAGAAATGAAAATTAAAGCAACTCTGAGGTATCACCTTACACCTGTAGGATTATCTGCTATGACAAAAAAAAAAGGAAAATGATAAATGTTGGAGAAGATGTGGGAAAGTTGGGACAGTAATGCATTGTTGGTGGAGTTATGAACTCCTCCAACCATTCAGGAGAAATATTTGGAACTATGTTCAAAGGGCTATAAAACTGTGCATACTCTTTGATCCAGCAATACCACCTCTAGGTCTGTATCCTGAAGAGATTTTTTTTGAAAAGGGGAAAGGATCTATTTGTACAAAAGTATTTATAGTGGTTCTTTTTTATGATGGCAAAGAGTGGGAAATTGAGGGGATGCCCATCTGCCTGGGAATGGCTAAATAAGTTGTGGTATGTGATTGTGATAGCATGCTATTAGGCTGTAAGAAATGACAAGGAGGATGACTTTGGAAAAACCTGGGAAGACTTATATGAACTGATACAAAGTGAAGTGAGCAGAACCGTGAGAACACTGTATACAGAAGCAGCAATATTGCGCAATGACCAACTACGACTGACTTAGCCATTCTCAGCAATATACTGATCCAAGACAATTCCAAAGGACTCAGAATGAAAAATGTTAACCACCTCTGAAGAAGTAACTCATGGAATCCGAATTCAGACCAAAGGAGACTATTTTTTACTTTGTTTTTTTTTTTCATTTTGCGGGCAGTCTGTGTTTTCTTTCACAGCCTGCCTAATATGGAAATACATTTTGCATGATTGTACATGTATAACCTATATCAAATTACTTACTGGCTCAAGGAAGGGGGAAGGAAGAGAGGGAAAGAATTTGGAGCTCAAAAATTTTAAAAAAACTAATGTTAAAAATTGTTTTTACATGTAACTGGGAAAAATAAACTATTATTTTTTACATGCCAAAAAAAAGACCCATGCATAGGGAGTTGAGGCCCTTCCACCTTTGTGAATATCCAATGACATGATATGTTTCTATATGGGGATGAAGGGTATGGAGACTATGAAAGTTAAAGGCTGCCGTAGGCTTGCATATGATTGATATTAGGGCTAAGTAAACCACTTCCTATTCAGGTCAACGAGTGCCTCATTTCATTCCAAAATTGAACCTGAACTTATAGGGTGCTTAGTGTCAGGCCTACCCCTAGAACAACATTACTGAAGGTAGTCTACATAAAATCTAGGAGAGGTTGAGGCCTGCACAAATGCTAAGAGTAACAGAAATGGCTTGTGGCAAATTCAACAATATTAGATGACAAAAGAAGGCAAAAACTATACTCCTCCTATTTTGCTTGTTTTCTTTTTCAAGGGGTGTGATCTTCAGGTTCAGGAAGGATAAAACAAAAATGATTAAACGGAGATAAAAAACATGATGAAAGAAAAACATCAAACCACCCTCAATGAATTAAAGCCACCAGGACTGAACAAATTTTAACCCAGACTAATAAAAAACTTTGCAGATGTGATTGGTGAAATGATGTCAGGGATTTTTGGAAGATCATAGAAAAATGGGAAAAGTGACACGGGATTGGAGATGGGCAAATGCCCCATTTTTTTATAAAGCATCAGAGCTGGATTCTTTACACCATAGACTAGTGAACCTGATTTTGATTCCTGGCAAAATTCCAGAACACTCTATTGACAAGATGCTTTATAAGTCCTTAAAGGGAAACCATGACCAAGAGCCAGCCTGAGTTCATCAAGAGCAGGTGAGCTAGTCCAGTGACTCTGGAAAACAATGTGGAATTATATGACTCAGTTGTACTTTGACATATAAGTCTCACTACAGGACACGTACTCTAAAAAGGTCAGAGACAGGATGAAAAGGTCTCTTGTAGACAGAGATACTCAAGGTAGCACTTTTTTTTTTTTACTGCAGCAAAGAATGACAAACAAAGCAAATGCCTTCTGATTAAAGACTGGCTAAGCTAAGTGTGGCATAAGAATGTAACAGAGTAAGAAATAGGCACAAAGAAGTTATGAATTTGAAGAATTCATAGAGACACAGGAAGATATGTGTGAACTAATACAGAAGTGCAGAACCAGGTTCAATTGATGCCTCCATATAAAGAAAAATAACTTTAAAAGAATTCGGGGTTCTAATCAATGCAGCACCTACTTAGAAGAGCAATGATGAAGCATGCTTCCCAAAGCTTGGCAGAGAGGTGATAACCTAGAGGTGCAGGCAGGGAGAATGAGCTGATTTGCTTTGTCTGACGGTATTTCTTAGTTACCAGGGAGGCTTCTGTTTGGGAGAGAAATTAGTGGGTAATGAGAGTGATTAAAAGAAAGAGCATCAGTGAAATATTTAGAATACACCAAAGAGAGCAGAAGGAAATTCATCAGGAAATACATAGAAGAAGGGGAATTTTGTTAATGTCAGTGTCTCTCCCTTCTCCCTTCCCTGAGCCAATTAGCAATGGGATATAGGTTATACATGTGCAATTATGCAAAATGTTAATATCATATATATGTATACATATATATAAAAAACTGCTTAAGCTCCCAGTTTCATATACAACCATCTTTTCTATGCTTTTAAAATGTATTCTTTTTTGTTCAATATTTATTCTTATTTTATTTTGAAATATTCATATTTGTTAATGTTTGTTCAGTTCATTATTTTTAATAAATTATAAAACCTTTTTACAATCATGTAAATGATTCTGAGAGAAAGATACTGCCTAACTGTATGAAATCCATCAACAAACATTTATTGAGTGCATACTATGTGCCAAGCACTGGGAATACAGAGACATAATATGAAACAATCACTGATTTCAAGGTGCTTTCTTTTTGTTGGGGAAGACAACATATATCTATATACGTATGTGTGAAAAAATATGAAATAAATACAATGTAATTAAGAAGAAAGGACACTAGCTGTTGGAGGGATCAGGAAAGGCTTTATGTAGAACTGAGATTTTTAACCTGGGATCTATGGACAGATTTCAGGCAGTCCATGAACTTGGATGAGGAAAAAAATTGCATCTGTATTTTGATAAAATTGGTTTCCATAGTAACCTTACATATTTTCTTTTATTCATTTAAAAACATCCTTAGAAGGGACCCACTGCCACTGACAACTTGAATTGAATATAGTTATTACCAGGAGGCACAATATAATTTTAACAAGCTAGAAAAGTCCATCAGGGAGGTAGAAACTACCAAGACAGTTACGTGATACAGTGGCTAGAAGACTAGGTCTGGAGCCAGGAAGACCCAAGTTCAAATCCAGCCTCAGATACTAACGGTGTGACGCTGGGCACAATTTGCCTCAGTTTTCTCATCTATAAAATGGGAATAAGAATAACACTTATTTCCAAGGTCTCTTGTGAGGATTAAAGGAGATAATATGTGTAAGGTGTTCAGCATACTACATGGCACGTAGAAGGAGCTACGTAAATGTTAGCTATTATTATTAAACTGGAAAAGGAATTGATCAGACTTAGTTAGTCTTGACCATAAGAACCATACTCCCACTGTCACTGATATTACTATAACTTTTGAAAATACATATTCTGTTTTTCAATCATTCAGAGTGGGCAAAATTGAAAAAAATAGCAAATAGTGTGTCAGCATCCGGCTCAGGGGGATCATATAGTAACAAAGTGATAGCAGGGTCTCTAGGATGCTGGGATATGACTAATGATTGGGTATTATCAAAATTGAAAATCAGCCCCAGGTATGCAAGTTTCTTGAGTAAGTGGCCAGAGAGCCAGAGGAGTCCATGAGACAAAAAAGTTAAGAACCTTGGGTGCAGAAGGTGGCCCTTGAACTGTGATTTGAAAAAAAAGAGCTAATTCTATGAAACAGAGGTGAGGAGAGAACACATTCCAGGCATGGGCAATGACCAATGGCAAGGCACAGAAATGGGAGATGGAGTGAGTACCTTATGTGACGAACACAGAAAATGGTGAGTTTGACTGGACCATAGAGTGTGGAAAGAGAAAATCTGTTTAACAAGGCTAGTTGTGAAGGACAAAGTATTCTTTAAAAAATATAGCTGCCCAAAGAATGGCCTGTGCTTGGAGGGAGTGAATTCTCCATCACAGAAGGCCTTCAAGAAGAGTCATGGTGGAGTTAAGGCATCAAACACAAAGTGAATTAGATAGCTCCTTCTTCTCTATGATTCTGTGATGATGGTTGAGAACCATGTCTTCCACTTATAAGGGAAATTTCCAAATCAAATCAGAGTATGAAAATCAGGACTCACAAGCACACACTTTCTTCCAAGTTAATAGAGCTTTGACTCACTGAGCTACTGAGAAACACTCTGAGTTAAGCTACTTCTCTATTATGCTTGTTTCCTGGCATTTCTGGAAGCATCTCTTGCTATTTAGTCATTTTCAGTTGTGTTCAACTCTTTGTGACCCCCACTGGGGTTTTCGTGGCAGCAGATACTGGAGTGGTTTGCCATTTCCTTCTCCAGCTCATTTTACAGATGAGGAAACTGAGGCAAATAGAGTTAAGTGACTTACCTTGGGTCATACAACTAGTAAGTATCTGAGACTGGATTTGAACTCAGCTACCCTGGAAGTATTTAGAAGGAGCACATCTTATACTTTTCTACATGTCAGTGTCTTGAATTGCTTTTGACATCCTTATCTCCTTATTGATGGGAAGCGACACAGTTGGCCCTAAGACTGGCACAATGGTCCAGGGTGCCATGAGGAGCTTTGCAGAGTTCCTCTCTCCAGCATGGGTAACAACAGTGATCACAAATTGCCATTCTGTGGTTGCCATGCTGCGGTCAGAATGGTAGAACCTCCAAGTTGGAAGGGATTCCAGAAGCCAGCTAGTTCTGTTCCTACCTGATGACCACCCCTTCTGACACATGGTCATCCAGTATTTGCTTGAAGCTATAGAGAATGCACAACCTGCGGAGACAATACTTTCCACTCTGGGGTAGATCTCAGTTTCTTCTAACAAGCCTAAATCTGCCTCATTGCCAATTCTACACAATGTCTCTCCTGCTGCCCTTTAGAACTAGGCAGAAAAAATCCACTCCTTCTCCAGTCAGCCCTTCAAATCAATGAAGAGAACCTTCATGTTCCCTTTTCCAGGCCAATGATCTGGAAACACACAACTCAAACACTCAATATCCAATGGGGAGGCAGTTGCTCCATAGAAAATTCATTTGCCTTGATTGGAATGTTGGCTACCAATAGATAGAGGATCATGGCCTTGGAATAGTCCTAGGATTAAATTGTAGGTCCTGAAGGCTCTTTTCTCTGCATAGCCCACTGCTCTTCATAATTGTGTTTCTAAAAAGGACAAATCCAATAGCTAATTTGCCACTAGGCTTCTACTGATTGACTCCCAAGTTCCATACTTATCACATCCCAGGCTTCTATTGTTTGTCCTCCCTCATCCTCAGACCCTGAATTCCATTCAATTTATGGAACTGAATAAATCCTGCTTGACTGGGGATGAAATACAGTCTCAGAGGCTTTATTCCCTGTTTCATTTTCAGTCCATTTAACACACATACTCTCTCTCTCCCCTGGCTACACACACACACACACACACACACACACACACACACACACACACACATACTACAAATCGCCACCACAAATGACAAACCAGTTAACATGTCATCATGTCTGTAAGATAGCTGCTATTCTCACAACATATGACCATATGCACAGGGGTTAGAAAACCAAAAGTATGAAAGGAAAGACATTCTTCATGTGCTGCTGTCATTTTCTAAAAGTCATTTTCCATTGCATTCACTAACATTAAGTGCCACGTGGGACCACTTATATGGAAAGCCTTGTAAAAGCATCTAGAGTCTAAGGAAGAAACCTGTACCTTTTAAGATTAGATGAACTGTGGCATAGTGGATAGAGTGCTGTACTGCCAGTCAAGGTGATTTCAGTTCAGCCTTTTGACCCTCACGAGAAAGTCAATGAGCCTCAGTTTCCTCAGTAAAATGGAGCAATAATGCCTAGAGCACATAATTCAGAGGGTTGTTGTTAATGGGGCTCAAAGGAGATCACATCAAGAAAGTACTTTACCAACTTTGAAGTTCCATATAAATGTTAGGTATTAATACTTTGAGCTGTGACAAACCACAACCCCTTATATGGTTCTCAGAGACTGAATCCAAGAGGTGGAAAATCAAGTGCTCACCTTTATATAGCACTTAGTCATGAACTTGACGAATAGAATCCTATGAACCAGGTAGGATAAATGTTAGTATTCTATTTTAGGCTCCGGCATCAGAGAATTAGGGGCACCAATGAATAAGTATGGATGCACAGATCATAGTTGCAGATCTGGAAGGGACCTTAGAGGTCATCCAATCCAACTCCTTTATTTAACATCAGGAAGCCAAGGCCCAGAGGTCACAGAGGCAATAAGTGGCAGAGTCAACACTGGAACTCGGGTCCTCAGATTCCAAGGTCAGCCCTCCAGTTGATTGTTCTATCTCCTGCACCATGATCTGAAGCCTGGTGCCTCCTAACTCTTCCTCCAGTGTTCTTTACTCATTGACAATGATGTTGGTGCACACATTTTCAAAACTAGCTCACTGTTGAAGAAAAGTTTGGGAGAGAAGAAGTATTAGAATGACTACCAAGCTGAAGGTCCACAGAGCCATTGTGCTGATCTCATTGGTGTATGCCTGCGAAACATGGACGGTCTACCAGCTCCATGCCAGGAAACTGAATCGCTTCCATTGCCTTAGGAAGATTCTGAGGATCACCTGGTAGGATAAGGTACCACACTGAAGTCCTTACTCGAGTTGAACTGCCAAGCATTCAAACTATGCTTCAGAGAGTGCAACTCTCATGGGCTAGACACCTTGTTCAAATGCTAAATGTATGCTTACCAAAAAGGCTATTTCATGGAGAACTCACATGGGGCAGGCGATCACACGGTGACCAGAAGAAGCAATACAAGGACATTCTCAAGGTCTCTCTCAAGAACTTTGGATTTGATTGTGGGGCATGGGAGATGCTGGCACAGGACCGCTCAGCATGGCGTGCCCACATCAGAAAAGGTGTTGCGCTCTTTGAGCAAAGTAGAATTGAAACTGTTCAAAGGAAACATAGGATGCACAGATTTGGGGTATCCAGCCAAATGTTCACTCGGACTATCTGTGCCCAATCTGTGGTAGAGCATTCGAGCACGTATGTGTCTGATCAGTCACAGTTGGACTCATTGAAACTTGAGTTTATCATGGCGATGTCATTTCGGTCCTCTTTGAGAAGGAAGGACAACAACCAACCATTAGAACATGTTCCCTTAAAATTCTTAGGGAAATTTTTTTAATTAAAAAGATTTCATTAAATTTAAATTAATTAAATTAAATTTAAATTAAATAAATAATTTAATAAAAAAATTTTAAATATATATTCTTAGAGCATCAAACTCTGAGATAAACACATACGATTCTTCTCTTTGGGAGTAGTCTAAATGCTGGTTCCCATGCACACTCCCTTTTTTTCTGCCTTCCTTAGTCTTTCTGCATCAGCATTCTGGTCTCTCCTCATTAGCATTCTCTGCCTCTTCTGTTGCTACTGCCAACACTCTGAGTGCTGTGTTTTTCTGCATGCAGCAGACCCTCCAAACAGGCAGGTCAAACCACTGAGGCTCTGAGTAAAAGCTGTGCCACTTTCTGCCAAGCTGTTGGGGGGGATGTGTCACCCCTTCTGTTCAGAAGGAAAGGAATTAGAATACATGGGTATAAAAGTGGGGCTTCAATTCCATTCAATAAACAATAATTTTCTGCTGTGAATAGTGTATTAGGTTTGGTACAAATAGAAATTTTAAAAAATTAAGGTAGGACGAAGTTGTCACCCAGAGGGAGCTTGGAGTCTAATAGTGGTGCATGATATAAACACAAGAGGCTACACTTTAGAACAGGGATGGATCACAAATTTGGATTCAGTCCAAGGGCTTCACTTGAGGACCTAGAGGGCCATATGTGGCCTCGAGGCAGCAAGTTCCACACCCCTGGTTTAGAATAATACATAATAAGTGCATCAGAGAGGTGAAAAGTTTTGTACAAGGAGTGGAGGGTGAAAGGTCATTAATGACTGCGTAGTAAGGTCAGCAGAGGGTTCCTGGAGGAGAGGCATTGGATTTGGGTTTTCAAGGATGATTAGAAATTCACTAGACTATTGTGTTTGTCTTTTGCTCTCTAAGAGGAGGACATGCTAATGAATATCTGGCCACTGGACCCATATGACTCTGGAGGAGAAAATGCGCAGCCCTCTCTCACTCAAATCAAAGTCAACTTTAAGTCATGTCTTCATCTCCCTGATGATATAATCATCTTTGAGAACAAGATAAGGTTGTTGTTCAGTCATGTCTGACTCTTCTTTGTGACCCATTTGGGGTTTCCTTGGCAAAGATACTAGAGTGGTTTGCCATTTTCTTCTCCAGCTCATTCTACAGATGAGGAAGCTGAGACAAACAAGGTTAAGTGACTTGCCCAGGGTCACAAGCCAGTAAGTGTCTGAAGCTGGATTTGAACTTAGGTCTTCCTGACTTGAGGGCTGGTTCTCTATCCACTGAGTCATCTGGCTACTCCTTCAAATTAAGGTATAAGAAAACCCTCCCATCACACAAAGGAATTAGATCAGGTTCTCATCCCTGAACAAACAAAATAGAAAACAATCCTTTCTGAGGCCCATGATCTGGTGCGAGGAGGGTATGACAGATGTCTCTTCAATCCCATGTGGCCAGACAGAAGGTGAGGAAGATCCATTCATGCATAATGTGAACCCCCGCTCTGTCCTCACTCCTCCTCAGCTGTGCCTGTCCTATGTCCCAGTCAGAGCATGAGGTCCTTCTCTCACTAAGGTGCCCTGTGTTTACAGTTGGCACTGTTATTGAACCCCTTCCTATACACTACCAGGGCTGGCTACCTTCACACAGGCCCTATCTTAGCTTAGAGTCCCTACCACCTTCTCAATAAAATCACCCTCTGATGCAGGTGTCAAGTCCTGGGAACAGAGCCTCTGGGGAATGGAGTTCTTTCCTCTTAGCCACAGGGAACACAAGGCCAGTGGTGGTGGGATGGATAGGTGTGGGGGAGGACGGAAGGCAAATTGGATGGAAGAGGGGAAGAAGAAAGATCTGGCAGAAAACTATCGCAGTAGTCCAGGCAAGTAGCAACGGGGTGTGCTGGGGTGGTAGCCATGGGAATATAGGTTTAATTTAGAAGGCATATTTATAGAGACAACTAATTAAACTTGGAAATGATGCTCCCCTAGTGTAATACCCTCCAATCTGGCATCATATTTTCTTTGAGTCAAAGCTAATGAAAATCAGGAATAACGCCTAGGTTAAGGGGTGGAGGGTAAGAGGAGGGAGGTCAAAGAGAGGTCATACAGAACCGGAGCGGGTGAGGAGCTCCAAATCCTGAAAGGCCACCAAGGCACCATGAATTCATCTTTGGTACTGTTCCTGGATATTGTGTGGTACCATAGGTAACTGAGGCACAAAACCACTTCTCCCCAAGTAAAATCTGTTCTCAGTATATATAGTACAATGGAAAGACCACCAGATTTGGAGATAGGGGATCCGGATTTGGTCTAACAACCAAACAGCATTTATTAAAAGTTTATTTCATGCCAGGAATTGGGAGAAAGGAAGGGAAAAAAGAATTAATTAAGCACTACTAATGTACCAGCCACCATGCTAGGCACTTAGCAACATTTCCCTTGACCTTCACCACAACTTTACACCTTATTGTTAGCCCTATTTTACAAATGAGAAACTGAGACAGATGGAGGTGAAGTGATTTATCCAGGGTGAAGTTTACACTGCTGGTAAAATGTCCAAGGTTGGATTAGAACTCAGCTCTTCCTAAATTCAGACACAATGTTATATCTGCTATACCAGCGAGACGGGTTCTGGTGATGCAATGAAAAATATGAATGAGTAACTGCTCTCAAGGAGCTTAAACTCAAATTATGGATCTGTGTAAGTATATACATAATACATGGCTTTGGAAAGGAAGTCACTAGTAGCTGAGGGTGTCAGGAAAGCTCTTGTGCAGAAGCTACTGCTTCAGTTGAGTTTTGAAGGTAACCTGGAATTCCAGGAGATGAAGATGAGCAAGGAGAAGATACCAGGAATGAAGCACAGTCAGTGCAGAGACAGAGGGAGTGTCACAGGAAGGGAACAGCAAGCAGGCCACTAAGTCTGACCTGTAGAGTCAGCAATTGGGAACATTTCTTTGTGGAGAGTTTTATTTAGCCTTTGCTTGGAGAAGCCCATGAGCTATTCAGGACGTTGGGTACCAACTACACAATCACTGTAGCAAGCAACCTGTTAGCACAGGTTCTTTGATTTGCTTTTCCCATGGAAAGACAGCTTCAAACGGGTCAGCAATCTTATTTTAATTATACAATGCAGACAGATAAGCAGAAAGAAGTGAATATCCAAGGCAGAATCCAATAGATGGGGCTCCAACTGTCTAAACAGAGTAAGATGCATAATCACCAGACCAGGGAGCACCAACATCTGGGTTCTCAAAGATGGGGAATCCCTTAACAATGGCTACCCAGAGTCTCAACTGGACAAATCACAAGGACAGGTTCTTCCCATGAATGAACCCCAAAACAAAATACCAACTTTTCAGTATATATAGTTTTCAAACAAAGAAAAGCTTGGAAACTTAGGTGCCTCTGCATTTAATTGGATCCATGTGGCCCAGAGCCTAACTGACTCTGCTTCAGGGCTCTATGTGACTCAGGATGTGCCATAGCTGTGAACTAGAGTTCAAAGCACCAAAATATCCATGATGGAAATACCTATGTACTTTTAGACCTGGGAAAACAGCTCTTATTCCAAGAGAAAAGGGGATACATGTGATCACATAGGCCTATTAATAGACAGGAAAGACCAATCTATTAACCCTACCATCACCTAGAATGGTAAATAAACTTTGTCCCAGGGAAGTCGTGTGGAGAAAAGGCCTGAATGTGGAGTCAGAAGGTCTGAGTTCAAGGCTTATCTCTGCCATTTACTCTATGTGTGACTTTGAGCAAGTCACCTAATCTCTGGTCCCTTCCTGCTTTAGATCTATGATCTTATGCCAGGTGACACAATAGAGACCTCTAGACTGAGAGTGAGAAAGACTTGAGTTCAAATGTGTCTCATCTGTCAAATGTGAATACTAATATAACTCACCTCCCAGGAGTCTTATGAGGATCAAATGAGATATTATAAAGTTATCTGTCAACTTTAAAGCACTGTATGAATACTATCCTCTATTGCTATCATCCTAAAACACAATTAATATCTTTCCCAGGGGGTCTGAGTTACTACCATGGAATGGCTTGGGTCTTGAGCTGGGGAGGAATACTTTACATGGAAAAACTAGACCATCATTGTATGTGCCAACCACAGAAGTGATCACACAGTGAGACTGATTTGATTAGATATGTCAGCAGTCTGCCACCATGGTCCATTTCTGAACTGGCATCTCACTTGCCTGAGAAACTGTTCTTGAAATAATTAGAGAGAGAAAAAATGGAAAGGACACAAAAGTTAGTTTGAGCAAGAGTGTTTGTGGACATCAGTTGTTGCTGTTACTTTTTTAAAGGTTGGATGTGCCTTATTTTGATTCCTACACTGTGAGTTTCTTGAAGGCAGAGATAGTCTTAAATTCCTTGAGAAGGGAGACCATCTGCATATTTCAATATCTACCACATAGTAAGTATTTACAAAAAAATAATTTTTCAATTTAATGCTGACTATAAGACTAATTTCCCAAACCTGAAACGAAAGTCTCACTACTTTGTAATCATTGCTTGGATGTATCCATATGTCAAATCCAATTCTATAATTAGTAATTAATTGCTTAATGTATGCCAGGGACAACTGCAAAACTGTCCCTGCCCTCAAGAAGCTTATATATTATTAGGAAATACAATACATATTAAAAAAACATAATGCAAGGCAACATGGAGAATTTGAGAGGAGCTAAAGAGAGAATAGAGAGAAGAGAGAGGAAAGGAGGAAGAAAGAGAGAAGAGAGAAAAAGAAGGAAAAAGAGAGAAAAAGGGTGAGAGAAAGAGAAGAGGGAGAGAAAAGAGAGGAAGAAAGAGAGAAGAGAAAGAAAGAGAGAGGAGAGAAAGACAGACATACAGACAGAAACAGAGACAGAGAGAGATCACTCAGAACTGGGAGATCAGGGAAGACTTCATGGGAGAGATAGCACCTGAATCAAAACTAAAAAGACCCTTAGGAATGTAAGAGTTGGAGGTGACAGGAAGGTATACTCCAAGCAAGAAGGACAGCCTGTGCAACTACACAGGAAGATGAGATACTGAGTTCAGAGGAAAATTGATAGAGAACAGTCCAGTGTGGATGCAACATTGCATATATGTATTATAAGCTGGTAAGTTGTGGGAAGGAGATTGTAGACAACTTTAAATATCAGACTGATTTGAATGTTATTTTAGAGAGAATGGGAAATTGCTGAAAATTTTTGAGCAAAGGGATCCTGGGATCAGATCTGTGCTTTAGGAATATTAATTTGGCAGTTATGTGGAGGATGGAGTCAAGAAGGGAAAGACTGGAAACAGAGAAACATTTAAGAGCTATTGCAATAGTCCTGGCACGAGGAAATAGGGCTTGAACTTGGGTGGGGACCACATCTGTGGGAAGGAAAAACAGATGAGAAATATTTTGGAAGTAGAGTTGGTATGATCTGACAAGTGATTGGATTTGGGGAGTAAGGTAGAGAGGAGTCAGTAGGGACTTCACCTTGCATGAGAAGATAGTGTTCAAGAGAAATAATAAGAGAAAAACAACCTTTTAGGAAGGTTGGTTTGGGAGGAGTGGAGATAGTGAGATCTATTTGAAATATGTTAATTTCGTGATACCTACGGAACATGCATGTGGTGGGATAATAGCGGGTAACATGGGACAAAAGCTAGGAAAAGAAATTAGGCTGGATTTCTACTGGGAGCCATATGCGTAGAGATGATCATTGAATGTGTGGAAACCAGTGAGTTCACCAAATGAGTGGAGAGGAAGAACCATGAGTCTTAGAGTTCACCCACACTAAATGGTCACGCCCAGCAAGGAGACGGAAAAGAAGCAGTAGGAGGAGACTCAAGGGAGAGAAGCATCCTGGAAGTCAAGTAAAGAAGAAAGAATGGAGAAGGAAGGTGTGGCCAACAGGGTCAACTGTCAACCCCGGGAACCATGGAAGGATTAAGTGGAAAGAAGACTGAGGAAAGGGCTGTTGGATTGAGCAGTTAAGAGACCATTAGGAGCATTAGAGAGAGCAGCTTCCATTGCGTGGAACAGTAGGAAGACAGATTAGAAGAGGTTGAGAATTGAGTAGGAGGAGAAGAAATTAATACAGATTATTTTCTCCTTAGCCATTTGGCTATTAAAGGAAGAAGAGATATAGGATGATAGCAGACTATCATCTGATAGAGATGGAGAATGACAGTTGTGACCAATGAAAAGTACTAGAGACATAATTTCTGGGTAATCAATCATTTTATTAATTATGTCCAGTGAATAAATGAATAAAAGGATGATCATTTGACTGTGTGTCTCATAAACCAAAGACTTCTCCTGGAGGCCTCTTGATGCTTGGAAGAATGGGTGTTCCTGACAGGCAGCAATCAACTCTGATTGGTTCATGATTATTGAGAAAATGAATACTCTAATGAGAGGTGGACCAAATTTAATGAGGGGCAGGGGGACGTGAGTTTGATTCTGTCACTCTTACTTCCTGACTAGGCAATCTAGACAAAGGATCTACTCCCCCCACCCCTCGATTCCTCAACCCCAAACCTGAGTAGAACACAATGGGTTGGAATTCACCCAGATTAGATTCTCTTTGTAAGGCTTTTCTAGTTGGGTGGGGCAACAGCTCCACCTAAATAAAATGGTCCAGGTGGGGTCAACTTGAGGGCAAGTTCAGTAATGTTCTTCAAAGACTGGCTGTATTAACCTACAGCGATTTATTTTTGAATGAAGAAATTAAAAAAACTTAATTTTAATTAATAACTGGTTATTAATATGAGTAATAATCATTTCTTTCACAGTCAAGTGAAGGTGCTCTGAGGATTGAGGAGACCTGAGCATATATGAAGAAGCCAGAGAGAGAGACAGACAGAGAGAGCGAGACAGAGACAGAGACAGACAGAGAGAGACAGACAGACAAAGAGAGAGAAAGAAACAGAGAGAGACAGAGACAGTGAGAGACAGAGACAGACAGAGAGAGAGAGAGAGAGAGAGACACAGAGACAGTGAGAGACCGAGACAGACACAGAGAGAGAGAGATGGAGAGAGAGAGAATTAAATGAAAAGAAAGTTACAAAATGAAATCGAATGTGAGAGGAAACCAAAGTGTCAAGAATTTCTTAATGTTCCCAGATAAGCAGGAGGGAACCACAGGAAGAGATGAGGAAACTCTGATTAACTCCCAAAGGGAAATGCCTTGAGGGTGCAATGGATCTGAATTCAAAAGGCCTAGGATCAAATCCCAACTCTGCTACTTTCTACCTGACTCTGTGACCTTGCACGAAACACTTCCCCTCAGAGAGTCAAGAGGTGTTACAGATAATCAGGTCAAGCCCCTCTGTTCCCAAGTCCCAGTGGACAGGACTGAGAGTCCAGCCCCAGTAACAGGAATCTAAGTTCAGGCTTTTTTCATCTACTAAATACCTTCCCCTTTGTAACATTACGCTGCTTGTCAGAGTCTGTTCTTTTAAAGATCTCCCCTTGTTGCTTCATCCTTTCACTAGTATTGATGGGTAAAGATGGACTAGATAATTATTTCTGGACAGACACTTGCCACATTTTCAGAATTGTGATTTGGTCTGTTTCTGTACCCTCTCTGTCCTTTGACCGACTCATGGAAAGAATTCAGTAAATCAGCATCTTCCAGACAGCATACTTAGGCCCTGCCTTATGGATCTTTTTGCAAGTTCAGTCATCCCTTCACATTCACAGTTTTCACATTCATCAGTTAGCTGTCGATAATTAAATGGAAACTTCTAGAGATTTGCAGGATATGCAGTAACTTGCAAGCAATGTACATATGTAAAGAAAACAAAAAAAATTAAGACTGTACAATATGTGATATTAATCTCTCTCTCATAAAAACAGAAATTTTATTGTGGGTGCAATGTGTTGTTTTACTTTTTGTGTGTTAAATAAATGTGATCAGAATTATTAGAAGCAAAGGCTTTTTTCGGGGGCCTAGAGTTACTTGTGGTTTTTCATATTTGTAGAGGTTCTATGCCCCAACCTTGGCAAATGTGGAGGGATGACTGTATAGGTAGAAGTATAGAACTGGAGGCCCCAGAATTACAAAGGAAAGATCAACTAACCAAGGAAGGAAGGAAGGAAGGAAGGAAGGAAAGGAGGAGGTGATGGTGATGAAAGAAAGGGAAGAGAAAGAAAGAAGAGGCAGAGGAGGCTGCTATTTTGGCATTCTGGATCAACCTATGGACCCTTTTTTTCAGAATTATGCCATTAAATGCCCATGATAAAATACAAAGGATTGCAAAGAAAACCAATAACTGTATATTGAAATAGAAATGTAATTTTTTTCCCATCTAAGCTCACAGATCCCCTGAAATTGATCCACAGATCCAAATTTAAAACCCTTCCATAAAATCCAATTTTTTTTCTGGTGTGTGACATTATGGAAAATTAATTTACCAGATAAATAATGCCCAAGTTCTGGGCAGGCAAATAGAGCTACCGGCAGTCTCAGAGCCTGCATCTTGATTCCTTTAGTGATTTCTCTGTATCTGGATTCCTTGGCTCTGTTTTCTGTTCTTGTTCCCAAGAACACAGCTTCTATATTGAAATAGGATTTTAGATATGCCCAAGGATACAGAAAAAAAACCAAAACCCAACCCTGCTTCCTTGGCCAGCACACAACTGCCTCCTCCCAACTATTTGGAAATGTGTCTGCAGTTTCCTCTTGGGTTACCTTCCTCTTTGCCCTCAGCCATGAGCAGAGGTTCTCAACATTTCTCAGTTTCTATTGTCCCTCTTGGCTTTCTGTAAACCTTCCTGTATACTCTATTTCACATGAAAAGAAAAAAGTTCTAGAATTTACCATTCATAGATAGATGAGAAATGCCATAAGGAGATTAATTTCAATAAGATAATATAATTGTATTGAGCTTTTAGGTGTTGCAGTGGATAGAATGCTGGACCTGGAGGTAGGAAGATCTGAGCACAATTCTACCTTCAGACACTTACTAGTTTTGTGATCCTGGACAAGTCACTTCACCTCTGTTTGTCTCAA
This sequence comes from Potorous gilbertii, assembly GCA_028658325.1. Taxonomy (NCBI): domain Eukaryota; kingdom Metazoa; phylum Chordata; class Mammalia; order Diprotodontia; family Potoroidae; genus Potorous; species Potorous gilbertii. The sequence continues at coordinate 693,110,838 of CM053769.1, read as the reverse complement.
TTTTGTCATCTGGAAAATGAGCTAGAGAAGGAAATGTCAAACCATTCCAGTATCTTCACCAAAAACTCCAGATGGGGTCACAAAAAGTCAAACACAACTGAAATAACTGAACAAATATAGTTATATTCCAAGTATTCATCATATCTCCTTTACAAGGTTCCCAACTACCTGGGGCAGGTTGAGGGTGGAGGGTGGTATATATACCCTTGGTTGGGAACTCCTGCTCAGAAGAACTTTTTGACACTATGAAACTTAAGAATGTGCATCCTCCATTTTTTCCTTTCTATTTTCAAAAACTCTTTCTAGGTGACCCAGACTTCTCTCAAATTGTCATAAAAATTTTGAGAACCCCAATGGCCACACCTGCATAATATATAAAGCTGTTTTTTTTCTGGAGTGGTGATTGTGTTAGCACAGGGAACTCCTAGTGAGAAAACTCTGCTCTTGAAGAGAAGCACGACATCAGGAAGGTGATGTCATGACTTGTGAGTGAAGGAGATTTAAGTGAGGAGGGTTGTGTAAAGTCACCAGCCTCACTTTCTCCTCCAGAGCCATCTGGGTCCAGTGGTGAGATATAGTGGTGTTAGAGGGTTGTCTGGGATCTTTGAATGGTCAAATGTCCCAGGGCATACAACCAGTGTCTTTTGGATGTGGGACTTGAAGGTAAATTTCTTTACTTGGACCTATGACCCCAACACTACCTCTCTTAGCTGTTTTGTTTTTTTTTTAATATATGATTTATTTTTCAGTTTTTCACATTTACTTCCACAAGAATTTGAATGCAAAATTTTCTCACCATCTCCCCTATGACGGCATGTACCCCATCCACCCCTATCCCCAGTCTGTCCTGTCTTCTATTGCTCCCCCACGTCAGTTGTTTTTCCAGTGAGATATTTCACACTATCTTCTATTTTTTCATTTTTTTGGTTTTATTTTATAATTTCTTGATTTCTCATAAAGTTGTTAGCTTCCATCTGCTCCATTCTAATTTTTCAAGAACTATTTTATTCAATGAGTTTTTGGGTGTCCTTTTCCATTTGGCCAGTTCATTTCTTAAGGCATTCTTCTTCTCATTGGCTTTTTGGACCTCTTTTGCCATTTGGGTTAGTCTATTTTAAAAGGTGTTATTTTCTTCAACATTTTTTTAGTTCTCCTTTAGCAAGTTGTTGGCTCATTTTTTATGATTTTCTTGCATCACTCTCATTTTCTTCCCCATTTTTCCTCCACCTCTCTTACTTGCATTTCAAATTCTTTTTGAGCTGTTCCATGGCCTGAGACCTTTGCAGGCTTTGGATGGAGGAGCCTTGAGCTTGCCATCTTCCTTTGGTGGCATGCTTTGGTCTTCCTCTGATTGTGTCCTTTACTCTTCTTCATTTGAGTGGATGGAAGAAAATATCTTTTCACAAAAAAAGTAACCTTCTAAAGTCTTATTTCACCCCACTCCCCTTGGGGGCATTTTCTCATCCAATTATCTGACTTTTGAATCCTTTGTCAAGGGGAGGGGAATACTACCCCAGGCTTCAGAAGTTTTGATATCTCTGAGATATCTCTAGAAAAGTGTAAGTTCTTAGTGTTCCAAAGCGGCACAGTCAAGGGAGAGGTGTTTACTCCTCTCCTGGACTGCACTCTGGTTGGTGAGCAACCACAGACACTCTTTTCTGCCCTGGAACTTCAAGTAGGATTCCCTCTCCACAGCTGCCATCAGCTCTGGCAGGTCAGTGCTCCTCCTCACCCCAGGACTGCCACTCAGGACTGAGACCCAGATCAGCCATTTGATTTCCCTCAGGGTCTGTAGGCTGAGAGCTCCAGAAGCAGCTGTTGATGCAGCAGTGGCTGCCATGGTCCTGAGGCTGGGGCTGGGTTTGGGACCTGACCAAGCTCCCCTCTGACTCAAGTGAAAGAGCTTTCTCACTGATTTTTGAAGCTGTCTTTGCAGTTCATGGGTTGAGAAATCTGGAAACCAGAGCAGCTGCTCATGATTCAGCACCCCGAAGCCTGCTCTGGTGCAGCCCACACTGGGCTATGCTCTGCTTCAAGTCCAATGCAGCAGACCCTTCCTTTTCACCTTCCAGGCTGTCTTGGGCTGTAAATCTGTTTCACTCTGTCGTTTTGTGGCTTCTGCTGCTCTAGAATTTGTTTAGAGTTCTTTTTGCAGGTATTTTAAGGGCTTTGGGGAAAGAGCCCAAGCAGGTCCATGCTTCTACTCCACCATCTTGGCTCCATGCCCTTCTTAGTTGTTTTTAAAACAGATTGAAAAATAGCCCTGATCAAGAAAATGTCCTTCCCAAAGGCTTTAATCTCCTCATTTGAGCAATATAGTTAGACTAGAAAACTCTAAGGTCCTTTCAACATTAAAGGCACCCCCTTCAAAAGAGAGGCTAGGCATATACAGCCAGATATTGGTCTAATAGTAGCCTTCACTAGAGCAGAGTGAGAAGGGAGTGAGGAAAAAGAGTACACAGCAGGGAACAAAAGAAAACTTTGAAGGAAGTACAGAAAAGCAGGGTAACTTTGAAAATGATGTGTAGTCTTTATTACATAGTTTTTTTTTTAAAAAGGAAACAGTATGAAATGGAAATTCATGGTTTTTATATTGAATCTTCTTTTTATGTTGTGCTTTGGATGTAGAAATCTTTTTTTGTCTTTTGTCTTTAAGTTCAAAATGAACAGAAATTGATTTTTGAAAAGGGAGGCTGGGGATATGGAGAGAGTCAAAGAGAAGAAACATGGATAAGAGAGAGGGAAATAGAGAGAGCATGGCATGTCCTGGAGAGTAAACTTAATCTGTGAGACCCCACCAAGAATTATGTCTTCAGGAGAAGAGATAACCACAGAGTCACAGAAATGTCAGTGGACAAACGCAGAGGCAGAGCAGTGAGATCAAGTTGGGAGCTGGATAGATCAGAGTAATAAAGACAAAGCAAAATAGAGTCCTTAGAGAAACAGTGAAATTCTAGAACCGAGTTTATCAGAGAAAAAAAGAGGAATTCCTGGACAATGCTTATGTCCTAGATCAAGTAGAGGAGCTCAGGAACAGGAAAAATGGAACAACAAAGACCAAACTCATGGAGGAACAAACTTAGACCTTTCCCTCAGCAAGTCTTGTGTGTTGTATGAATTGTGCAGGTCTTGGGAAAAGATCAGGCAATGATAGATTTGGAGCTTGAAGAAACTTCAGGAGTCATTTAGGCCAACCCTCCTCATTTTTACAGGTGGGAAAATGAAGGGCAGAAAGGCTAAAAAATGATTTACTCCATTTGTTTGAATGGTCTTTCCAATTTAACATTCTTTCTAATGACCTGTAAGTTCTTTTAGAAGCTCCACCCTCAAGGTAGTTCACTAAGTCTGGAGAACTATATGTACTCTGTGGGGTGAGGGGGACTTATCAAACTAGCAACCCTGAGTGCTTTTCAAATCATGGTGGGCAGGGTGGAAGGAGCAATGAGGTTAATCAGGAAGGAAGTATAAGTCTGGAGGTATTTATACTCATTCTTGAGAAGGTAGAGCTACTGCATAAATCTAGGACCAGTTCCTTCTGATTCACTATTGGCTTTTTCTCATTTAAATAAAGCCTTTCCTACATTTGATGTATTGTTAACCTGAGTGTTGCATTCGATATAGTAGCCCTGTACCTTTTCTCCAGAGGCAGATGAGCTAAATGCTGATTCCCAAGGAGAGCCTCAAAAGGAACAGGATGAAACAAATTCTGTTATCTCCAGAGGAAACCCATGGTGGGGACATGAGTAAAGAGCTTGTTATTTGTGAGATACTCCCATACCTGAATTCAGACCATATAAACCTAGAACTCTGGTTCTGGGCCTTGAGTTATATAGAAAAAGACAAAAAATAAGTAAATAAATAAGCAGATACAGACAGATAGGGTAGTTAGGCGAAGGTAGTGGGGCCTGGAGTCAGGAAGATCTAAATTTAAATCTTGCCTCAAAAACTGACTAGCTGTGTGACCTAGGGCAAGTCATTGAACCCTATTTGCCTCAGTTTCCTCATCTATAAAATGAGCTGGGGAAAGAAATGGCAAACCACTCTGCTATCTCTGCCAAGAAAACCCCAAATGGGGTCACAAAGAGTCAGATACACCTGAAATGACTGAACAGTAACAACAGACATGAACATATTAGTAAATAAATAAATGAACAGATAGATAAATTTGATACATAGCATGATGCAAGAGATATTAAGGGCAAAGGAGAAACTAGAAAAAATTTCTATGAGAAATAAGAGGAAGGAATAATCACTTTCACTTTAGTGGTCTCATGAAATCAACTTTTACCACTATCCCAGCTTGTTCTGTGACCTTGGGCAAATCATAGAAGCTCTCTAGGGCTCCTTTTGTCTCTTTTGCAAGATGAAGGAGGCAGCATAGATCATCTCTAATGGCCTCACTAATTCTAAAAGTTTCTATATTGAGAAAACATGGAGACTTTGGGTCATACAGTTCACCTAAATGTGTGAATCTCAAATGACTATATTTTTAACTTCACTTTCAAATTATTGCCCCATTTTGCAAAAAAGAAACATCATAATGGATTTCAACTGAAGAGGGAGGAAGTTTCTATGTATTATGTGCATCTGAGAATAAAGATTTTAAGGCACAAAGGGAAAGATGTGTTCTTAAGCCAAGTATGCCCGGCAGAGTACGGGTCTCAAAGCCTCCATCTCCTCCACCACTAGCCTTCTTCATTCTTGTTCTTGAGCTGCCGAACATCTCATAAATTCTGGCTGACTGGGTCCCCCCACAAATTTTGTTGTCAAGCCATTTCAGTTGTCTGTGATTCTCCATGACCACATTTGGGAGAGATGGTTTTATACTGAATCCTCTTTTTATTTTGTATTTTGTGTGTGGAAATCTTTTTGTTTTGTCCTTTTGTAGGGAACTTCAAAATGAATAAAAATTAAATTTAGAAAAAAGGAGACTAGGGATATGGAGAGAGTTAAAGAGAAGAGACATGGACTGGAGAGGGGGAAATAAAGAGAGCTAGTCATGGCCCTGAAGAGGAAACAATCTTTGAGACCCCATCCAGAATTATGTGTTTTCAGGAGATGAACCACATGTGCCCAGAGATGCCCATCTTGTCAAAAAATATCGAAGTGCTTTGTCATCGTCTTTCTCTAGCTCATTTTATAGATGAGAAAACTGAGGTTAACAAGGTTAAGTGACTTGCCCAAGGTAACACAGCTAAGCGTGGTCTATGGCTGGATTTGAACTCAGGTCCTCCCAACTCTAAGGACTGGCACTCTATCCACAGTGCTACCTAGATTCCTTTTCACTATAAATACATGTTGCTAATCCAAACTGGGATATACAGGAAAAATTTTATTCATTCCTAACAGACTCTATTACAGTTACTATTGTTTCTCCCCCTTAAATGTATATAATCTATATAATTTAAGCTTCCTTTTCAGGAATGGGATCTCTGTGTAACAGGATCTGGCATATACACAGAATGCCTCTGATGCCAGTCGCCATGTGGAAGACACTAGGAAGCCTGTTGGCAATGCCTGATGGCATGTAATGGGAAGAGAATTTTGGAGAGACAGGAACATGTATAGGCATTCTCTGTTTCTGGTATATTGACCAAATGGCTAGTAGAAGGCCTGTCTGTATAGCCCAAACTGAAAGTTTCTTCTAAAAGCACTAATGACCAGAGTTGTTCTGGGGTTTCTCTCTGTTGATAATTCTGCTGATGGTAAGTGGTGAGAGGAAAAGCATTAAAGAAAGAGGTCCTGGACCCTCCCCACTGAGGCCAACATGTGGCCCCATGAAATGGGTCTCAGTCTTTTGCCTCCATGCTTATTATTTTCTGTTTTAGGTAAAGGAATTGGAGACTCCAACTTTGTGAGTTTTGAAAAGTCAAGAGGTAATATATTATCACAATTTTCCCAGAAGCAGCCTTCCTAGCCTCTTCCACATGGTGAGTGGCATCATGGACACTCTGCCCATATACCAAGAAGAAACTCGCTATGAGGAAGTTCTTCCACCAAAGTGCATGGACACTTGTTCTACAATTTACATACAGCCTTAGAGAGTTATCTTAGGGTGGATAAGTGACTCACCCACAGTCACATAGCCAGTATATATCAGAACTGGGATCTGATGTGAGATGTGGTGATGTACATCTGTAATCCCAGCTAGGTAGGCTGAGGCTGGTAGATCTCTTGAGCTCATGAATTCTGAGGTACAGTGGGTTAAGCTCTGCCTGCCTCACAGTTGTTGAAAGGAAGTCACTTTACAAACTTTAAAATTCTATAGAGATATGCGCCCTTGTTACTGACTTAGGGTGGAAGCAAATCAGAATAAGAGGACAGTACATGATTTGAACATGACCATAAAGGATGGGTAGGCATCAGACAGACAAAGAGAGGAGGAAGCACAATTCTTGTGACTGGATGGCAGACAGGAGACCATGACTAGAGGACTTAATTCGTTAATTTCCAGGCCTCTGGCCTAGGACCCCACTCTCTTGATTAATGAGTCCCTCATTTGGTCCAGTATATCTGCAATGACTCCAGCTCTCCCTGTTTTTACTCCCCAGTCATCCTCTCCAGATACCTTGTTACCATACATGTACCTTGTCCCTCATTACCCTTCATTTTCCAGTTCTGAATCAATATTGTCATTGCTACTTGAAATTGACTTTTCAGTGGTACTACTCCCCTCGTATAATTTTCCAAATCCAAATATTCTCCTCCATTAGGATGTGAGCTCTTTGAGGGTAGGACTTCTTTATTTGTTTTTGTATTTCTATTCCCAGGCACATAGCATAGCCAAGGCATATAGTGGCTATCCAACAAATGCTTTTAAAATGCATTCATAATAAGGGATTGGAGGGCTTAGAATATGATATTCCAGAAATCAAAGGAGCAAAGATTAAAACTATGAATCACCCAACAAAACTGAGTATAATACTTCAGGGGAAAAAATGGTTATATAATGAAATAGAGGACTTTCAAGAATTCTTGATGAAATGATCAGAGCTGAATAGGAAATTTGACTTTCAAACACAAGAATCAAGAGAAGCATGAAAAGGTAAACAGGAAAGGGAAAGCATAAGGGACTTATTAAAGTTGAGGTGTTTACATTCCTACATGGAAAGATTGCAACTCATGAAACCTTTCTCAGTGTTAGGGTAGTATATGCCTATATATTATATAGGCATATACTACCCTAATTGAATGTGAAGGGATATCTAAAAAATAAAATTCATGGGTGATAGAGGAATGTACTGGAAGAAGGAAAAAAGGAGAGGTAGAATGGGGTAAATTATCTCACATAAAAGGGGCAAGAAAAAGCTTTTACAGTGGAGGGGAAGACAGGGGAGGTCAGAAAATTAGTGAACCTTTTTCTCATTGGATTTGACTTAAGGAAGTAATAACCTACACATTTAACTGGGTATGAAAATCTATCTTACCCTATGGGAAAGTGGAGAGGAAGGGGATAAGAGGAGGGGATAATAGAAGGGAAGGCAAAACAAAGGAGGGGTAATCAGAAGCAAACACTTGAGGAAGGACAAGGTTAAAGGAGAAAATGGAACAAATGGGGATGGGATAGGAGGATGGGAAACATAGTTACTCTTTCACAACATGACTGTTTTTTGCATGATCATACATGTATAACCTATATCAAATTGTTTGCCTTCTTAATGGGTAGGGAGGGAAGAAGGAAGAGTATATGGAAGTTTTAAAAATGAATGCTAAAAATTGTTTTTACATGCAACTGATTTTATATGCCTGATTAATGGGCAATGAGGTATAGAAATCTGTCTTGCCCTACAGGAAAATAGAAGGGAAGGGAATAAGAGAAGGGGGGTGATGGAAGGAAGGACAGATTAAGGAAAGGGGAAATCTGAATGCATGCTTCTTGGGGTAGGAGGAGGGGAAAGATGGGGAGAAAATTTGGACCTCAAAATTTTGTGTTCTAGCTGCCCCACCCTGAAGCTAATGTTTAAAACTAAAAATAAATTAATTAAAAAGGGGAGAAAAGTCCTAAAAAATACATTCATGAGCAGGGACCCAGTGGTAAGCCTAAAGTAGGTTGTGGTACAGGTGAATACTCTTGCAAATCTGAAAATTCTTTAATGGGACTCCCTAAATGCCTTACTCATGACAGGAATAATTCAGTTACTGGAAAGAATAAAGTCTGTGAATTATTTAAAATATCACAGCCATTTCTTAATAGCTGGCATTAAAATACACTGGGAGGTGAAAATGCACAAAATACTTTTCTGGTTCTCATTATGACTAGATGATGCTTTGGTAGAAACCTGCTTTCCTTCAGTGGCTACATGGACAGATGGGAAATGAAGAGTGTTATTAGACGACATCATGTCTTAGCGGTGGCACTGAATTCCAATCAGAACACTGAAGCAGTGATCAGGTTTCCTGGGGATGGTGGGTGAAATGATCCAGTTGAACTCAGAAAAGGCAAACCCACTCACAGCATAGCGAGTCAAACAAATGCAGGAACTGGAGATGAGAATCCCAGTAAACCTGAGACCTTGCACAAGAGTCTGCCTCATCAAACATCACAAGATGTTTTCAATAACCTTTCCATAGTCAGAGACTCTAGGCCTGTAATGTCTGCTCCAGGGAGGACTCTGGGTATGAAATGCTTCCAAGGGAGGGCATCTTTTTTGTGAAAACTCCTCATTGAGTTCCCAGAAGCTAAGATGCCCCTCACCACAAATTCTGCACAAATATCCAGACTCTGTTGGCTATAGCTATAATATCTTTTGTTTCATTTTATGAAGTCATTCACAAGCAATTTCACATTCAGTCCTGGCAATAGCTCTCTTAGGCAACACACATACTAGTATCTCCTACCATATGGGTGGGGCAGCTAGGTAGCACATTGGATAGAGTGCCAGCCTTTGGAGTAAGGAGGACCTGAGTTCAAACTTAGTCTCCTATGTGACTCTGGACAAGTCACTTAACCTTGTTTGCCTCAGTTTCCTCATCTGTGAAATGAGTTGGAGAAGGAAATGGCAAACTACTCCAGTATCTTTGCCAAGAAAACCCCAAATGGAGTCATCAAGAGTTTGAAACAACAACATTTTATGGATGGAGGACACACAAAGGTCAAGTGGCTAGCCATGGATCAAATTGCACATCACTGGTGGAACCCTCAGTGAGTATCCACAAGTGTTCTTTGCACCATCCATGCAATAGAAATCCCTCCTCTTCATCTACCTGGGCATCATGCTTTCCAATCTACAGAGGAGTTCTCTGAGGCAACAGCTATTTCAAAATACCTGTGCTCTAGAAATGGAAAAGATCTTAGAAACAAGATCTTCTTGTTTTACAGATAAGAAAATGGGGGTCATGAACTTGAATCCTGTGCCATCTACATATTCCTTGTGGGAATCAGGGCAAGTCATTTAACTTCTCTGAACCTCAGCTGCTTCCTCTTCTATAAAATATAGATATTAATATTTATACTAAGAAAGGCATTTCATGGTGGGTAGCTAGCCTCAGAGTCAAGAAGACCCAAGTTCAATCCTGACCCTAACATATACAGGTGATGTGACTTGGGACAAGTCATTCAACCTCTCAGTGCCCTAGATAGTTATCTAGACTGTGGATTTTATATGTTTTGCTAGAAATGTTTCCTCACTGACAAGTTCCCTATATTGATGAAATTACAAATCTAGTGGTAGTTTAAAAAAACTTGTCATGCCTTCCCAAGGAATTTACTTGGTAATCCATTAAGTACCATAGAGTGGAGAGATAGTCTCTTTATTTCCTACTAATATCTGAGTGTCTAGTTGAGAGCGGCAACAGGTTAAGAAATGGAGTTTGGATTGGTGGGAAGAGCTGGTCATTTGGAACAGGGCAAGATGGATTGAGGTTCAGTAGCCTTGCCAACTTTAAGAGCTAGATGAAATAGTTCATTACAGTATGGCCTTGTTGCTTTGCCCTTCCAACCAGCTCAAAAGAAAAAGAAGTAGAATTAAAAAACAAAACAAAATTTAAAAACCAATATACAGCCAAGCCTAAACTGAATAGTTTCTTTTTATTCTTGTCTAGACCTTGATCTAAAGCAGATGTGAAGTATGGAGCTAGCATCTTAGATTGCTGCCTGGGTTCAGGTCAAGTGACTTGTAAGTGACACCAAAAGAAGGTTATGAACACAGGCCTAATTCCTAATTCCAAGACCAGCCTACTATCTCCTATGCCAGGCTGCTGCTCTAATACTAGCAAACAAAGGAAAATAAAAAATACAGTATAGAGAACAATAGTGATCTAAGTTGAGTGGGGGTGAAGGAAGGGGATTCAGCATTAGTGAAGAAAGAATCAAAAAGTAAGAGATGAGAAAAAGATGTCTGTAAGCTGAGCATTGGGGGAAGGGAGAAACCTTCCCTGCTGTTTGTTACAAAGCAGGATATGAGAGCCTTTGGTCATAATGAACACTAAATTTCAAAGGAAGACTATGAATTAGCATGGCAGGGGGAAAGCATCCTGTGTTATTTTAACCGTGCATGTCGACACTAATTTACTAAAAGGACTCCCATGATCTGAAAGAGTTAATGCAGGTTCCCACAGTGCTTTTCTGACAAGCGAAAGAGAAGCTGGCCTTGGGTCATGAAACAAGCAGATGATTGGTTGTATGTGCTATGATGTATTATGGGTCACGCATTATGCTAATCCCACGGATACCGGACGACCATATGTGCCAATGGGATACAGAACAGCAGGCTCTCGAGAGATGCGAAAACAGACCCCAGGAGGGGGCTGGACGTCTCTCTCTGCCATAGATTCCACCTGGTTTCACATCCATGATACATTAGAAAATGAATGATGACCATTGGTCACCTGTGTCAGGGCTTCCTGGCATCTTGGGGGAGGTAGGTAGGAGGGAGAGGGTATAAGACTTCCACAGGATCCATAGAGAAAGGCTTCCTGCAAAAGGAGGTATCAGGCCCTGAGATAAACGAGAGGAATGGTTAAGGAATATACCTTGGAGTCAATGTTTGCAATGGAAAATGAAGATGTTTGGTGACAAAGTGCAAGGAGCAGAGAAAAGCTTGACTGTGGGCATGAAAATGGTCGAACTCTTTGTTAAGAGAAACTGTCACCCCCAAGAAGGAATTTTTTGTTAACAATAAGACATCAGTCCCAAATATTCACAGAAGCAGTATTTGTGATAAGAAAAACTGAAAGCAAGATAGTATCCAAGGACTGATGAGAATGTGAATGATTGGGCAAATTGTGGCTCAGAAATGTAATGGAATAGTTCAGCACCATGAGGACTGGCCGAAAGAAATGATTACGAGAAAAGAGAGACGACATATGAAATGATACAAAGTGAAGAAAGTGGAACAACAATATTATATATGTGTATGTATACATACCATATGTGTGTATATGCATATATACAAATATACATATATGTATATATGCAAAATACAGCAACAATGTAAAGGCAAAATGTAAAGGCAACAAAAAAAAATCTGATTAATTAAAACAGTGTTAGGCCATTTTGTCTAGGTCAAAATATCTATCCCTACTTTTTGTGAATGGTTAATAAACTAATTGTTTTAGGGGAACGTATTTTGTAGGTGCTGTTGTATGGGTGTCTGGGGATTGTGTTGTGTCAAGAGAAATTATATGTATGTTTCCCTGGAGTACCTCTCTAATGCACAGAATGGCAGCTGGGATGAAGGCTTACAGGCCAGAGCAGAATCTTCTGGCTTGCTAGAATGAATGGATGAAAAAAGGGGAGTGTCTTAAAGAGACTGTAGCATTTTTCTTCCTAGCCTGGAAAAGACTAAGAGATTATTAATTAGTCTGTGCTGAATAATATTTAAAACTAGATCTCTCTTGCCCCTCAAAATGAACCCATAAATTGAATTTTCATTGTTAACATTTTCTCCATTACTTTCTTAAGTCTAGGCACAATTAACAAAACAATAAACTAAACCTGATTTGTAGTATTTGTTGATTTCCCAAGTATAAATGCTTACACTGAAAAATTTAACAATCAGCTCTCCTGCAAATCACTGGCAGCATATGTATGCAGTAGGAGAAGCAATAAAGAGAAGGGATGAGTGAACAGGCTTGGGAGGAGACACATGTGCAGGCATGAGGATATGGAGTTATGGTTGGGTACAGACGAGAGGGTGGCTGAGGTGGCTGGTGTTAGTGAGTGGCCAGGCATCACTGCTACCTTGCCTAGCAGCCCTGGACTTCCCCTTCTCAAGCCCTTAAGCAGAAAACAAATTGTCTCCCCTTTTTCTCCAAGGAGCAGAGGCTGCCTCTGTTCTTCAAGATTACATGTATAATTTCTATTTCATTAGTTTAAAACTTGTTGGTTATATTAAGTAGTAGATCATAATGACTGGTTTGAACACTTCATTATTTGTGAACACAGAGCAAAAGAGAGCAAAGCAGTGGCTGGTACATCATTCCACATATTTACACATATTTAAAACTAGATCTGAAAAACTGAAACTGACAGAGCAGACAGACACTCTGAGTCTAAATTATCCAGCGGAAGGAGTTTTCCTACCATTACCTGACTGAGGGGTTCAGGAGCTAAGTGAGAGAATCTTATTGACATCATTTTTCTTTTTAAAAAAAAATTATTTTAAAAAATTTTCTTCCTTGTATGCCTCTTTTATGTGAGATCGTTTCCTTCATTTACCTCTCCCTTTCCCCTTCTCTAAGTGCATCTCTTTTTCCCCTTCATATTTTTTATATCATGCCAACATAATCAACTCATTCCCTCTGTTTATATAGTTTGTTTCTAACTGCCCCAATAGTGATCAAGTTCTTAGAAATTGCTTCTATCATCTTCCCATATAGGATTGTAAACACATTAACTTTATTGGGTCTATTATGATTTTTTTTCATGTTTACCTTTTTATAATTCTCTTGAGTCTTATGTTTGAATGTCTAATTTTCTATTCAGTTTTGGACTTTTCATCAGGAATACATGAAAGATCTCTATTTTATTAAACATTCTTTTTTTTTCCATTGAAGAACTATACTGAGTTTTGCTGCATAGGTATTCTTGGTTATAATTCTATCTTCTTTGTCTTCTGGAATATCATATTCCAAGTCCTCTGCTCCTTTTTTGTGTAAGCTGCTCAATCTTGTATGATCTTGATTGTGGCTCCATAATATTTGAATGGTTTCTTTCTTGCTGCTTGCAATACTTTTTCCTTGACATAGGAGCTCCGAAATTTGGCTATAATATTTCTGGGAGTTTTCATTTTGGGATCTCTGTTAGGAAGTGATCAGTGGATTCTTTCCATTTCTATTGTACCATTTAAGATGTCAGGGCATTTTCCTTTATAATTTCTTAAAAACATGGCGTCTAAGTTCTTTTTTTTATCATGGTTTTCAGGTAGTCCAATCATTCTTAAATTATTTCTCCTAAATCTGTTTTTTAGTAGCCTTTCCAATAAGATAGTTCACACTTTCTTCTATTTTTTCATTCTTTGGACTTTGTTTTATTATTTCTTGATGTGTCATTGAGTCATTAGCTTCCACTTGCCCCCATTTTAATTTTTAAGGATTTATTTTCTTCAGTGAGATTTGGTACCTTTTTTACCATTTGGCCTATTTTGCTTTTTGAGGAGTTCTTTTCTTCAGTGTACTTTTGTGCCTCTTTTGCCATTAGGCCAATTCTGATTTTAAGGTATTATTTTCTTCAGTATTTTTTGTGCCATTTTAAAAAACCAAACGGTTAATTTTTCTTACATCACTCTCATTTCTTTTTTCAATTTTTCCTCTACCACTCCTATCTCTCTCTTTCACTATTCCAGGAAATCTTGTTGGGTTTGGGTTGAATTAGCATTTTTCTCTGAGGCTTTTTACAGCTGTGTTCTTCTGAGTTTTTAGATGCATAAAATAGATCAGAAAAGGTTACAAAGGAAAATAGTTACATAGAAATATAGTTATAAAATATTTTAAAAGCAAGTTTACGGAACCTAAGAACTAGTGGTCTCTAGGTGAAATATTCCAAAAAACTTTATGGAAGGAGAAATAGAGATTTGGAGAGAGATGTTGGAGTAAAGGTATGGTAATCAGGGAAGACTTCATGGGGGAAGGATCATTGAGCAAGACCAGGAACAAAAAGGATTCAATGGAAGATAAGGTGAAATGAAATTGTTTTGGCATGTGGGACAACCTATACAAGTATACACTAAAGGAGTAAAGGATTGTGCCACCTATGGCCTGGTTTGATGTGGAGAACAAAGTAAAAGAGACACCAAGAGACTTGAGGTCCAGACTCAAGAAAGTACATGCACTCAGTGCCGTATAGCCTCCTTTGTTATTTCTGTTGTTGTCATAGCAAGGGAGAGGGATTCCTTTTCTACTTCAATGGAAGGCCAAGAGAGATTGCCAGAGCCCGAAGCAGTGTGCTTGAAAGAGAGGAAGAGAAAGAGCAAGTAGAAGATATTTAAGTCTGTTAAGTAGAGACCTACTGTTTGGGCACCACTTTCCTTGGGCATAACAACAACAGCTAGCATTTGTATGGTGCCTACTGTGCGCCAGGCAGCATGCTAAGTACTCCACAAATCTTGCCTTCTTGGGTCTTCACAACAACCCTGGGAAGTCAGTGCTATTACAACCTCCTTTACGCAGCTGAGAAAACTGAGGCAAATGGTTCAAGTCACACGGCTAATAAGTGTCTGAGGCTGCATTGGAATTCAGGTCCTCCTGAATCCAGGCCCAGTGCTCCATCCACTGTGCCCTCTAGCTACCAGGAACCTCTGATTGCTCTGGCGCATGTATCCATCCTCATGGAGCAAGAGTGCCTGCTCCATGGATTTATCTTTGTTACAATGAGATTGGTTAGAACTTGGAGGACAAGAGCATAGTGATACAAACCTGAAAGATAGATTAGAATGAGATGACGGAAAGTCAAGAGCCAGATAGAATAGTTTGTACTCTATCTTAAAGGAAATAATAAATCACTGAAAATTCTTAAGCAAGGTGATGTGGTGAAAACTGCTGCATTAGGAAGATCATTTTAGCAGAAATTCTGAGGATCCACTGAAACAGGGAGAGACTAGGGGTAAGGAGACGTTAGGAGGTGAATATAGGCATCCTGGTAAGAGATGATGTGATAGGACCAATATCTACCAGGGTCCCCTGCTCCTCCCACAATATGATAGCAATAGAGATTAATTTTTCCTAAAAGACAACAAAGCCATCCCCAGGTCATGATATTAAGATATTTTATGACTATATTTAAATATAACTGCCTCCCTTGGCAGAGCTTCCTATTCACATAGGGATATAAAAGGTCCCACCCTCATGGAGTCAGAGCCCATCTGACTTGGTGGATATCTATCTAAAGACCATGTGAGTCACTCTGCCCTGAAGCCAGATGAATTTCTATATGGAGATTTGGCATAGGGAAGTGTATGGCAGAGTGTGGTACTCATTGAGAAAAGCTAAGGGCTACCATATCCTTGATGTGGGTCCTTGAAATATTAGAGCAAAGTGAACTTCCTTTTGTTTGCTATTCAATGACTTATGAATATCTCATTTTGGCCTCAATATTAATCTGAACAAGTGAGTACATCAATAAACATTCATAAAGCACCTATTATGTGCTGAGTACTGTGCTAGTACTAGGGATACAAGAAAGGAAAAAGACAGGCTTTACTTAGGGAAATGGCCCTTCTCATTCTTCTCTAAAAGTCTAGTAGCTTCTTCTTATCCCCCAAGTGTGGGTGTCTCCTAAGGTCTAGCAAGGTGCTGACACAGGGCTCATCCCCAACAGGTGATGGAGTCTGAACTAAGATGGTAGAAATAGAAATGGAAGGAAGGGTATGAAGAAGGGAAGTGTATGTTAAGGTTGGGGCAGTGGAAAGATTCAAGGATAACCTTGTGGTCAAAAGTCTGAACACCTAGAAAGTTGAGCAAGAATAGAGAAGTTGGCAGGAGGACATTTTTGTGGGGAAGATGAGCAGCTCTGTTTTGGACATGTTGAGCTTGTAGTGCTAAGGGGACATCCAGGTGAACATGTCTGCTGGAGAGCTGGAGAAGTGAAACACTCAGAGAAGAGATCAGTGTTGGGCCAATCAATCAATCAATCAATATGTATTTATCAGTCCTCACTATGGATATATAGATTTGGGAGTCATTTGCATGTAAGTTATTACTGAAGCCATGGGAATGATGAAATGACAAAGAAGATGCATAGAGAAAAGAGATTGACAAAAAGCATTTATTGTTTACTATGTACCAGGCACATGGTGCTAAGACTGAGGATATAAAAAAATCAAAAGTCCCTGTCCTCAAGAAGCTTAGATCCTGGGAGAGACAATGATACATACCCCAGATCAGAGTTTCACCCATACTTAGGAGATAAGAGATTATTGCAGTACTAGGCAAGACTGGGAAGGGACATTCTAAGGTGATTCGAATTAAAGTGATTCAGTGTTAATTTCAACAAATACCTAATATACTTTGGGCACCTGATATGTGCAAAACACTGGGCTACTCCCTCTCTTTCACTCACTCCAAGGATCTGAATGATTGACTCAACCATTAGACCAAAAAAAAAAAATCCAACCTCTTAAGAGGCAGTTAGGTGGGAGAAAGCAGTGGACTTGAAGTCAGGAAGACCTGAGTTCCGCCTAAGACCTTACTAGTTGTGTGAACTTGGCAAATCACTTAAACTCTAACTAAGCTTCTTCACCTGTCAAATAAGGATAATAGCACCTGTCTCCCAGGGTTGTTGTGAGTATTGATGAAGATGATATTTGTAAAGTGCTTAGTATACAGTAGGCACTTAATAAATGCCGAATATGTGTGTGAATATGTATATATGTGTGTGTGTGTGTGTGTGTGTGTGTGTGTGTGTGTGTGTATGCTTATTCCTTCCCTAACCTATTTCAAAGAAGAAAGTATCAAACCAGGACAGTCCACAGTGACAAGTAAAACCTAAACAGATATTTTGACCACCTAATTTAAAGCCCTCATTTTACAGATGAAGAATCTGTGGCCCAAGGAGGTTAAATGTGTTACCCAAGATGACACAAGGATACACAATGGAGATGGGATCTGAACCAAGATCCTTAAACACCAGATTCACGGCTCTTCCCATCGTACTAATCTGGCTCTTTAAATTGTGACTG
Source organism: Potorous gilbertii (assembly GCA_028658325.1). Lineage (NCBI taxonomy): Eukaryota > Metazoa > Chordata > Mammalia > Diprotodontia > Potoroidae > Potorous > Potorous gilbertii. The sequence continues at coordinate 693,093,724 of CM053769.1, read as the reverse complement.
AGACATGGTGCATTCTAGAGGGGCTATCATGAATAGCTGCCAGAGCTGTCTCTAAGCATGTGTAGAATAATTTTGTAAACACTGAGATATACAGCATGGAGAAAATGTCCCATACAGGTAAGTAAAAAGCCGCTTCCTTGGGAAGCGATGAAAATGATTGTACATCACGAACAGGCAAATGGGTGGGAATGATTTGAGTTGCAGACAGAGACTCTTTTAGCGTTGAAACAAATTAATTATTGAAGATGTAGATTATGAGCAAGCAGGATAATATCTAGGAGTAATGAATTCTTTATACTTTACTGCACCAAATCTAGTGGGGGTTTTCTGTCATGCTTCATCTACTAATAGGAATCTCTGCAGAGAGCTCTTCATCTTCTGATAGTGGGTCTCTTTAAGGAACTGATCACTGCCCCCCCAAAAAATCTGCCCTACTAATCACAATTGCTAGGATTACTTGATGAGAATGCAGATAAGGACAGCATCCATTTTGCAGAATATCTAGTTGACTTCTTGAGATACTCAAGTTGGGAACAGGGTCCCCAAGCACTCTGCCAAATCCTGCAACTTGGGGACAATTTTGAGGATAGATATCACATTTAATGTTTACTTAGTCTTGATATTCTGGCCATCTGTTTATTTCTACTTCAAATGCAGTCTTCAGATCAGTGGACGTCAGACAGGAAAGTGACTAAGAACCAACTACGCCCTGAGCACTTTGCATTTTTTCTGGGGATAGAAAGGTGAAAATGAAGTAGTTTCTGCCCGCTAGGAGCTCATGTTCTATCCAAGTAGAGAAGTATATATGAAATATGTATTTTAAATGAAAAAAAAGTAATGGGATGAGGAGGCATTAGAAATTGAGGCTATCAGGAAAGCTTTACCAAAGGAAGAGGTGTCTGAGCTGAACTTTGAAGAAAGTTGGTGGCTGTAAAAAACAAGTGAGAGCAAGTGCATTCCAGGTATGGAAGGAAGCCTATGCAAAGTCTAGAAGATGGGAGATGTAATGGCACATTGAGAAGGAGTAAGAAGACAAGTTTGACCAGGCCATAGAATGAGTATTATATCATTATATAAATGACAGAGAATGAGTATTATACCACATAATATAAATCATTTATAATAAAACTATAAAGATAGTTTAGTATTATTTAATGACTATTTAAAAACCAAACAGAAGAAATTTTGTTTGGTTCTAGAGGTAAGAGTGAGTCGTTAGAATTTTTAAAATAGGTTTTTAATCATATTTTCCGTTTTTTAACATCACCATAGTTATTCCAATATCTATCTATTCTCCTCCTCCCTCCAGTCAGCCATCTCATATGACAAATAGTATTTTCTTAAAGCAGGAAAATTAACACAACTGACTGATATATTGAAGAAGTCTGAAAACATGCAATGCGTAATGAACTTTCCACCTCCACAATGGGGGTGTCTTCTTATATCTCTTCAGTCAAGTCCTGCTTGATATTCATAATTTTTGTTATATTTGTTTTTCTAAAATTTATTTTTTAGTTTAATTTATAGAATAAAATTAGCATTTCCACAACATAGAATAATAAAAAAAAAGATGATTGCCCACAAAATTGCAATTCTGTTATATACAACTTTCTATTCCTTTTGAATATATAATAAAGTTATCATGTTAATTTCTTTTCTTCCCTCCCTCTTCCTAGAGATAGCTACAATTAGACACAAATATATATACATATAATATATATACACATACATGTATATACATATGTGAATATGAATATATTGATGTGTGTGTGTGTGTGTAAAATCATTCTATACATACTTCTATTTATCATTTCCTTCTCTGGTTGCAGATGGTGCCTTCCTTCCCATGTCCTTTTTAGTTGATGTGGGTATATACAATAGTCAAAATGACTTATTTGCTCAAAGTTGTTCTTAAAACAACATTGTTAGTTACTATATACAATGTTCTCTTGGTTTTGTTCATTATTTCATGAAAAGTCCATCCATATTTTTCTAAAAACATCAAGTTCATCATTTCTTACAGCACAGTTGTATTCCATCACAATCATGTACCACAACTTGTTCAGTCAATTCCTCACTTGATGGAAATCTCTTCAATTTCTAGTGCTTTGTCACCACAAAGAGAACTGCTATAAATATTTCAGAATATATAGGTTCTTCTCCTTTTTCCTTAAACAACTAGTTGTGGTTTTGTTGGGTCAAAGGGTATAGACAGTTTAATAACTCTTTGGGTATAAATCCAGATTGCTTTCCAAAATAATTGGATCAGTTCACAATTCCTGCAACAAGTGACCCTATTTTTCAACATTCCCTCAAATATTTGCTGCTTTCCCCTTCAATTATTTTAGCTAATCTGACAGGTATAAAATGATGTCTTGAAGTTGTTTTAATTTGCATTTCTCTAACCAATAATTTAGAACATTTTTATGACTATAAATTGTTTCCATTTATTTATCTAAAAATTTCCTGTTCATATCCTTTGACTTTATCAACCACATTATTATAGGTTTTACTAGGTACTTTATATATTTGAGATATGAAACCTTCATCTGAGAAAAAGTCTAATAAATTTTTTCTCAGTGTTTGCTTTCCTTCTGATCTTGAATATATTTGCTTTATTTATATAAAACTTTTAAATTTAATATAATCAAAATTATCTATTTTACAATTCACTCTGTTCTCTATCTTGTTTATTCATAAATTATTTGCCTATTCATAGGTCTGATAAGTAATATGTTCCATGTAATATCTCTCTTTATATCATTTGCTTTTGATTTTTTAGTATTGTACTATATACACTATTTTCTACTTAAATCTACTGTACATTTTGTTTTCTTGGCTCTGTTTACTTCATTCTGTATCAGTTCATACAGATCTTTTCCATGCTTCTTGTAATGTATCTTGATTACACATATCTTTCTTACAGCACAGTAATATTCCATTACACATCACAATTTGTCTCCATTCCCCAATTGCTAGGCACTTACTTTGCTTCTAATTCTTAGTTATCACAAGAAGTGCTGCTATAAATATTTTGTAGTATTATGGAGACTTTCTTCTTATCCACAGTTTCTTTGCCATATAAGCCAAATAACAAAGTCTTTAGTCCCAAGGATATGGACATTTTACTCTTTTTATTTACATAATTCCAAATTGCTTTCCAAAATAGTTGTAGCATTTCATAGATCCACCAACAATGTACTTTTATACCTGTCCTTCCACAACCCTTCAACACTATTACTATTTTTGTCACTTTGCCAATTTTCAAATGAGGTAAAACCTCAGAGCTGTTAGGATTTATTGAGCATGATAGTGACATGATTAGACCCATGCTTTAGAATATAGTGTCACTTTGGCAGCCAAGTGGAAAATAGATTGGAGGGGGAAAAGATAAGTCAAGGATATCAATTAGGAATCTATTGCAGTAGCCTAGGTAAGAAGTGATGAGGGACTAACCTGGGGTGATGGTCATGTGAGTAGAGATAAGGGAATATATGTGAAAGATGTGGAGGGTGGAGAAAACTGATAACACTTGGCATCTGGTAGTATGTGGAAGATAATAGGAGAGTGTGGAGTCAAGGATGACTCAAAGATTGTGAACCTGGGTGTCTGCAAGGCTAGTGATGCCCTTTATAGAAATCTCCAGTCAGGCCAGAAATACTTTTCAAATCACTACATTATCATTCTTTTTTCTTGAGAAAATTTGAATTCCTACCAGGTATCTGCTTAAAAACAGATAAATGAGAATTCTGCTTGGTACCCATCTGAGAGGTGATATTGACCATAATGCATGACATAATGGATATCAAAGATTACTTGACCAGAGAGATAGGATGGGAGAGCTGGACACTTTTCTTGTTCTATCGCAAGTAGGTCTTCATAGAATGACTCTGTTATTTTAATTAAGCATACCGAGATTCCTAAAGTGTTAACATATCTATTTTCTCATGTAAATACTAAAATATACCCTTCCCAATGAATATAATTTCTGCTCTTCTAAATTAGAATACATAATGGAGAATTATGTATTCTCCCCCACTCTTCAACTATTATCCCTTTCATATATATAAGTGTGTATATATGTATGTGTATGTATGTATACATGTATATATATGCATTCAATATACATGTAATATGTATATACATGTAATATGTAATATTCAATATTATATATAAAGTGTATGTATGCATACATACACATGCCTGTATATATTACAGAGGTGTTTCCTATTTTTTCTAATGTACCACTGTCCAGACTAGACTATTCTCCTCATGCTTACATTCATATTGGTGGGTTGGGTTCCTAGAAAGTGGTAACTGCCTGGGCTTCTAGAGGCAACCCTGCTGGTTTGCTCTTCTAACACCTATAGCACCAATGCAATATTTGCAGTGCCTATGGTGTCTATAAATATGCTGGTGCAATTCTGAATTGTGAAGTATAACAGACTCTCCATATAGTAGAAGAAAAACATTTATTCAAACACCAGAAAGTTAAATCCATCATAGCAGCAAAGAAATCTATACACATGACAGCACAGAGGGCAGCACTATCTCCAAGCCTTTCCTCTGTTAGGCTTCCCACAAACCAGCTGCATTTAACAAATCACAAACAAGCTCTCTCACTCACACTAGTCCTGTCCCAGTTGCCTGCTTTCTCTGCCTTCCTCAGTTCTGACTAGTCTGACCAATTTCCTCTCAGCTCTGCTCCAGTTCCACCTCTTCCTGTTCCACCTTCATGTTCCACCTGTTCAGCAAGCTACTCCTCCTGTAACATGTGACCTAGCATTCCCTGTGATTTGCAGGTCACATGGGCCTATTAATGAAAGGAAAAGATCTTCCCATTTAAATTACCATTACGACACCATAGCTCATGAGCTCCCAGTGGTGTGCTTCTTATTAACTATTAGCTAATAGTGTCATGCAAGCAACAAACATAAACTTGGACAGACTTCAGGAGATAAGGAAGGACAGAAGAGCCTGGTGTGCTACAGTCCATGGGGTCATGAAGAGTCAGACTTGGTTGAACAGGTGAACAACCACAAAATAGATATAATTAGATCTTAGCAAAGTCATTTACTAAAATGGCATAGAAAGAAGAGTGGTTACAAAACATTCACACCATAATCCTGGGGTACACACTCTCACCATTCTTCCTCCCCCAGTGGAGGCACTACCACAGATGCCTTTGGATGCTGCTTGTCCTGGGTATGATTTGTGGACCTTGTTGCTGACACCAAAAGTTGATAACTACAGTTCCAGTTGTACTATTAATAGTCATTGTCTGAAAATACATGCTAACAAAAAACTTAGTTACATTTTAAAATGAATTTGCATTTTATTAATCACAACATCATCTAAATATATTTGGGAAACGCATTCTTCATTCTTCACATTTTGTTGATTCTAAATAAAGACCAAATGAATAGTTTTGTTGTACACATAGATTGTAGATCCCTTTCAGAGTCCATCTATCACCCATAAGCTGGGACCACTGCCTTGCAGATTATCAGAATCTGTCAATTTCTTCAAAATTTAAAATAGCTCTGTTACAATGACTGCTACTCCTCTTTCTATCTCAGTATACTTCTCCACACTCAGTCCAAAGCATCCCAAAGATCCTCATCACTGGCTAATGGTTATTTCTTAAAGTCTTATGTCAACCTTCAGCTTTAACTTTCTACCCCAATCATAGTCCATAGTCAATCTTTTAATGACTTTGCTATGCTTGTAATCATGTGTGTTCTAACTATATGACTGTTTTCCAATTTTAAAGATTTTCATCTAGCCAAAGCATCAGTTAAATGCCAACTATGTTCCAGTCATTGTTGTCAGGTTCTGGATATACAAATACCAATCCTTGTCTTGGAGGAGTTTACAATGTAGCCAGAGGAAGATGACATATACGTATATGGGTTATCCCAAAAGTCTGAGTGCAGTTTTAAGTTTTAATTCGATAGTGAAGTATGTCAGTCCTCTCAGAGTGTAAGTTCTTTGAAAGCCAGGCCTGTGTGAGTAGCTATCTTGATTTCCCCGGTGCCTAATAAAAATCCTTGCACATGGTAAATGTTCCGTTATCTCCTCTAAGTTGATTCTCTTAGGTTTTCCACTTTCCACTTTCTTCTTTGGCTCTTATGCTACTGGAGAGGATCATCACTGAGGTTCCTATTGAAAATGGCATACTTTCTGGAAGGTTTTTTTTCTGGTTCCAGATTTGCCTTTAATTCAACTTAGGTATTAAATGATTACCTTGGGCAGGTCACCAAAATATGCTAAACCTGGTTACTCTTTCCTTTTCATCAGAGCTAGAGACAAAGCGAAGAAGGAAGGCAAAATGGAAGAGATGGACACAACTTTAACTCCCTGGTTGATAATAACTAATGTGGCGACTCAAAAGAAACTTCAGCTGATAATGAGCAGCACGGAAGACTTCCCCACTCCTAGAAGTGTGGGATACAGGCACACCTCATTTGACTGAATTTCACATACTACATTTTTTACAAATTGAAGGGTTTATAGCAACCCTGCCTCAAACAAGTCTATCAGCATCATTTTTTCCAACAGCATGGGCTCACATCATGTCTTGGTGTCACGTTCAGGTAATTCTTGCAATATTTCAAACTTTTGTTATCGTTGTTATATCTGCTGTGGTGGTCTATGATCAATGATCTTTGATGTTTTTAATTATTTTGGAGCATCCCAAAGTGCTCCCATATCAGATGGCCAACCTAATCGATAAATGTGTGTTCTGACTGCTCCACCAATCTGCAATTCCCCATTTCTCTCCTTCTCAAAGCTCAGGTCTCTCTATTCCTTGAGACAAAATGATATTGAAAATAGGACAATTAATAACCCTACAATGGCCTCTAAGTGTTCAAGTGAAAGGAAGAGTTGATCACTGTGTGTTCATCATTGTCTTATTTTAAACAATTGCCACAGCCACCACAACCTTCAGCGACCACCACCCTGATCAATCAGCAGTCATCAACATCAAGGCAAGAACCTCCATCAACAAAAAGATTATGATTCACCGAAGGTTTGGGTAATGGTTACTAATTTTTTAAGCAATAAAGTATTTTTAAATTAAGGTGTGTGTATGTATGTTTGTGTATGTATGTATGTATATAGGCATATACAGATATATATAAATATATACACATAGGGTTTTTTTTTAGCAAAAGTACTATTGTACACTTCATAGATTATAATATAGCATAGGCATAACTTTTATATGTACTGGGAAGCAAAAAAATTCATGTAACTGATTTATTACAATATTTCTTTTATGATGGTCTAGAATGGAACTTGCAATATCTCCAAGGTATTCCAGTAGTGGAAAGAACCCTGGATCTGGAGTTAGTGTGTCTTTAAGTCATATCTCATTTCTTGTCACCTCTGAACACCTACTCCATCTACTCCAATACCCCATTATACAGATGAGAAAACTAGCCTAGACAAGTTATGTGGGTAACATAGGAGCTTTTACAAAAGAATGTTTACTTTCAAAGGTATAATCACAAATATATAACTTCCTCCCACATAGAAGGCATAATGCCTGTAAACTGCCACACACTGCCCCCTAGTCTCTGGGGCGGGGGAGGGGGAGGGGATTAGGTTCAGGGTTTAGCTCAATTCCAGTGGAGCACAGTTGCTGCTGCTGCTGTTATGTCCTTTGTTCTTGAAGAGAACCATGATGTCAAGGAGATGATAAAGAGGCCATTCTTTGTATGGAGCATGGTGCTAGTGATGGGGGGAGGGCTTGGGTGCATGTGCTTGAACCCCAATTTTAAAATCACATTTCTCTCTAAAAATCACATTTCTCCCTAACCTCAAAACACTATCCCAGGCAGTTTCTCCCTAGCACAAGAACACAGCCTGCCCTAGTAAAACTTGTATCTCTTTTCTTGCTTCAGTAGCCAGTTGTACCTAAAGAACTTTTTAGTCTGAAGCAGCTGTGTACTGGATGAACTGGCTGTGTACTGGGTCATAACAACATTTACTAAACACTGACCAATCATATTTATCCTAGACTTAGACATATGTATACTCGCTTACATTTATCTTATCTAACAAGGCATTGATTAGCGCAGCCTGACATTCCTTAGTTAGTCCTGACTGTTAGTTGACTTAGTGATGTTTCAGACCTAAAATCACACCTCCATATAGCACCCCTAATTCTATTTCCTGATGAACTGAGTAAAATACCTGTGCAGTAGATACTAAAAGTGCATGTTCTTTTAAGAACTAACCACTCCTTAACCACTCCTTAATCCTACCCTGAATCACCTAGTTAGCATATTTGGCACATGTTTTACTGCAGAATATCCTATATAAACCTTACTGTACCCCTCTAAGGTTACAAGTTCCCTAAGAACTCTTGCCCACTGAAAAGTGTAATAAATCTTTATCACCTTGACCTCAAGAATGCTTGAGTCCGCAAATGCAATCCAGGTGATCTGCCCCTGGTACTCCAGTCTTGTGGAGGTGGGGAGGTGTCTCACCACCCCTTCCAACCCTCATCACCAGTTCCAAGTCCCCAGCCCACATCTTCCTAAAGTCTCAGGCACTCTGGTTTCTTGTAGCTTCCATGAGAGCTGCAATCCTGTCTCCCAGGTCATCATGGCTTGAGCTCCCAGTCCCATGAGGACCACCCGACCCCTGAAACTGTCCAGGACAAACAACACAACAGAAAAACCCACCGCCAAGTCCATCCCTCAGAGATGGAATAAAAGAAGATTCAGCTGGGGAAAGTAAATCCTTTTCTTCTCATCAGTTCCATTTACAGTGTCTACACTGGGTGCAGTAGATAGAAATCCCTGAAAAGATGACAGAAATAGAGCCACCAGATGGGTCTTACCAGGCTTAAAGACACAGATGATCCAAGGGGGATGCCCCCCCTCCACATGGCTGGGGATGCATCGAGCTCTACTCTGTGCGATCTGGGTGTACACAAAACATGATCATAGAAGCCTAAGGTACCTATAACTTTCCTGAGGTTACACAGATAGCAAAGCCAGCATCTGAACCTGGGTTCTCTAACTCCCAAGCCTGTGTTCTTTCTGCTGCAGCTGCTGGCTTCCTTCCTTGCTATTCATTAGTTGTGTGACTGTGGGTGAGCCACTTCACTTCATGGATTCTCAGTTTCATCTACAGTGAAAATTCGCTACACTAAAAACGTCACCAGGCAGGACCACAGAAAAACATTTTTTCTTTTTACTTCTTAAGGTTATGAGCCTTGAAGCACTAGAGAGATGTAAGTCAATGATAAAGTATCATTAATAGTGGCCTGGCTGTGATGATGGCTTGTCCCTCACTACCTATACTCACCAACTTTATAATATCAGGGTGGCATGAAAAAACAAGATGGATATATAGTTCTGGTCAACTTTAAGCTCCTTGAGAACAGAAATCATGCTTCCATTTCTTTTGTACCCCTAAAGTATCAGATGTCTTCTGGGAACCCAGTAGGTGCTGTATGTAAGCATGGCTAGCCAAACTGGTCAAAAAAGCCCAAGGTCCATTCCCAGGGCCATCCCTTATACTGGTGATACCCACAGGCAAGTCTTTAAATTTTCTCCTGGTTTATATGAGGCAGTTTAATTTAATGGAAACAATGCTGTTTGTAGTCATAGTGTCCTGTGAGACTAAACTGAAGGTCATTAATGCCTATGTGAGTTTGGCAAGCTCAGTTTCCTAACCTGTATGACAATTCAAGAAGCATTTATTAAGCACATACTGTGTGTGTGAGAGGCATTGTGCTAAGGGTACAATGAAAAAAGAAAAGATAGTTCTTGCCCTTGAAGAAGTTCACACTCTAATAGATGCATTGTAATAAGGTTCAATGACCTCTAAAGACCTTCCCAGCTCTTGATCTATGATCCCAGGATCTGTGTATGTAAAAGACCAACTAACAACACCTGCTTTTGCTTATGCTGACTCTGGTCTCTGAGGACTTGAGCCCTCCTACTCCAGAGGCTGCTTCTCTCCTCAGTCTCCCTAGCAATTAAGTACTTCTGCTGTGGGAGCCCAGCATCCACCCTGGGGACTGAGAAATGCCCTGGCATTTTCCATGGAGAGTATTTTGTTTGGCTGACTCTTTAGCCATATGGGTCTGGCACGGGCACATTTACCTGCTCCTCTGACCTTAGAGAACCCCAAGGCCTAGATCATTTCCAAAAACTTCCAAAACCTAATAGTTTGAATTCAATTCAATGTATATATTATACATTTTATGTTATTATATAGTATACTGTAAGGTGTTTTGTTTTGCTTTTGTGTTTTCATTGATGTAGAGAACTTCTAATAAGGAGAACTTTTTTGGGGTTTTGGCCTGAAATTAATCCACATTTTTCTTTGAGCCTTTTTGTTTTGATCTCATTGTCTTCTGAGTTTGTGATTTGATCTTCCCTTTCACCATAGGAACTTTCTTATGGTCAGGTTCTTTTTTTGATGTTTGCTCACTTTCCAGCCTTTTTTTTTCCTTTTAACTTGATATTAAACTTGTGCTCACCAAGGGTAGGAGGAACAGTCCCAAGCTTCAGGTTTTTTGTACTGTTGTGTTCAGAGATAGTTCTAGGGGTCTGTAAGTTTCAGTTCTTCCAAAGTGGTACAAGTTAGGGAGAGGTGTGATTGCTACCGTTCGTGCTTGTGTTCTGGTCTGTTGGTAACAACAAGCACTGTTTTCCACCCTGGAATTGTGACTGGGGTCCCTACTCAACCTCCTCATGGTCCTGAAGCTGTGACCCAGAACCACACATGGACAATGCAACAGAGTCCTGCACCCAGCTCAGGTGAGGTCCCCTACCTTTAGGAAACTTTCTCTACTGATATAGATTTGCACTTGATTTGTAATTGATAGCCTTAGAGACTTGCTTGGGGCACTTCAAGGTTAGGTGACTCACAACCACAGGTACCAGAAAAAAGGATTCAATTCAAGATCACTGCCTTTATTACCTCTTATAGTTTGAAAATAGAACTATAATTTTATTGGTAGAAGAAACTTCCAAAGAGGATACTCCCTACCCTGCTGCAGATCAGTACCTTGTCTGTAACTTAAAGCCTTAGGGAGTGTGCCCTGGGGCACAAAGAGGTTGAATGAATTACCTAGGATCACTCCACCAGGCTGTGTAAAGATGAGTAATGCCTAGTCTTTCTCTGTGAAGTTAGCGGTTCAGCCACCATAGCTTGTCTAACAATTCGTGCTGCAGTGTTCAGTTCTAGACTGTGCCATTCTGTTCTGTGTTACGCTATGCTGTACTACACTGTGCTGCATCATACTATGTTATTCTACTGAATGAATACTGTACTACACTGTTCTATACTATTTAATACTATACTATACCACTCTATTCTGTTCCATACTATACTATGCTATGCTATTATATACTATGTTATATTATTATACATTATTCTATACTATATAATTGTATATTTATTCTGTACTATAATATGCTATATTATACTATACTACATTATTGTACATTATTCTATATTATACTATAATATACTATATTACTGTATATTATTCCATACTGCAATATGCTCTTTTATACTCTACTATTGCTCATTATTCTGTGCCATACTATACTATTCTATATTATACTAGACTATAGTGATATATACTGTACTATATTCTCTGCTATGTTATTTTATCTTATACCATATTACTGTATGTTATTCAGCACTATACTACACCACTCTATTCAACTGTGTTCTATGCTATCCTATGCTATGCTAGACTATACTATGCTATATTATCTTATATTGTACCAGAATATTGCACCTTATCCTATTTTGTACTATACCGTACGGTTCTGTACTACATTCTATGCTATGCTAATCTTACCAAGTGTTTTACTTCCATGTTCATGACATGTGAAATTGCATTATTTGATCATATTCTTTTTATCATCACACCTTTCTCTGTCTTATTGTCCCTGTTCTTTATCTTTCCCTTGACCTCCAATCCCTTCACCCTTCAGTTCTTTCCCCAGCCAGCATCCCTACTACACTGGCCACACACTTCTTCCTTCCCTCTCTCAGACCCTTGGTGAATCAGTTCAATTCCATCATCTTTGTAGCACTTGTGTTTTGCCCTCTTGTCCCATAACAGACTGTGGTTTGACAAACCCCAACCTTGGATTGCTCCAGTTATGTGCAGCCTATACTCCTCTTCCCATGCTTCTAAATGAAACTGGGTCCACTATGAATTTTTGTTATATAATCTCAGCTTGGCCTTCATTGTAGCAAGGCAATCCTTCCACGCCTCCCTACTCAATTCACTCTCCCACTCAGCACAATGACTATTCCAAATCTTTTCCTGCCTTCTCAAGTCTCCTAGCATTCCCTCCTCTCACTTTCTCAGCTCATACTTGAAACTTGAAACTCTGTTGAGATTTCCTCCTTCCCTCTTCTTCACCATATATTCCTCAGACAGACATAGCCCACCTAGGTCTTGACAGGGACTGGTACCCTACTTGGGACAGGTGGAGTTGCCAATGTTGACTTGAGGGTGGTGCAGATTGACTGTTTAACAAAGGCTGACCAGACAACCACCTCAGAGGGAAATACACAGCCTCCTACTGGGGAAAGAAGACTTCTTGGCTGAGGAGACAAAAACAAACCCAAACTTTGTTTTGAGTTTCATGTGAAAGAAAGTTATCAGGCCCTCTAAGACTAAGGTCTGTAGTAGCTTGGTTTCAGAAGCAGGTACTATTAACAACTGGATTGATTAATAAGGTTTGATTTCATGCATTGAAAGGTGTAAGT
>CM053769.1:693044741-693080459 GCA_028658325.1 Potorous gilbertii | reverse complement strand
GGTCTTATTTTTTTTTCCCCCTTTTCTGGGCATTTTCCCAGCCAGATACTTGACTTCTGAGATTCCTCTCCACCCCCACCTAGATCCGCCCAGCTAGTGCTTGGGGTCTGAGATTCAAATGCTGCTCCCCAGCCTCAGGGCTTTCGGCAGCAGACCTGGCTGTTATTCAATGGGAGCTTAAGTTCTGGTTCTCAGGTGGGGGCAGGGCCGCCTCCCAGGCTCAGTTCCCTCAGGGGGTTTATTCATAGACCTTTTCTTAATGGAGCTGCTGCTGAGCTCCTGCCTGCTCCAGGGGCCTCTGGCTGCCCGATACCTCTGCCGCTGCCTCCCCAGGGGGCCCGAGTCATGGAGACACCCCACTCCCCTCTCAGCCTGTCCAGACGTCTCTCTCACTGACCTGTGAGTCTGTGGGTGGAGGGACCTTCATGGACGCTGGAGATTCCGTCCCTGAAGCCTGCTTGGATCTGCTCACTCCTCTCCATGCCGTGAGACCAGGGCATGGCTGGGCTCTGCTCCCGTCTGGTGCACAATGGACCTTTGGGATCAGTTTTTCAGGGCTCTCTGGAACAGAAATCTCCTTCACCCCATTGCTGCACGGCTTCTACTGTTCCAGAATTTGTTGGGAGTTCTTTTTAGAGGAAATCCATGGACTGTGGGTTCAGAGCTAGCATATGTGAGTCTTTCTACTCCGCCATCTTGGCTCAGCCCCTGAATTGAGGGATAGTAATGAGAACACCTAGCTCCCACCTCTCTAAAACTTAAATCGACAGTACAATTTAGTGTCAAGATTATTCTAAAATTGGAAAACTGGAATTGACCTTGAAGAGAGAGGGGAGGGCAGTATGAAAAAACCTATAAAATCTATCGGCACGTTACCATCCCATGGGTCAATCAATCAACAATCAAACAATAAGTATTTATTAACCCCTAGTAGAGGAAGAGAAGGCCACATTTTCTCATTGAATTCAGGAAGACCCTTACTACCTCTGTGAACTTGGTCAAGTCACTTAGCCTCTATTTGCCTCAGTTTCTTCAATTGCAAAACAGCGTAATAATAGCACCTACAGAGTTATTGTGAGTATCAAATGAGATATATGTTTGGCATTTTATTTGCCTTAAAGTGCTATATAAATGTGAGCTATTGTTATGATATCTAAGTGGCCACATACGTATAAGACTCAGGCTGTTTTGATATCGAGTCTCTGACTTGGGAGAGTAACTTACATTTATGTCCCTCAAACATCCAAATTTCATAAATGCATATTTTTGTTGTCCACAGTAATGGCTCCAAGGGTCTTCCCTTTGCAAATAGGGCCAGGACCTTCACTGACTCATTTTTTTCTTTCCCCTGCCCTGTATTACTTTAACAGTGTCTCCGTATCTACTCTTTCTATGGGATGCTCTACCGTTTCCATCCCCATGTGTGATCCCCACCTATTTTTAATGACACACTGTAAAAATAAATTGGCACCTCCATGGCCTTCCTTCTTGTCATCCATCTGATAAGACTTCACTCTTGCAGATAATGACCAAAGCTCATTGGCTGGCATTGTGGGGGCCCAGGACTATGACTGTTTGGAGCAATTAGATGAAGAAGCATAATCCCAGTGGTACATATTTAACTCAGCTTATAAAGATAAATATTTGCCCCATAATCTGGCAGGCTGAAGAGTGCCACTTAATTTCACAATGAAGGAGCCTATCACCATGAGAGAGAGTGAACAAAACAGAGTTAGGGTTGTCATGGGAGCCCTTGGATCCAGCCCCTTTCACTTTTATCATTATTAACAATAATAAGACAAAATGTCTTGTTGTAGGAAAGCACTCCTGCTGATGGCAAGGGACTTGACAACTTCTAGTAAACCCCCACCAGAACCCTGGGACTCCAGAAAGTGAGTAGGATTCACCTCGCTTGTCTTTAGGCACTCAGTAAGTTAGTGCTGGGTATAAGGCAAATATTCAATTCAGTCAGTTCAAGGCAATTTTTATTAAATGTATTATTTAATTTGATATATTAAATTTATCAAGCCAAATTTATTAAATACCATAGTGGACAGGGTGCCAGCTTTGGAATTAGGAAGAGCTGGGCTCAAGCTCTGGCTCTAACTGTAACTGTGTGACCCTGGGACAGTCATTTAGTTTCTCAGGGACCCGGGCAATGCTCTAAAATTACAGATTACCAATAAGTTGCTAATCTGGATGAGTAGAGGAAGTTTCCTTGTGGAGAGTTCCCCACATGCATGAAATAACAGGCAAAGACTTCTCCCACTCATATATGTAACACACCATGCTAGCTACTGAGGAATATGCAAAGCCAAGTAAGCCCATGTTGTTGTTCAGTCATGCCTGATTCCTCGTGACCCCAACTGGGATTTTCTTGGCAAAGATATTGTATCTAGCATTTCTTTCTCTAGTGTATCCCCATTTTACATAGAGGGATCTGAGGCAAATAGGGGTTAAATGACTTGCCCAGGGTCACACAACTAGTAAGCGTCTAAAGTCAGATTTGAACTCAGGAAGATGAGTCTTCCTGACTCCAGGCCCAGGGCTCTATCCACTATGTTACCTAGCTGCCCAAAAGAGAACTCTAGAAGACTTTGAATAGTTGTAGGAACTCATTCCTTCTCTTTATCCTATCCAATAAAGTAAATGTTGCTTTTGAATCATGTCCAACGTTTTGTGACCTTTTAGACTGTATTGTCCATGGGGGTTTTCTTGGCAGATACCAGAATGGTTTGCCATTTCTTTTTCCAGTGGATTAAAGCAAACAGAAATTAAGTGACTTGCCCAGGGTCACACAGCTAGTAAGTGTCTGAGATCAGATATAAACTCAGGTCTTCCTGAATCTAAGGCCAATCTTCTATCTATGATGCCACATAGCTGTCCCAGTAAGCCCATAGGTTTTACCCTATAGGAGCCTTCGATCTCATAGGGGATTGTAGAGGGCTGCAGAAGATGATTAGCCCTACATTGCCCTGGAAGGTCTAAGTCCATGATTCCTAATGGGTCAGGCATCATTTTTCCTTAACTGAGCCCTCTCAGAGGTCAAATTCACCAGGTCATAAATTCTTCTTATCTCCTCTCTGCCTTAGGTACCTTGCATAAGACTAACCCAGGACAAGTTGTAAGATGACTGACAGTATTTTTCCATTTGGCCTTCTTTTAGGACATTAAAAACATCTCCCAATTTTACCTAAATTAATTTACTTGTTCAATGTCATACCAATCAAACTATCAAATATTTGTTTTCTAGAGCTAGAAAAAATAATATCAAAATTCATCTGGAAGAAAAAAGGTCCAGAATATCAAGGGAACTAATGAAAAGAAATGCTAGGGAAGGTGGCCTATCCCTGCTAGATCTCAAATTGTATTATAAAGCAGCAAACCACTTGGTACTGGCTAAGAAACAGAGGGGTAGATCAGTGGACTTGTTAGGTCCTCATGACACAGTAGTGAATGAATGTAGCAATCTACCATTTGATAAACCCAAGGACCCCAGCTTCTGGGATAAGAACTCATTTTTCTACAAAAATTGCTGGGAAAATTAGATAACAGAGTGGCGAAACTGGGCATAGACCAATGTCTGACACTGTACACCAAGAATAAAGTCCAAATGGGTACATGATCTAGGTATAAAAATTGATGCAATAAACAAATTAGTGGAGCAAGGAATAGTATATTTATCAGATTTATGGAGAATGGAGAAATTTTTGACTAAATAAGACACAGAAAACATTATGAAGTGAAAAATGCATTATTTTGATTACATGAAGTTGAAAAGCTTTTGCACAAACAAACTCAATGCAACCAAGACGAGGAGAAAATTTCCCAGAAAACTGGGAAAGAATTTTTGCAACCACCGTCTGTGATAAAGACCTCATTCCTAAAATATATAGAGAACTGAGTCAAATGTACAAAAATACAAGTCATTTCCCAATTGATAAATGATCAAAGGATATGAACAGATAGTTTTTTGTGCATGTGGGACCCTTTCCCATTTTTATCATCTCTTGGGGATACAGTCCTAGAAGTGGTATTGCTAGGTAGAAGAGAATGCACATTTTTATAGCTATATTTTTATATTTTATATAAAATTTATATATATTTATATCCTATATTTTCTTTGATAAACATCTCTAGACTTATAGGACCATTGCCTAAGTGATCTCTGACACTTTTAAAATCATAGTTCAGCACTAATCACCTGGCTCTTTACGCTCTTTCAAGGAGGTGATCCATGTATACTGTTCTAAGTTGAGTCTGACTCAGGCTGTTCTAGAGGTTCCGGTTTGTAGCTAGAACAAAATGAGATACTCACAAATCATTGAGCAGTTAGTAAAAGCAAATTTGCTCTGCCGTAACATGGAAAGGATAGTCAGCAAAGATACAGCATTCATTCATTTGGGCACAGTCTTTTTGTCCCCACCTTTTCCAAGGTACTATGCTGGTTGGGGCCATAGGAGAAGCCACTGCCTCCTTGTGGACTGGTTTTTATACTTAGGCCACCATGATGCCAAATCAATGGCTCAAAGCTTAGTCCCATGGATTGATTAAGTTTCAAGAATGGCTCTAATACCTTTAAAGGGAGCTTTCCTTTTAAAGAAAAATAGTACTCTTATAACATACATAAGTAATTAAAATGCAAGGTAGAATATGCTAATTTCATAAAAGAGGTAAAGAGTAAAAACAATGAGAATTCTGAGGAGAGAGAAAAAACATCTGATTGTGAGAATCAGGGACAGCTTCATTGGAGAGACATCAATTGAGTTACACTGTGAAGGATGATGGGTAGGATAAATATAGCATCTCTAAGTCACCATACACACAGTGGTCAGTAACTTCACTGAATCATAGATTTGTAGATGCTCAGAATTAGAAGGGAAATCAGAGTCATTTAGTCCAGCTGAGCAAGAACTCATTCTATACCATGTCCAACAAATTATTTTTGAGCCTTAGTAGGAAGACTATCAATCATTGGGAACTTATGACTTCCTGAGGTAATGATTCCATTTTTGAATAATTCTTATTGTTAGGAAATTTTTTCTTGTATTGAATAGAAATATCCCCTCCTTGTCATTTCAATTTCTTAATCTGAGTTCTATTTTCCAGAGTCAAATAAAACAATAATAATAGCTAACACATACATAGCACCTACTGTGGGCTAAGAACTTTATAATCTTTGTCTCATTTGATTCTCATAACAAACCAGGAGGCAAGTGCTATTATTTTTCCATTTTATGGACTAGAAAACTGAGGTTAAGTGACTTACTCAGGTTCACATAGCTGGCAAGTGTCTGAGACTAGATTTGAACTTGAATGTTCCTTCCTCCAGGGTCAGTGCTCTACCCATTGCACCACCAAGAAACCTGAGACTTTTTGCACATCAACCCTCCATGGATTCAAAGATAACAATCTTGTATATCTCTAAGTCTTCTCTTTTCCAACCTAAACATCCTCATTTCTTTCCACCAAGACTCCTTTGTCAGAGTTAGTCTCCTCACTATACTGATTACTCCTTCTGAGGGAACTTCAACTTGTCGCTGTCCTTCCTGAAACAGGGTGACCTGAACTCAACATAATGTGATCTAACTAGAGCCTCAGTCTGTTTCCAAAAGATTCAATACACCTGTGATTTCATTAGTGTGAGTCAGTAATACTCCTTCCAAAGGTGCAATCAATTAATCAATGAAAAGGCATTTTTAATTTTTTTAAATGCATTTATTTCTAATTTTCAATATTCACTTTTATAAAATATTGAATTCTAAGTTTTCCCCCTCCCTCTATTTGCCCCTCCCCCTGCAATCTTATATAGGCTGTACATATACAATCACATTAAACATATTTCCACATTAGTCATGTTGTGACAGAACAATCAGAACAAAAGGGAAAAACCATGAGAGAGAGAGAGAGAAAATATAGTCTGCTTCAATCTACATTCAGACTCCACAGGTCTTTCTCTGGATTTGAATAGTATTTTCTATCATGAGTCTTTTGGAATTGTCTTAAATCATTGCATTACTGAGAAGAGCTAAGTCTATCAAAGTTGGTCATTGCACAATGTTGTGGGTTAGTGTGTACAATGTTCTCCTGATTCTGCTCGCTCCCCTCAGCATCAGTTAGTGCAAATCTTTCCAGGTTTCTCTGAAATCTACCTGCTCATCATTTCTCATAGAACAGTAGTACTCCATTTCATTCATATGCCACAACCATTCCCCAAATGATAGGCATCCCTTCAATTCCAATTTTTTGCCACCACAAAAAGAGTCACTATAAATATTTTTGTACATGTGGGTCCTTTTCCCTTTTTTAATGATCCCTTTAGGATACAGACCTAGTAATGGTATTGATGGTTCAACGGGTATGCCCTTTGGGTGCAGTTCCAAATTGCTCTCTAGAATGATTGGGTCAGTTCACAATTCCACCAATAATGTATTAGTGTTCCAATTTTCCTACATCTTCTTCCAACATTTGTCATTTTCCTTTTTTGTCATGTTAGCCAATCTGATAGTTGTGAAGTGGTACCTCAGAGTTGTTTTATTTTGCATTTCTCTAATAAATAGTGATTTAGAACACTTTTTCATATGATTATAGATAGCTTTAATTTCTTCCTCTGAAAATTGCCTGTTCATATCCTTTGACCATTTATCATCTGGTGAATGACTTCTACTTCATAAATTTGACTCAGTTCTCTATATATTTTAGATCAGAGGCACTGGTGGTAAAATTGCTTCCCAACTGAAAAAGCATTTGTTAATTGCCTACTGTGTGCCAGACATGGATGATTTCAAAACAAAAATGAGACAATCCTTGCCTCCAAGGAGTTTATGTTACATTATTGAGATGATATGCTTACAGATTAAGTAAATGTGGGATATATACAAAAATATATATGTGTGTGTATGTATATATATAACATATATGTGTGTGCATATATATACATATATATTTAAATACATAGTGATTGTGGGAGGAACTAGCAATGTGGTGATTCAAGAAAGATCTCTTGAAGGAGGTAGCACCAGAACTGAAATTTGAGGGGAGCTATGCACTTCTAGAAATGGAAGGGAGACAGAGAAACCAGCCTGTGAAAAGGTGCTGAGATGGGACATGGCATATGATTTATAGGAAACAACAAACAGACCAGTTTGACTAGAAGGCACAGTGCATGAGGAGGAGAAAGAAGGTGTAATCAACCTAGAAAGATGGTCTGGAACCAGATTGCAAAGGGCTTTAAATGCTAAAGAGGAGGATTTCTATTTTAACTAAAATGTAATGGGGAGCCATGGAAGATTCTTCAAATGAAGAGTGACGTGATCAGGTCTGTGCTTTCAGAATACTAATTTGGTGACATGATTGGAGAGAAGAAGACTGGATTTTGGGAGCTCAATTATGAATATAATTCAGTTGCCCAAAGGCATTTTGCCTGCTGCTGCCTAGTCATAATTCAGAATTGATGGAAGAAATGACTTGTCACCTATATACAGAGTTGGGGTGAGAAAATAGCCATTTTTTCCTTCTTTCTGACTGCTTTCAGAGACATATATGTGACTGCAGATTCTCCTTGGGAAGAGAGAAAACAGATTTTAGAAGGTAAACATGTAGGAGAAATCCAGTTCCTCACCATGCTTCAGATTTCTAGCTTGCTTACCTAGAGACTTCAGGGAATTTACCTTTGTTGAGAATTAGACTTGTCTCTTGGTTGAACTAAAATAGTTCACTCCCAGTGGTAGAATTCATTCACATTGTGTCTCGTCTATTCTAAATTCTATACCTTCTCTGATTTCTATTTGCTTTCTGCTTGGATAAGTGGAATTATTTACCATTCACCATTTCTGATTATCCTTTGTATAAATAGAATTTAGTGGGAAGGGGTCAAGTTTGTAGACAAAAGTTTAGGGTATTAAATTCCTTTAAGGGATAGTGACAAGAAAAGAAAGTAGCTTGAATCTTTTAAAAAAACCAAACTCTCCCATAAAAGTAATATTTGAGAAAATATGTGTGTATGTAAACTCTAATGCAATAACCCATCTCAAAAGAGAATAGCATAGCCAGTTTTTGGTCCTTTCTACTGCCTCCCTTTAGGCAGAAATCAGTTTCTCTTAGAGAAGATTCCAAAGATATCTATTCATGCCTCTCAGTGATTAGCATGTAGACAATCAGTACAGACATACACTTAGTCTATGTGGTGACACACATCCTATACAAGACTGTTGTTTGTCCTCCATTGTCAGATTACCAATGACATCAGGAAGGTGATGTCTTGACTTGCAAGTGAACTGGATTTAAGTGTGCAACATCATCAGCTTCACTTTCTTCTCTATAGCCATCTGGGTCCATTGGCAAGATATAGATCAGGATGACTAGAGATGGTCCTAGATGCAGTGGTAACCCTTGGTCTTTTTAAGCTAAAGTCTTTCCCAGGTCTGGGTTTGGCTGAGGCAATACTCATTCAGTGATTAAGGTTAGGTAAGAAATGAGGCAAAGAATGTCCTCTTCTCCTACTCAAAAAAAAATCAATCTGGGATACCAACCAAGGCTATTGCAATAGTGAAGGCAAGAGGTAATAAGGGTATGGACTGAGGTGGTTTTACTGTGAATGGAGATAAAGGAACAAATAAGACTTAGCAACTGACAAAATATGGGAAGGGAGAAGTGTGAGAATGAAGAGTCAAAGATGGTCCCTTCAGCCTTACCCCAGTCTCTGTTTCAGTCAGGCATCTCATGAAAGTCAGAAATTATTGCAGTAAAGAATGCTTTGCCAGGCTCGGGAAAGTGGCCCAGATTCTGGGTACTAGGGAGAGGAGAGGTGGAGCACCTCTCCTTTTAGGGGCACCAAACAGCAGAGGAAAAGGTACAACCATTTGTTGCTTTTTTGGCTACTTTTCGCAATCTGTTTGGAATTCAGAGGTGAAGGTTTTAATTTTGAAAATACAGAGAGCAGGGAAAATAGTGATTTTACATAGGTTACTAGTTGAAGAAGTTGTTGCCATGATACCCGTCATGGGTTTTATAGCATTTTTAATGCCCTATACATTTAAGACAAAAAAATTTGCTTGGATTTGTGTTTGACAAGTCTGTTTGTGGGCATTCTATGTGAAAATTCTGTGGCGAAAATATCACTGAAGGCATAGAAAGAAAAGCAATGACAACAAAGAACTAACACGGCCTCATCAAGAAAAGTCCATGCCAGACTAGCCTCACTTCATGTTTTGACAGTATTACTAAATTATTAGTTGAAGGGAATGCTATGGGTATAGTTTAGCTGATTTTTAGAAAAGTTTTTGATAAAAATCCTTATGCTATTCCAATGGAGAAGATGAAGAGAGATGGATTGGATGTTAATCCAATCAGATGGATTCCGAACTGGTTGGATAATTGTATTCAAATAATAGTTGTTAATGGTTTAGTGCCAATGTGGCAGCTGGTCTCCAGGAAAGTATCCTAGGGATCTGCACTTGGCCCTGTGTTGTTTAATAATTTTATCAATGACTTAGACAAAAGTATAGATGATATGCTCTTCAACTTTGCATATGGCACCAAGCTAAGATACGCGGTTAACCTACTGGATGACAGTTAGGAGTAAAAGTATCTTGTCAGATTAGAGTGTGGGGCTGAATCTAAAAAAGATGATATCCAGTAGAGATAAATGTAAAGTACTTGATTACAAAAAATCAAATTTAGAAGTATAAAATGATGGAGGCATGGATTTATGGCAGTTGTTTTTCTCTTTCTTTCTTTTTAGAGATCTAGGGGTCTCAATGAATTGCAAGTTCATTAAAAGTCAGCAGGATGATATGGCAGACTCATGATATGGCAAACTAATGAGATAAAAAGGCTAATATGATATTGAGCTGTACTTAAGGATCCTACGTTCCAAGATTAGGAAGATGAAAGTCCCACTGTGTCAGATCTCACCTGCAGTATTGTACTGGGTGGTAGGCACCACAATTTAGAAAGACATTGTTTAGCTGGAGAGTGTATAGAGGAGGATAACCAGCTTGGTGAGGGACCTTGAGACCATAGAATAGGAGGACAGGTTGAAGGAACTGAGTGTGTCTACTTTGGAGAAAAGAAGTCTCATGGGAGACATAAAAGTTGTGTTCAAGTATTTGAAGAACTGTCATATGGAAGAGCTGATATTTAGATTAGATTTGTTCTGTTTGGCCCCACAGGGGAGAAATTACAAAAAGGCAAATTTTGGTTCTATGTCAATAAAATTTTCCTGGACAATGAGAGCTATCCAAAAGATCACTGGTCTGTCTCAAGAAGTACAACATTCTTCCTCCTTGGATGCATCTTTCAAGTGCAGATGACCATTTGTTGGGTATTTTACAGAGAGGATTTCTCTTGTGACTTGGTTGAATTAGATAGATACTGAGATTCCTTCCAATTTTCACTTACTATGATTCTATGTCCCTTGTAGCAAATTTAGGACCTGAATGCCGCACATGTAGTACAGTCACACTGAAGAGGGGCCTGCCCAGCCTTGGCTTTCCTTTTCCTGAAAGGCTTATCTTAGCCAGATGTAGAGTCATATATAAATACATACATGTATATGGCCGTTCAGTCATTTTTCCAATCATGTTCAACTCTTTGTGACCCTATGGGGGGTCTTCTTGGCAAAGATACTGGAGTTGTTTGCCAATTTCTTCTCTGGCTCATATTACAGATGAAGAAACTGAGGCAAAAACAGTTAAGTGACTTGACCAGGGTCACACAACTAGTTAGTGTCTGAGGCTGAATTTGAACTCAAGAAGGTGAGTCTTCCGAACTCCAGTCAGGCCTCTGTCTCCTGTGCCACTTAGCTACTCAGTATCCTTATATAGGTATAAATATGCATGTATAATTCTCTCTACTTATAGGTTCTCCTGCTTATGAAAATTTTTATTTGACTAGGAGTATGATATCAGTACATTTCTCTCGCTTGTGGAACTTCCATACTCCTTAAACATTCTGAAGTGGGGAGTACTCCTATTTCTCTATAGATATAATATTAGCTAGCATTTACATAGTACTTTGCATCTGGCACTATGCTAAGTGACATGTATGTATGTGTATATATGTACACACATACAGACATACATATGTATGTATTTATATTATTTCATTGATAATACAACTGTGGGAGGTAGGTGCTATTAGTACTCCCATTTTATAGTTGAAGTAACTGAAGGAGATGGAGGATAAGTGACTTGCCCAAGGTCACACAGCTAGAACTTATCTAATGCTGGATTTAAACTCAAGTTTGTCTGATTCCAGCCCCAACACAGTATCCATTTTACCATGTGGCTGCCTTTGCTTAAAAATTTCTTCCTGAATTGCCAACATTAAACACACCAGAGAAGGATTGGTCAGCAACCTGATTTTTCATTCATGTCAAGGAAGGGAACTGATCCACCAGTAATCACCAGCAATAGTGGCTTGCAATAATAGTAAGCAAATATGCAAGGAAACATCCAGCTGATGGGGAATCTCCATCCTCACACGTGCCAAGGAGAGGACAGAAGAAATTCTCCTTCCAATTCATGGAGATACAAGCTTTCAACTAATCACTGTTTAGGAGGTAAGGAGCAAGGTGTAGAGAAAGTAAAGCTGCTTCTGACTGTGCTGCAATCTTGCCTTATCAGCTCCTGACTGGTAGAATCAACTGCTCCTTAGGGTTCTACTCCCATAAGGTGATGGAAGAAGTATGAGGAGAGCTAGCACCCAGAGATCTGGTACACCACTCAGCTGTGCCCACCATGCTTCCTCTCCTTGTGACATGAACTAATAAGGAAGAAGATCTTCTGACTTCTTTCTCCCAGAAGCATCCAAAAACAATCTCAGAAAGTCAAGTTCAAAGATGTCACCAAGGCAAAGAATTGTAAACTGAGGTCCTATCATCTGGGAAATGGCTGAGCAACTCATGGCATGTGAATTGCATGGAATACTATCATGCTTTAAGAAATAATGCAGGGAGTGATCTGGGAAAATCTGGGAAGATTT
Source organism: Potorous gilbertii (assembly GCA_028658325.1). Taxonomy (NCBI): domain Eukaryota; kingdom Metazoa; phylum Chordata; class Mammalia; order Diprotodontia; family Potoroidae; genus Potorous; species Potorous gilbertii. Next base: position 693,068,474 of record CM053769.1, on the reverse strand, counting down.
ATATGAATGGATGCAAAGTGAAGTTAGTATAGAACAAGGAGAACCATCTACATAGTAAGAACAATATTGTAGAAATAACTTCTTATGAAAGATTTAATAACTGATTAATACAGTGATCTGGCACAATTCCAAAGAGCTCATGATGTCATGTAAAATGCTATCTACCTCCAGAGAGAGAATTCAGTGGTCTCAGAGTACAGACTGAAGCATCCTCCCTCTCTCTCTCTCTCTCTCTCTCTCTCTCTCTCTTTCTTGCTCTCTCTCTCTCTCTTTCTCTCTCTCTCTGCTTCTCTTTCTCTCTCTCTCATTCCCAATGCAAAAATATCTTTTGCATAACTTCATATGTATGATGGATTTTATATTTCTTGCCTACTCAATGGATGAGGGAAGACTGCAGAGAGGGAGAGAATTTGGAACTGAAAATAAAATTATAAAGTCTAAAAAAAACACACACACACACACACACACACACACACACACAAATATCACCAAACTGGTAAATTCTGGGAGAGAACCTTGCATCTTCAATCTCCATAGTAGAATTTGCAATGCAGTTGCCACAGTTTTGATGTTGAAATGACAATATACAAAATCCTGAAGTTTCAAGTCTGACTTGAGAAGCAAAAGTATTAGGCCATATTGACAAGGTTATTATTCAAACATTTGTGAGAGGTGTTATAGTATGATAGACAGCTTTCTGTTCTTGGAACCAGGAAGACGTGTTCAAATCCCACTTTACCATTTCCTTAAAGAAGCAGCTAGGTAACATAGGAGACAAGAGTGCTGAGCTGGAGTCAGGAAACCTGGCTCCGACACTTACTAGCTATGTGACTCTGAGGAAGTCATTTAACTTCTACCTGCTGTAAAGTAGAGGTAACAATAGCACTGAGATCCTAGCGTTGTTGGGAGAATCAAATAAAATAATATTTGTAAAATGCTTTGCAAATCTTGAAGTGCTGTATAAATGTTAGCTGTTATTGCTATTACTGGTTCTCTGTTCCTGGGCAAAGGACTTAACCTCTCTGACCCTCAGATTTCTCACCTGTAAAATTAGGGAGCTGGACTTGGTTGCCTCCAAGGTCACTTTCAGCTCTGAATCTATGCTCCTTTGCTCCTATGTAGTTGAGACTGTGATGGAAACTGAAGTTTCTGATGGTTTGTTGCCATGTCAGAGGAAGAAAGAGCAGTTTGAAAAGTCATTTTAGTACTATTTGTAAATAATCATGGCATGACTGCCAGAGATAATGAATTCACTTGGGCTTTCTGCCTTAAAGGACAAACAATGACAAATTTTCAAAGCATCAGCAGCTAGAGGAACCAGCCTTGATGAGGCAACAGGCTGGTTATTAGAAACATTAATGAGTAGGCCATAGCTCAACCCATTCCTATCTGCATTACAGTTCCATAAGACATCCTTTCTCACACAGTAAGATGTGCCACACATTACCAAATGGTAATACAACTTCTGGTATGTACTGGATTGACTGAAACATGTATAATAACTTTGATAAATAAATATTTTTAAAGGATGCCTAACTTTGATTGAACTAACTGAATGTATATTCTGTATTACATAGAGATATTTTTGTCTTGCTTTTCCGTTGTCAAGGAATATAGTCTACTAATCAGCGTGAAATTTTTTATCCTGCATTTTTTTGAAAGAGGCACTCTCGTTGAAGTTAAAATTTAGCTTTGGAATCAGTGGCTATATATTTTTTTTACCTAACACTAGGTGTCAACAGTATTTTAACAATAAATAACTGTGAAAAATAAAAAGAATTTAAGATGGTGCCTAAGATATAAATCTGGGTAACTAGAAGAGTAGTGGTGCCTTTAAAAGAAACACAGAAATTTGGAGAAGAGGTAGGATTAGAAGGAAAGATAACCAACTTTGTTATAGACATGTAGAGTTTGAGATCCCTATGTGGAGATTTCAATTCATTCACACATTGTCTTTATGTGTGACCCCCTCCTCTCCATGTCCTCCAAAACATCCTCCCTCCCCAGGGGCTTCTCTCCACATCTCTAAACATTACAAAGACACTAGTGTAGCACATAAGTGCTCTACATACTTATTATACTTTGTTCTTGGTACATGACTGGCTCACCTATTTTTATAGTCTTTTAAACAGTTTCTTTTGTGCCACTTCTTATCTGGAAGTCATCCTCAGTAGTATGTTGCCCTCTTTTTATGCCCACCATATATTTCTCTTTGTTTCCTAATCTGCCTTTTTTCCTAATTATTGACCCATCACATAAACAGTAATATCATTAACTCGACAATACATTCAGGACTCCATACAGAGTGTCATTTTTATTAGATTTAAAATGGGTTAGAGTTCATTAAGCACTTTGCAAACCTAACACACTATTAAAGCTTGTTGCCACTGTTATATTGGCTGGCATTTTTGTTGGATGAAAACCTGTGAAAAGGCTTCTTAATGAAACAAAGATCCCAAATAGATTCTTGAAATGATTTTTAGGGTCGGATCTCATATTAAATGGAATTCCCATTTTTTAAATGATAAATGTTAGAGGGGATGTGGGAAAATTGAGATACTAATGCACTATTGGTGGAATTGTGAACTGACTTAACCATTCTGGAAATCAACTTGAAACTATTCCTAAAAGTCTATAAAATTGTGTATAATCTTTGATCCAGCAATGCTGATACTAGATCTGTATCCTGAAGAGATCAAAAAGGAAAAGGATCTCTACGTACAAAAATATTTATAGCAGCTCTTTTTGTGGTGGCAAAAAATTGGAACTGAGGGAATGGCTGAATGAACTGTGCTTTATGATTGTGATGGAATCCTATTGAGCTATAAAGAATGATAAGCAGGAGAGCTTCAGAAAAAAACAGGAAAGACTAGTATGAACTGATGCAAAGTGAAGTGAACAGAATCAGTAAAACACTGTACATAGGGATAGCAAAACTGTGCAATGATCAACTGTGAACTGTTTAGCTATTCTGATCCATACAATGATTCATGACAATTCCAAAAGACTCATGATGAAAAGTGCTATCCACCTCCAGAAAAAGAACTGACAGAGAGTGAAAGCAGATTGAAGCAAACTTTTGCGACTTTATTTTTCCTGATTTTTTGGTCAATATTTACTTTTGCAATATGGTTAAAATGGAAATATATTTTGCATGACTATACACATATAGTCTTCAGGAGTGGGCCTGCAACCTCAAGGACTTGTAGGTCCTTGGATGCGGCCTTTTGATTAAATCCAAGTTTTAAAGAACCATTTCTTTCATTAAGGAGATTTATTCTGTAAAGTTTGGATTCAGTCAAAGGGCCACACTTAAGGACCTAGAGGGCCACATATGGTCTCTAGGCCACAGGTTCCCCCTCACCCCCTCTCTTCTAGCTTAAATAGATCAGTGATTCCACTTTTATCTATGTATAACCCAATTGTATTCCATTCAACAACTTCAAACAACATTTATCAAGTGCCAATTGTGTAGGGAATAATGAATGCATTAGATTCCAGGGGGAAAGAAACAACCATGTTTATATAAAGCACAGTCCCTGGTTTTAGGGAACTTATAGTCTATCAGGGAATTATGACTCATCTACAAATAACTATAAAATAAAGTGTATAATTCATAAGGAGGCAGTGAAGGTCATTACAGAACTAGAAGGGATTGTGCATGCATTGAGCTTTAAATGATGTGTAGAAATTCAGCAGATAGGGAGGAGAATGAGATCATTTTTCACTCAAAATTAATTTGTTGGCCTACTGCCATTTAAAAACTTTCCACCATTTCATATAGCTTGCCTAAATTACCCATAAAGCCCTGAAAGTGGTCAGTAATGGCTTTCACTATCAAAACAGAGACTTTCAGACAAATATTCTTCAGGTAATGGAAGTCAGGGTCCGGGACAGTGCTTTGCAAAATAGAACTGACTACATCAGCTGCAAACCCAACTATTCAGCCATCAAGATTCTTTCTTTGTAGCATAATTGCTATTAACAATGCTTCTCCCAGGGAGGCAGCAGCTCCAGTCTTATTAACATGGCTCTTTGAGTGAGGTTGCAAGCAGTCAGATAGGTAGGCTACATACATACCCAAGTTGGTATTTACAAAACTCTGCACCTAAAGGTCTCCAGCCTCCCCAGAGAGGATGTTTGGGGGTGGGGGGGGAGGGACCGAAAGGCTAATTCTCTGAGACCACTGCTACAGCAACCAATATGTCATTCCAAAATTATTTGACAAGCCCCAAAGTTCTCCAATTTGTTTTTCTAAGTTCAGGTGGCCCTTCTGAAGGTATTTTAAAGGAGAAAAAAGAACCAGAATGACCAGTAGTGGCAGGTCATTTACCAATACGAGGTAGCTAGAGAAAGCACTGGGTATGACGTCAGGAAGAAATGTCTTCTGGAGTTCAAATATGGCCTGAGACACTTAATAGTTGTCTCTGGACTCTGGATAAATCACTTAACCCTGTTTGCCTCGGTTTCCTCATCTGTAAAATGAGCTGGAGAAGGAAATGGCAAACTACTCTGGTATCTCAGCCAAGAAACCCCAAACGAGTTCACCAAGAGTCAGATACAACTGAACAACAAGAATAACAACCAAAACACCCTTACTAATAAGAAATGTCAGGTTCTCTGCAGCTGAAAATGCTACAGAAATGACCCAAGCACAATCATAGAATGTTAGTATAGAGTGATGCCTTAGAGATCATCCTGAGATGTCCTCTCATATAGTATAAAGCAATGGACTTAGAATAAAGAAGAACTGACTTTAAACCCGCCTACTAGAGATGTGACCCTGGATAAGTCACATAAACCCTGTCTGCCTCAGTTTCCTAAATTATAAAATTAAGAAGTTGGGTTGGTGGCCTCTTCTAAGGTCTCTTGCAGCTCTAAATTCATACTCTAAATATTTCCTCTTATCAGAAGAAAGGGCTTCTGGGTAACATGCAGGACCATGAATCCTTCAGGAGTTGGGGTCAGGTGGGGTATGGATGTGGTCAATGGTAGTAGCCAAATTTGTAAATGAAAGGCACTGCTTCCCTAGCTTGGCTATGATCATAAGCAGTTTGACTGAGGGTTTTGGGGTGGGGGCTGCAGGTCAGGTTGGACTTATAAGAATCCTACAGCCTCACCTTACAGAGGAAGAATTAAGACTTAGAAAGAATTGTCTTGCTCTAGATCACACAGTAAGAATCTTGGGAGATGGGGGTGGGGCAGAGATCCAAATATCTAGTGCTATTTTCACTACCCCAAGCTTCCAAGGAAGGGAGAGAGAAAGAGATCTTTGATCACTAATGATGGGATGTTAAGACCTGTGGGAGAGGGCACCGTGAGGAGCAGCCCTTAGACACCAGCCAGCACTTAGGCTTATAGCTCAGCCAGGGCTGTAACCAGGGCAGGATGACTGAGGCTTTGTCACAGGACATGGATAATATTCTCAACAATTCTTCAACAAAGTAGAAATAACCCAAATGTCCTCCTTAGCCGGAATAACTGGTTGAAGGGAAAGCTACCAGATGACCTTCTGGGGTGAATCCTTCCCTTGTCCTGCTTCTTCAGATAAGTGAATACTTCAGGCTGCTTGCTCCCGGTGAAGCTTATGATACTTGGCCAGAAAACAAAAATTCCTAGTTCTGGTTCTAAACCCAGCACACCCTGCATGAATCTGTGGTCACAAGCCTATCCAGGAGCATCATCATTCATCCAAGACAGGGAGAGCTCCTTATGGAGGTAGATAGAGTTCTGCATTTTCTGAGAACAAAGCCCACAATCCCTGAAGATAATGCTGAGGGGAAGTTCAAGCTCTAACTCCCAAAATGTGTCTGACCAATAGGCACCCTACCAATTTCCTACTGGCTCCTGATCCAATTGAATGGAGTGCCTTTGCCCAGGTTCAGAGAGCTAAGCCTACCGGTTCCCATCTCATTTCCTATTCTTTACAAATCCATTAAGCTCAGGTTCAGGCTAGAGCAGGATATAGGATGACTTTGATCCAAGGCCAAGCAACTGTAGTCTGAACCATCTGGAAGTCGAGAACAGGTAGTCAGATGCCCGGTAATTCAATCTAGGTTGGTGTGAAGGCATGCATGAAAGAAAGCACAGATCTTTCCAATATTTTCAACACATCATTGCAAAATAGAAGACCTGTTCTGCCTATGAAAAGAGCCTTTTGGAAAATGGGAAGGCCAGGAAGGGTGGTGGGGGGAAGGTTCCAAGCATTCATGCATACAATCTTCTTCTTTTTGTACTTATTATCTTATTAAAAATGACAATTTTAATATGTCTCACGCAAAAAAATGCAATTGTTAATTCCTATACAACTAGATATATGATTTATCTACAACATCTAATAGGATCATCTTCTTAGCTTTTTAAGACCATATAGCATTATTTTTGTTGAAGCAAAACTACTTTTTTTCTTTTTCTTTTTTAACACAGTTCATATCATGTAAAACAGTTCCAACTTTTGGTCAGGTGATACTTCTATTAAAGCATTTAAAATATAGACCACAAACAAATTTTTTTTTAACATTAACCAACTGAGACACAAATAATAACTATGTATTATTCACAAGCCCTTGACCTAATTGTCTCATAGTATTACTATACTAACTTATTGTTGTTGGTCTAAAGTCTTAAGCCTAATAGCTTAATTTTAGACTTAACCTTGGATGTTCCCCTACCAACAATCTATAATTTAATAGGTCTGGTATTAAGCTTACAAACCTTTTTACTATAGGAAATAGCCACTAAGAGTACAGACACTGCAGGGAAACAATATCTCCCCAACTTCATGTCAGTTCCAGGCAGGAGTAGATTGTCAATTTGTATTCAGTCAGGATTAAAGTCTGCCAGGTGTCAGCGGGGAAATTGAGTCAGGAGAATCCTACCTCAGGCCATGCTGAACAACCACTCTCCCACCCTTCCCATGAGATCACCTTTTTCAGTTCATACTAGCATCTCACAGGCTTACTAGCATCATGGATTGGAGGCTCAGACTGCCTTTCTTGCTATCCATACATGGAGTTAGACTCAGAAGAACAGTCAGTTAATAGTCCCATAGCATCTTAAAATAGCAAGTTCCAATAACCAGGTTTCAGATATGACTATAATTTCACATTGGCTAAGGAACATCTTTTGAGGCAAGTCTGAAGTGGCTTACATGACATTCTTCTATACATGTTCTAGTTCCTGATTAAAGAGCAATCAGAAAATCAAATTTATCATTAAAACTTTAACTTTTCCATCAATGCCAAATTTTACCCAAAGTTACCTACCTCTAGGAAATTTAGACTAAAATTCTTTTCCCCAAATTAAAGATGTCTCTGATTTAGTCTCAATAATTAATTCAATCAATTGTAATTTTTCTCCCCATCTCTCCCCTCCCCCACCCCCTAATACCTTGCATTCTGATTACCCCTTCCCTCAATGGACCCTCCCTTCTGTCACACTCCACCCTTCCCTTATCCCCATCTTCTCTCTTTTCTTGTAGGGCAAGATAAATTTCTACACCCTATTACCTGTGTTTCTTATTTCCTGGTTATATGCAATAAAAATTCTGAATATTCGTTGCTAATACTTTGAATTCCAACTTCTCTCCCTTCTTACCTCCCTACCCATCCCCACTGAGAAGGCAAGCAATTCAATTCAGACTAAATATGTGTCATTTTGCAAAAGACTTCCATAATAATCATGTTATGTAATACTATGTTGCCCTCTATCGTACTGTATCCTCACTTATTTTTTATCTCCTCATTTGACCTTATCCCTTCCCAAAAGTGTTAATTTCTGGTTACTCCCTTCTCCTATTTGCCCTCCCTTCTATCATTTCCCTCACCCCACTTGTCACCTCCTCCCCTATTTTCCTGTAGTATAAGATAGATTTTCACACCAAATTTAGTGAGCGCGTTATTCCCCTCCTTCAGCCATATGTGGAGAGAGTAGCTTCACTTTTCCCTGCTCCCCTTCTCCCTTTTATCCTCCATTGGACAAGATTTTTTCTTTATCTCTTTTAAGAGTTATAGACTGTCTCATTCCATTTCTCCCTTTCTCCTCCCAGTATTTTCCTCCCTCACTCCTTAGTTTTTATTTTATTTTATTTTTTTTGTATGGACATCATCTCTTCTGGTTCAATACCCCCTGTACTCTCTGTCTATATACGTGTATGTGTGTGTGTGTGTGTGTGTGTGTGTATGTACAATCTCTGCATCTACCCAAATATCAAGAAAAGATTCAAGAGTAATAAATATTTTCTTTCCATGTAGGAATGTAAACAGTTCAGCTTTAGAAAGTCTTTTATGATTTTGCTTTCTTGTTTACCTTTTCACACCTCTCTTGATTCTTGTGTTGAAAAGTCAAATTTTCTATTATAGTTCTGGTATTTTCATTAATATAAAGGCTTCAAAGTCCTCTTATCACTGAATGACCATTAATTCCCTTGAAGTATTATACTCAGTTTTGCTGGGTGGGTGATTCTTGGTTTTAATCCCAGTTCCTTTGACTTCTGGAATATCCTATTCCAAGCCCTTCAATCCCTTAATGTTGAAGCTGCCAGATCCTGTGTTATCCTGATTATATTTCCACAACATTTAAATTGTTTCTTTCTAGCTGCTTGCAATATTTTCTCCTTGACCTGGGAATTCTGAAATTTGGCCACAATATTCCTAGGAGTTTCTCTTTTCAGGTCTCTTTCAGGATGTGATCAGTGGATTCTTTCAATATTTATTTTGCCCTCTGGGTCTAGAATATCAGTACAGTTTTCTTTGATAATTTCACGGAAAATAATGTCTAGGCTCTTTTTTTGATCATAGCTTTCAGGTAGTCTCATAATTTTTCCTGTCCGGGGTACCTTTGTGGTCGGTTTTTCAGGGCTCTCTGCAGCAGAAATCTCCTTCACTGTGTTGCTGCGTGGCTTCCACTGTTCCAGAATTTGTCAGGAATTCTTTTTACAGGAAATCTATGGGCTGTGGGTTCGGACCTAGCATAGATGAGTCTTTCTACTCCGCCATCTTGGCTCCGCCACCCTAGTCTCATAATTTTTAAATCGTCTCTCCTGGATCTATTTTCCAGGTCACTTGTTTCAGATGTTTCACATTATCTTCTATTTCTTCAAACTTTTGGTTTTGTTTTTTAACTGCTTGGTTTATCTCATAGTCATTCATTTCCCTGAACTCAATTCTCTCTTTCAAAGAACTGTTTTGCTCAGTGAGCTTTTGAACCTTCTCCTCCATTTGGCTAATTCTGCTTTTTAAAGCCTCCTTCCCCTCATTGGCTTTTTGGACCTCCTTTTCCAATTGAGTAAACCTCTTTTTAATGGTATTATTTTCCTCAGCATTTTTTTTTTTGGTTCTCCTTTAGCAAGTTTCTAACTTGCTTTTCAAGCGCTTCCATTTCCTGAGTCTAGTTTAAGTTCACTTTGGAGGATCTGGAGGCAGTGGTCTTAACTTCCTGTGACAGTAAGCCTTGTTCTTCCTCATCTGAAAGGATGCAGGGAGACACCGGGTCACCAAGAAAGTAACCTTCTTTGGTCTTATTTTTTTCCCCCTTTTTTGAGCATTTTCCCAGCCAGTTACTTGACTTCTAAATCCTTTGTCAAGAGATTAGACTCAGCTCAGCTGCCCCCTGGGTTTTGGGTGGGGGTGGGGCCATCACTCAGAGCTGGGGTTTGGATCAGCTGTTCCCTATCACCAGAGGCTTTAAACTGAGCTGCCTGGACAGTGAACCCAGGTTGCTTCCTGAACACCATAGCCACCTGCAGTCTGCTGCGTCTGCTGCTGCTGCCGTCAGCTGGGACCAGAGCTGGAGGAACCCCATTCCCCTCTCACCCAGCTAGGAAAACCCTCCCACACTGACCTTTGGAGCTTTCTTTGTGGCTTGTGGGTTGAGGTATCTGGGACCCTCCCTGGTGGGGATTCTGCCCTGGAGGCCTGTTCAGGTCCTATTCCTCCCCATACCACATGGTCAGGGCTGGGCTCCTCAGCTCAGAATCCTATGAGATAGACCTTTCCTGTCAGTCTTCTGGGTTACCTTTGACTGGAAACCTCTTTTGCTCTGTTGTTCTATGGAAACCATGCTGCTCTAGATGTTATTGAGAGTCATTTTTTACAGGTATTTTGTGGGCTGTGGGGAAAGCACCAGAGTATATGCATCTTTCTACTCCATCATCTTGGCTCTGCCCCCATGCAATCTTCTTAGTTAACACTGTAGTCCCCAAGTGGAAGAGAAAAGAGCTTCAAAATTTTTCAGAGCAAATGTTCTCCCCGTGACAATCTCTTTTTAATCATGCTTAAGGCCAATCCATTTGACTCTTTTCACTATGTAACTCTTAGAAAGAGAGAGACTTCCAGTGCTTCCAATAAGGACAAGAGGAAAGGTAGGAAGTAGAGAAATTGTTCCCTGAGTCATTGGTACAGAAGGTTGGTTTGTATCTATGACTTGCTAATGACCTCTTTCCTGGGAGTTACATAAACTAAAGACCACATGGGTCAAGAATGATAACCAGGGACACTACAGGCTTTCTAAAAGCTTAGTGCTATATATACCTTGATGTTTCTAGCTGCAGCAGACAAGAACTTGTGCCCTAAATCCCTGCTACTGACATTATTCTGGGAAGCCAGGGGAGTTAAAGATCAGGTTTGATGCCCTAGGCTTCCACAGAGAAGCCAGAATTAAGTTGTGAAGCTAGGATACAAGTTATTTAAAAAAAAACAAAAAAAGAGATTATAGACCAGTGAAAAATGTCCTAGATCTGGAATCAAAGGAAATCAATGGAGCAAATTATTATACATTCAGTGTGATCTTGGACCTCAATATACTCTTCTGTTAATGGAAGAGGTTGAGTTAGACATTTTCAAAGGTTCCTTTTGGGGCAGCTAGGTGGCTCAGTGAAAAGAATTCCAGGCTTAGAATCAGGAAGACTCAATCTCCAAGAATTCAAAACCAACCTCAGACATTTACTATCTGTGTGACAAGTAGGCAAGTCGTTTAGCTCTGTTTGCTTCAGTTTCTTCATCTATACAAGGAGTTGGAGAAGGAAATGACAAACCAGTATCTTTGTGTGCTGCCATAAAACCCCAAATGAGGTCAGGAAGAGTTGGACATGACTGAACAGTAGCAATAACAGGGTCTCATTCATCTCTACAATACTAAGTATATGAAATCAGATAGCAATATTTTGCATTTTCATTATGTGAAAAATATTGGAAAATCCAATTGATAAAAGAATTTTTTAAAATTATGGCTCGTGAATGCAATGGTGTATTACTACCCAAAGGAACTAAATATCGTGGCCACTCCACCTTTATAAGGGTCCCCTATGCTCTGGATCCATATTCTCAGTTCAGATTGAGCATGTTAGTGGGGGAGCCTGATCTCTATTGAGATAATTTTTTTCACATTCCTCAGCTCATTAAACTTACACCCTGAGGACAAATTATTTAAAGTTTAGGTTTAAGCATCTAGATTTCCACCACCACTCCCTGGAAAATGGAGGAGTAGAAAATTACTCAATATATAATATAAATCAGGTATGGGACAGGTACTTATTTCCTCCATACAAAGCACACACTGACTAAAACTCAACCAGCAGCAATTCTAACTATTACTATGCCAAGATGTGAGGTTCATACTTAAAATTACAGAAATATAAAGCAATTTCTGGGGCTTCAGATTGGACATTTTACATTTCACCTTGGCTCTGCACCATCCAATCAACTACCATCAATGCCTTCTAGTAAAATGTGCCAGGCTTGTACCTATCCTTTGGTTGTTAGTTACCTTCTCCAAGATCACTGGAGTGATTTCTGAAGATTCTTCTCTTGCCACCATTCAGCTATGATCAAAGAACCATGATCTCAAGACCTCTCAAACTGACGACATTCCCTCTAAGCATGGACACATCAACTTCAAGATTCCTGTGGGCAAGTTGGCTTAAGTAACTGTCCTTTCCCAAAACGATGTGCAAGTAAAGTCCTTGATGGTTCTTTCTAGTACCCAGACCAAGTGAGCTTTGCCCTCTATGTTCTTGTTGGTAACATGAGCTAATCCAGTTCAAACCAGCACAGCATCTGGAATGACAGCACATTTATTTGTTGCAAAATTAGCTTACTCCCTACTGCTCTGGCATGTTCTTTTAGTTATCATGTTAATTGCAAGCCCTTAAGGGCAGGGAAAGTGCCTCCAACCCCAGGGCCTAGAATGGTCCTTCACATATTGGCAGGCACCCAATTAATGTTGACAATAATGAAAACGATGATAACTATCATTTTTATTCGTTGTCCAAGTTCTAGTCAAGCACACTGATACCATTCTAATTTTCGGGCAGAACAAACAAAAAATTAATGAGGTTCATTCTGATTCTATGAAATTATAATAATAAATAATAAAGGTATCTCCCATTTCTAGATTACTCTGATGCTTCATTCAATGCTATAATAAGGTATTTTCAGTCCCTTTAAATGAATTATCTGTGAAAGTCCATTAAAATCAACCTTTTAACATGATCTTAGGAGACAGCTAATATATTCTGAAGGCATTCCCATTAAGGGTTAATTTCAAGTATGTCCCCAAGGTTTATGAATATATTCCAACAGATTATGGGAATATGCTTTAATATAGGTATGCCTAATTAACACAAGTCTAACATGTAGGCCAATTATTGGACACTTCCTATTCTCCTTGAGTTCACCCCCTGCATGGAATGTTTTAATGAGATGGTGTGAAAGCATTTAGTTGAGTTAGACTGCAAAACCACTCAATCACCCCATAGTGTACACAGGGAGGAGTCCATGAGGGTAGATCCAGAATGTCTCAGACAGACAAAGGCTTATTCAGCTTCACTTTGCATATTAATCTTCCCTGAGCTGAAATATTTCACTTTGAGGAGATCACTGAGGCATAACAATCAAGCTAGCAAAGATTACAAGCCCTCTGGTTTCTAAAACTGGCTTATAGAGAGAAATTACTTCACTTTGCCTTTTGAAATAGGAATAAAGTCACTGAACTCACAGAAAAGGGATGATGGTTTTTTGCAAAAAGCTTTGAAATGCACAGATAAAAGAGAAAGGGAATGCTTTGTGCTAGGACCAGACAGCTGCAGACCTGAAAGGGGTTTATCTGGCCCATGCCAGTCAAAGAGGCTGTCTCATAAACTCATGTCCAGAGGCAGCTAAGCAACTTAGTGCAGAGTGCCTCCCTTGGAGTCAAGAAATTTGTTGGTGCTGTTGCTGTTCAGTCATTTTCAGTCATGTCCAACTCTTTGGGACCCCATTTGGGGTTTTCTTGGCAGAGGTACTAGAGTGGTTTGCCATTTCTTTCTCCAACTCATTTCTTGCAGATGAGGAAACTGAGGCAACAAATATGAGTTTGGATGGATTTTTTTGGAAACAGTGGAGGATAGAAGGGCCTGGCATGCTATGGTCCATTGGGTCATGAAGAGTCAGACAGGACTGACTGAACAACAGTAACAAACTGAGACAAATAGGAACCTTGTGATGGCAAGCAAAGTAGGATCTTTCCTGTTTTTGTTTTAGTATAACCAAGTGCCTCTGATTGAATCTTGCCTTTATCAACCAAGAGTCTTTACTAGGAGTAAAGTACAGAAACTAGAGTTTCTTTAACTAGAAACAGTATATGTATTTGTATAGTTAATGTGATTAAAGATCTTCCCCACCCATTAATGGGCCTGGGAAGATTGGAAGGAAGGCCCACACCTTTTGTTAAGTTTCGAATGAGGCACTGGTTCTCAAGGGTTGTAATGCCCTCTGGCTCTGGAAAATGTATAGATACTCTGAGGGTGAGGTTTTACTTTGGGAGCTTAATATTTACAAGTGTTTGTTTGACCAAATGAGATGCTGGGAAGTCACTAAGGAGTCCCCCAGCTTTGAAAATCCAGATGTTGATGCTCCCCTCTCTGGTAACTATGTATACATGTAATGGTCAGACAGTTGGAAGTCTGTCTGTTGGTCTTTATTTCCCTTCTTGTATTTTTCTCTGTTGATGAATGATGTATGTGCTTGATTAAAAGAGATTGTTAGCCCCTCAAAAGTTGCCTTTCCTTTTAGAAAAACAGATCAAAGAACCTGTGATAGCAGGCCCTGCTGTGTATGTGGAGTGCTTGTTTTTAGAGACCTGAGTTCCAATCCTGTTTCAGACACGCAGTTAGTTGTGGGATCCTAGACAAGTCACTTAATCCCTCATTAATGCCTCAGTTATATCACCTTCAAAATCAGGGTAATAATGACCCCTACCTCGCAGGGATGTTGTGAGGGTTCAATGAGAAAATATATGTAAAAGTGCTTTGCAAATCTTAAAGTGATATTTATGTGTTAGTTGTAATTTTTTCCACCCCTCTGAGATAGAAAATTAAATGCAACCAGGACTATACTTCAACTTTCTTTGTGTCCCCAGCTCCTAGCACAATGCCTGAGCATAAGCACATCATAAATTCTTGTTGACTGATTGACTAAGTGATGTCTGTCATATCTTAAGGAGACAATAAGGTAAGAGCACTGGGTTTGAAGTCAGGAGTCTGGGTTCAAATAGCAAATCTGTAGCATGTTACTTACTTTCAGCTTAACCTCTGTGAGTCTCAGTTCCCTCATATTAAAAATGAGGGAGATAGACTGTATAACTTTCGAGATCCCTTTCAGGTCTAAATATATGATCCCCTGACTCTGTATTCAATCAGAATAGTTAAGGTGGAGGTAATATCAGAAGATCTTAGGCAAAACCCTTCATATCTTTGGGCCTCAGTTTCTTTGTTTATGAAATGAGCAAGTTGGATTTCACAATCTCCAAGTTCCCATCTGATCCCCTAGGAATGAAAAATGGAGATGCATCCTTTGTTATGTGCAATATTGAGGCAGAACAGAGTGGTGAACTTGGATCCATCAGTAGGATCCATGTTCAAATCCCCCATCAGGCAGTTAATAGCTGGGCGATCCTAGACAAGTCACTTAACCTCTCTGGGCCTCAGTTTCCTAATCTGTAAAATGAGAGGGGTGGAAAGGCCAAGGACTCCCATTGTATCTAGAGCCATCTCTAATCACCCTGATCTATATCTGTCTGCTGGATGCAGATGGCTCTGGAGGAGAAAGTGAGGCTGGGGACTTTGCACAGCCCTTCCTCACTTAAATCCAACTCGTACATCCTGGCATCACCTTCCTGATGTCATGGTGCTCTTCCAGAACAAAGGACACACAACAAAATAACAACAATGATTCTGGTAAAAGCTCAGTCCCAAAGCCCAACCTCTCCTGATTGGTGGAGGCCAATGTCTACACCTACATGAAGAATGGGGCAGAGGTGATGAGAAGAGGAGAAAGGAGAGCTCTTCAGCTGGCTTTGTACTCTCTTCATCTCTTTGGGCTCAACACTTCCATTGGGTGCTTCTGGATTCCATCTTCAAGAGAGAAGATGGATAATGCACTCTGGTAAGAGGCTGACATGAGAGGAGCTGGCAGTTTCCATCACGCCCCTATCCCAGCTTGTTGCACTTGAGATTTTGGGGAACTTCCCTTCAGTGAGATCTGGGTTTCTCTCTCCTTCTCTTTCTCTCTGTCTCTCTCTGTCTCTGAATCTGTCTCTGACTCTCTCTCTCTCTCTCTCTCTCTCTCTCTCTCTCTCTCTCTCTCTCTCTCTCTCTCTCCCCTAAACTAAGCTACTTTGCTCCCAGGAGGGGAGCTCCTTCAATTCAATCCGAATTGTCTGGAATATATTCTCTTATGTATACTTTCTCTGAACTCTGTTTTGCTCTGACATGGATAAATGGGTTTCTCAGATACCTGCGACATAGAACTGGCACTGGGTGGGAAAGGAGTCAGGCCTTGGATATAAAGCTTGGGGTCTTGCTTTTCCCCGATAGTAAAACAGGGACCAGAAGTTAACTTGAACCTGAAAATCACATCCTCTAGACTAATAATATTTAAGGGAGCAGATAAATATAATTCTAGCCATTCCTCTCTCTGAAATCTAAAGGATCAGACTCTTGGGCTCAACTTCCTCCTTCCTCTCCCAGCAGGAAAAGTCCTCTTTGAAGAAGGGTTGAGAGAGAAGCTCGAGATGTCTATTCTGCCTTTCACGTTTCACGGTGGGGTGGAGAGAGAGGGAACAGTCCTCATTATACTAGGAACAGAAAAAGACAAAACCAAGACGCATTTCCTGAAACAGAAAATAATTTTTTTTAAAAATGAGTAATGGAAGGAAGGTGAAGATAAGGGAGATTTAAAGATGAGTCCAAGGTTTCAAGGTTATAAAACTTCAGAGAACTGAACAGAGTTGTTAGATTGAACCTCAGCTTTCTTTTTCCATGGTACTAAAAACCAATAAGCATCCCAATTCCTCTTACCAGATTTGTAACATCCTATTTTCTCATACTGGAATCATTTGAACGGATTTTTCTCTGGAGCTGCCCTTTGCTCAGGTTGGAAAGCATAAGATCAGACCCAGGAGTCCTCAGAGCAGGCCTTGTCCAGTGCTGAATTGAGAGGAAGGAGAGGTAAGGCTTCCTTGGGGCCATAATTCCATTTCTTGCTAATTCACCTTAAAAACAAAACAAAGCACAGAAGGCTTTATTCTCTGGTGGTCACTAGAACCTTACAGAACATCTGTAACCAAACATACTCCAAGCCTGCTGCCATATTGTTTAAGGATTCCTGGAGTCCCAGCTGATCCCTGATGGATCCTGCCCCTCCCCCACCAACCACACAGAGAGAGTGTGACTTAAAAAAGACATGACATCAGAAACATGGTCATATTACCAACAGCAGTATTTTGACTTTCTTCCTACAGTAAACCAACCTACATTTGTCTTCATTGTATATAAATTACTTTTCAAAAATCACTTTTCCAATTTGTCTCCACATTTTGAATTCTCATTTTACATAACCTTGTGCCAATCCCAGCTCCCAAGGCTTCTTTTTGAGACCACACCCTACACTTTCTTATTCAAATAATAGATTTGAACATAAAGTAGTCCTAAGCCCAAAATAAAATTGCTACCTGTGTAACTTGGGAGGGAGAGGAGAAGATCCTCTGTAGAAATGAAGCTATCCCTGGCACAGAACAAATCATGCCAGTTATAACCAATTTCTTTAAGTTGGAAGGGCTTGATGAGTTAAAAAGAGAGCAACACTCTTTGTTTCCCTTGTCCTCCCCTTGCCTATTTCCTCCTTGGAAGGCAAGTGAGGAAAAATTTGGATAGCATACTAAAGGGAAGATGCATCACGTCACCAACAAAGAGCTGTATATTGAAAGCACTGGTTTTTCCAGTAGCAACATATGGTTATAAAAGTAGGGCTATGAGGAAAGTTGAATGCCACAGAATTGACACTTTGGAATTGTGGTGCTGAAGAGGAGTTTTGAGAGACCCTAGGACAATAAGGAGATCAAATCAGTCAATATTTAAAGAAATTAATTCAAACTTTTCATTGGAGGATCAAATACTGAAGCTGAAATACTTTGACCACATTAACGAGAAAACAAGCTCATTGGAGAAGACCCTGAATTTGAGAAAGATTGAAGACAAAAGGAAAAGGGAATGGTAGAGGATGAGATGAATAGATAGTGTCATGGAAGTCATGAATATGAACTTGGCCAGACTGTGGGAGAAAGTAGAAGTTAGAAGGGTCTGGCATGCTATGGTCCATGGGGTCATGAAGAGTCTAATACAACTGAATGACTGAATAACAACTCTTGCTGGTAAAATGTGACTCAACCTTTCCACCAGTGAAGACTTCTTTGAACTTTTCTACAATGTTACTGGGATACAGTGTGGGTAATATGGTCATGTTTTCTGATGTCACGTCTCTTCTAAGTCATGCTCTCCCTGTGAAAAGGAGGGAGAGGATAAACAGGGAATGGGATGCACTGAGAATCAGAGACCCATTAAACAATAAAACAGCAGGCTCAGCACCTTGTTGACTATGGTTATTAGATCTCTGGGTCTGCATAGAGTTAAAATTATTGATGTTTTAAAATATATATATATTAGGTACTTAATTATTTTATTTCATATTAAACAAGTAAGTACAAATTATTTCAGTATACGGATTCTACTTCTGGTGGAGTTAAAACTGTGAGTAATCTTATTACCTGTGGAAGGATTAAGTTGTTATTAAGCTCTAGGTAAGCCTCTAAATGGGTTGCCTGGGCTCCTGGAGAATTTTCTTAACATGATAATATCTCTGTGTGTGTTTTCATTGGTTTGAGGACTAGGGTGAAGTCATGGGAGAATATGGACATTATGTCTGCATTTGCCCTCCCCTATCCATACCCAGTCCCCAAACCTTTTCATCTGGAGTACCATGGCCACACTCCAGTTTTTATGTCAGGGGTTAATTTTCCAGTAATGCCTGAATCTGTGAGAATAAGGCCTTTTTGATAGAGATCAGGATGCATTTCAAATACACAGTGACTTTTTGAGACTTTGCCCTGCCTCAAGGGTAAATCTGAGAGGAAAAACTTAGCACCTATTTCACATGTTTGTTCTGCAGATCAAATGAGATAATATATGTGAAAGGACTTTGGAAAACTGTGAAATTGCTATATAAATGTAGGGCATTTACTATTCTCCCCTTCAAGCAATACTGCCCTACATAATCATCTATCAGAAGTATGTGGACAGGCTACTAGATACATCCAGAGATATTATTAACCTTCTCCTGTTATGTAGATATGATCTACCTGTAGCCTGGTGGTCCAGCTGCTGGGAGAGGGGGATATTGGTAGTAGAACTAAAACAATGAAATACTCTGACGGACAGACTTGCTTCCCGGGACTTCTACCTAGAAGGGAGGGTAGATGTGGGGGTGGGCGTGAAGGGCAGGAATAGGGAGAGGAGGAAAGTCCATTTACGTCATTCAGCTCTCCCAGCCCTATCCTCAATGCTCAATTATCGCAAGTAACTTTCTATCCCTTTATAACAGACCATTCTCTACAAACAGTATGACAAAGTCAATCGCCCAAGCAATTTGTGATTAAGAGGCAGTATGGCATTAGTGACCAGATAGCTGGACCTGGAGTCAGAAAGACTTGAGTTCAAATCCCTCCTTGGATGCTTACAAACCACACAAGCATGGACAAATCTCAACTTCTGGGAGCCTGTTTCCTCAGCTACAAAATAGAAAGAATAATGCTGGTTCTGCCTACCACACTGAAGTGTTGTGGGAAGAGGGTTTTGCAAACTTGATATAAATATTTATAAACTCATAATAATTATAAAATATTATGTAAACTTGATATATATTATATAAGTAGCCATTAACCATGCTATGGAGATGGTCATACATTTTTAAATTTTTATTTCTTTATTTAGTATTTTATTTTTCCCGTTACATGCAAAAACAATCTTAAAATTTGATTTTAAAACTTTGAGTTCCAAATTCTCTTTCTTCTTCCCTTCCCCCTGTCATTGAGGAGACAAACAGTTTGATACAGGTCACACATGTGTAGTCATGCAAAACATTTCTATAGTCATATGAAAGAAAACACAGACCATAAAACTCAAGAAAAATAAAGTAAAAAAAGTGTGTTTCAATCTGTATTCAGACACCATTAGTTCCCTCTCTGGGGATGGATAGCATTCTTCATAAGTCCTTCAGGTTGTATCACTGTATTGCTGAGAATGGCTAAGTCACTCACAGCTGACCATCGCTATTATTTTGTAATATAGTAACAATATTGCTATTATATTGTAAACAGTACATTTCATTTTGCATCAGCTCATGTAAGTCTTTTCAGGTTTTTCTGAGAGCTTTCTACTCATCATTCCTTATAGCACAACAGTATTCCATCATAACCACATACCACGATTTCTTCTGCCATTCCCCAATTTATGGGTGTCCCCTCAATTTCCAGTTCTTTGCCCCCAGAAAAGAGCAGCTGTAAATGTTTTTGTACATATAGGTCATTTTCCTTTTTATTTTTTATCTCTTTTGGGATACAGATCTAGTAGTGGTATTGCTAGGTCAAAGGCTATGAATGATTTTATAGACTTTTGGACACAATTCCAAATTACCCTTGCCATCACCCACAAGTGTTCTGATTCCTTTGTCTGATCATAATCTTTAACAGTTCCTTCTTTCCCTGTGTCTTACTACCCCTATCTTTTATTCACCCTCACTATGACCTGAATTCCTCCCATCCCATAATTCTTTCTCAGGCCATTCCACCCCCTGCACTGGTTATACTCTCTTCCTTTCTTCATTTCAACACCAGTTCAACTCTACACTTTGCTTTCTTACCCTATCACATGCCATGCCAGAACCCAACCTTAGATTACCAGCTGACTTTTTGGCTCCTGATAATGTGTTGATAAATTCATCTGAAGAAAAATCACAAAACAATGCTGACTGGGTCGACTGCCAATTTATGTTACATAATCTCAGCTGGGCCCTCTCTGTAGCAAGGCAATGCTTTTATACCTCTCTAATTAATTTACTGTCCTACTCAATACAGTGGCTATTTTGAACCTTTTCATCCCGCTTCAAGCCCCTCCACAGCACTCTTTCCCCTAATCCTCTAAGTTGAGGACCTCTCTTCATACTTCACACACACACATAAAAAAATTGAGACTGTTCACTGAGAGTTCACTCTTCTTCCCTCCTCTTCATCACACATCACTCAGATATCTTTTCTTACTATCCCTAGCTTCATTCCTGTCTTGCATGAAAAAGTTGCCCTTTTCCTTTCCAAAGTGAATCCCTCTTCATGCCCCCTAGATCTCCTTTCTTTTTTTATGAAGTTGTTTCTGCTGTCATCTCTACTTTCCCTCTTATCTTCAATCTCTTTCTATCTCCTGGTTCCTTCCTTGCTGCCCACAAAGATGTTCATATCTCCCCACCCTTACAAACCCATTTTGATCTGTCCATTCCAGCTAGCTACCATCTTATATCTCTCCCTCTTAGGCTACTCTCCTTGAGAAAGTTATCTCTGCTAAGTACATCTACTTCTGTCACTTGCTTCTAAACTATCTATGCTTGGCTGCTGATCTCATAATTCAATTGAATTTGCTCTTTCAAGTGGTATCTTAACTGGTAATTTTAATGGCCTTTTTCTTCATCCTCATCTTTCTTTACCTCCATATTGCCTTGGACACTGTCGATTACCATCTCCTCATGGATACTCTTGCCTGTGTAGGTTTTCATGACACTGCTTTCCTGGTTCTTCTAGAGAATGGGTCCTTCTCAGCCTTCTTTGCTAGAACTCTATGCCCATGAATTTTAGGTGTCCTCCAAGGCCTTTTCCCTGGCCCTCTTCTCTTCTCCCTCTATATGTCTCATTTACTAACCTCAATGTCTTCTATGAGTTCAATGATCATTTATTTGCAGATGAGTCTCAATTCTACATAGCCAACTTAGTCTTTCTCCTGAGTTCTAATCCCCTATCAATGATAGTCTTTTAGACATCTGAAACTAGATGTCCCATGAGCATTCCAAATTCACAACATGTGAAACGAGACTCATTGTCTTTTCACACACACACACATGTACACACATACTCAAACCCTCGCCTGACTGTTGAGAAGGTCACCATTCTTCCAGTCACCCGAGCTAATAACGTCAGTTCCATTTACAACTCCTCACCATCATTACCTCAAATGTCCAATGAGTTGTCAAAACCTTTGACCTTCATCACATCTCTTAGGTAGGCCCCCTTCTCTCCACTCACACAACTGCTACCCCAAAGAGGCCTTTATCTCTTCTCATCTATAGTATAACTTTTTGGTAATTTGACATGTATAGTACTAAATAAGCAATTAATTTAGGTTGTAGTGTCTTTTTTATTTTATTGATATGGTCCAATGATGAACGATTACTATTTCTCTAATTATTTGCCTTTCATAGCATTAAAAGTGCTTTGTAGCAGTTTTCAGAGGAAGAAATCTATAGTCATATGAAAAAATGCCCTAAATCACTATTGATTAGAGAGATGCAAACCAAACAACTCTGACGTACCACATCACACCTATCAGATTGGCTAACATGACAAAACAGGAAAACAATAAATGTTAGAGAAGATGTGGGAAAGTTGGAGCACTAAATCATTGTTGGTGGAGTTGTGAGCTGATCCAACCACTCTGGAGAGCAGTTTGGAACTATGCCCAAAAAACTATGAAAATGGCCATACTCTTTGATCCAGCAATACTGCTTCTTGGTATCTGTGTCCCAAAGATATTATAAGAATTGAAAAAGGGCCCATTCATGACACTGCTTTCCTGGTTCTCCTAGAGATATTTATAGCAGCTCTTTTTGTGCTAGCTAAAAACTGGAAATTGAGGGAATTCTCATCAATTGGGGAATGGCTAAACAAGTTGTGTTATATGAATGTAACGGAATTCTATTGTGCATAAGAAATGATGAACAGGCAGACTTCAGAAAATCCTAGAAAGATTTATATGAACTGATGCTGAGTGAAGTGAGCAGAACCAGGAGAACATTGTACACAGTAACAGTCTGATGGCTGTTTTTGATACATTTGGCCCTTCTCAGTGATACAAGGACCTAAAACATTTCCAAAGGACTCAAGATGGAAAATGCCCATCCACATCCAGAGAAAGAACTGTGGAGTTGGAATGCAGAGTAAAACAGACTATTTTCTTTTTTGTTTTATTTCTTTTGTTTTGTTTTTTCTTCTCATGGTTTCTCCACTTCATTATAATTCTTTTATATAGCATGACTAATGTGAAATTGTGTTTGATAGGAATGTATGTGTAGAGTTCATATCAAATTGCATGCTATCTTGGGGAGGGAGAGGAGATGGGGGAGAAATTTTAAAACTTATGGAAGTGAATGTTGAAAACTAAAAATAAATAAATTGAAAAAAGGTTGTTTTGTAGATTTATTATTTGAATATAATCCTAGCACATTTTAGTAGTTGCATTCTCAAATATTTAAGATATTCTGTGATTGTTTTGCCTCAGATTGTTCTTTCTAACCCTTCTTAATGAATTTTGTTTCTAATGTATAGAAACAATGATCATTTATGTGAGTTTATTTAACTTGTTACTCTGGTACAAGTATTAGTTTTTTGTTTTGTTTAATTAATTTATTTATTTTTATTTTTTTGGTGTTCTACAATCAATCCTTAAAATTAAGATTTTATCCCCCCCATACCCCCCACCTTTGCCCCACTACACCCTCCCTCCCCACAACAGCATACAATTCTGTATAGGTTCTATCTATAGTTTCCTATTGAGTACATTTTCACAATAGTCGTGTTATGTAGTCAAACTAAAATAAGTGGAAGAAATCATATAACAAATCAAAACATAATACACTAAAACCTACACATATACAAACATGATCTGCTACATTTTGCAAATGACCTCCATATTTCTTTCTTTGAGTGTGGAAGACATTTTGTGTTAGAATGCTACCATTGGGATTTTTTTTTTTATAAGTTCTTGCATTATTACAAAGTTCCAAGTCTACCAGAAAAAACTCTCGCACACTGTGGTCGTTGCTGTGCACAAAGTTCTCCTGGTTCTGCTCCTTTTGCTCAGCATCAGATCATATAAGTCCTTCCACGCCTCCCTGAAGTCTTCTTGTTCATCATTTCTTATGGCACGATAGTACTTCATTACATTCATATACCATAATTTATTCAGCCATTCCCCAATTGATGGGCATCCCCTTGATTTCCAGTTCTTGGCAACCACAAAGAGTGCTGCTATAAATATTTTTGTACATGTGGGACCCTTTCACATTTTTATGATCTCTTGGGGATACAGTCCTAGTAGCAATATTA
>CM053769.1:692939750-693044241 GCA_028658325.1 Potorous gilbertii | reverse complement strand
CTGCTATAAATATTTTTGTACATGTGGGACCCTTTCCCATTTTTATGATCTCTTGGGGATACAGTCCTAGTAGCAATATTACTGGGTCAAAGGGTATGCACATTTTTGTAGCCCAAAAGGGGCATAGTTCCAAACCATTCTCCAGAATGGTTGGATGAGCTCACAGATCCACCAACAATGAATTAGTGTTCCAACTCTCCCACATCCTTCTGCATCTGTTGATAAAATGTTATTTTTATTTATTAATATGATCTCTGTTTACAGTTTTCCTAATGTTGAACTAACCGTGAATTTCTAGTATCAATTTAATCTGGTAATAAAAATTATAATATTTTTAACATAATTGCCTTTCTCTTTGCTAATATTTTATTCACTATTTTATATCAGTGTTTGTTAGGGAGATTGGTTTATTTTTCTGCTTTGTTACTCACTGGCTTATGTGGTTAAATTATTTCATAGAAGGAATTTAGTAACATCTCTTCTTATTTCTGCAAACAATTTTTGCAATGTTAGAATTAATCATTCTTTGTATATTTGATAGAAATTACTTATAAAGCCATCCAGTCTAGAGTTTTGTTTCTTTGCAAGTCCATTTACAGCTTCTTAAATTTTCTTTTTCTAAGATTGTGTTACTTAAAATTTTCTATTTTGGTTATATTGATCTGGGTGCTTTATATTTTGGAAATATAATCTATTCATTTAAATTATCATTTTGGTGACCTTTAACTGGGCAGTATAATTTCTGGTGATTTCTCTTCAATTATTGCAAATTCTCCTGTTTGTATTTCATATCATTAATTTATTTTTCCTTTCCCTCTTTTAAAAATAATATTGTGTAAGTTTATTTTATTAGTTTAGTTATGTTTTCCAAAAAAAGCTCATACATGCATTGATTAATTCTAGGCTTGTTTGTCAATTTTTTTCTATGTGTTTATGTATTTCTATATTTTATATATTTATATGTAAATATAGTTTTTATATATTTCTATATTTTCAAAATTTTTATTTTTGCTTGGTTAAGTTTTTTTAAGTGTTGCTACAAAAAACAATTGACAAAAAACCTGGATACCATATTTAAAGAAATCCTAAAATTAAATGGCCTTTATCTATTCTTTCATGTCAAATTATTTCATCTCCGTTTATATTTGAATCCTTTCCTTGAAGGCCTTTTATTAATTTTAGTATTTATTACATAACAGACAAAAAGATAGTGTTAACTATTTCTGCTTTTCTGTATTTGATTTGATGTTTTTATGTCCTACCACATGGTCAATTTCTGTAAAGATACCATGTATAGCTGAGACTTGATATTCTTACTTGTTTATCTCTTTGTTGGATTTGTCTAGTCTTAAGGATGTACCACATTTCACTGAAAAATTGTTACACCCTGTTTTCTCAGTCCAAAAACTGATTTATAACCTTTCATTGTGTAATTGTTGCATGGTAGAATTCTGTTCATCAAGCTGCTTAAAAGGTAAACAGAGCAGTAATGTATTCATCAGTGGTATATGGATATGCATTTATCTCTCACACATTGTAAGCCATAAAGCCTAGAATTCTCAGCCCATGTACATTATCAGTACTCAATTTTAACATATATTCACAAGTATCCTGTGCACCCTAATTTTGGACCAAAAACAGTTTAGTAATAAATGATTTTTAAGAAATACTGGCAAATTTTTTTAAAAAGCTTCACATGATGGTTGCACTCCACTTTTTTGCAAAATAAATTGCCATCAAATCTGCAACAATTATGTGATGAAATACAGTACTTTGAGGTCCTCGACTATTGTGTTTTTGATGTCTATTTCTCTCTATCATACAATTATCTTTTGCTTTAAGTAGTTAGATGTCATTCAATTCATTTAATATAGAACATGAATATGATGTAAATAACATAGTGATATTATCTCACTCTATAGAGTATTAAATTAATTCTTCTTAACTTGTTTTCTAGATAAGATATTTGTGATAGTAAATATTTTACATTTTGGCGTTTTTTCCCCATTTTTTTTGGCTTTTTTCCTAATATTTTTTGTTTTCTCCAAGATTTATTGAGTTCTATTTACTCTGTTCTAATTTTCATGGAGTGTTTTCATTTGGGTAATATTTTTCATATTTTGTTCCATGATATTTATTCTCCTTCCAATTCTTTCCTCAATAGATCTTATTTAACTTAAATTTTCATTTTTTATCCTTTGCTTCACTTCTTTCCAGTGAAAGAAAGTTACTTTCTTGGAGCCCTTGTGGTCCAGTCACTTTTCTTTCTCTGAGCCTTTTCTTAAATGTTTTTCAGAGTTATTTGTTCCTCTGTGTTTATAGTTTGGGCTGAGTATGGAATTTTCTTACTTTTAATCATAACTTCAACTTCAGTTCCTAGTTTGAACATTTTGCTCAAGTCAGGCTATGAACCCTTTGAACTCTACGTTGGGATAGCCAGGCCCAGGTGGGTAACTGTCTCTTTATGGTGTGTCTGTGCTGTGAGCAATGGAAGATTTCAGGTCCCCTGGATCATCTTGGATCAGAGCACCGCAGTTTTCAGGTGTCCCTGTACCACCTTAATAAGAGTCCTATGGACTTCCATAATCCATGGAGTCCTCCAGTCAGAGCACTACAGTCATCAGGTGTTCTTGACCCATCTCTGTCAGACCATCCACCAGTTTAGTCAGGTTCATTTTGGTTTCATTAATGGCACCCTTTCCTCAACACTCACAGTCTTCTGACTGTTTTTGTACAGTCCTCGTCTGGATGAAGCAGCTTACTATTTTTTATCTTTTGAGATTTCTTTATCATTATATAAGTGATGGTACCTTTTTTTTTATCTTTGTTGGAGCATATGTGAAAGAGCTGGGATCTTCTATAACCTTTCATGCTACTATCTTAACCAAAAGTTCATGTTTTCTTGTTTAAGTCTCATGACCATCCTGTGGGAAAAAAAAGAGTGAATATGTTATTATTTCCATTTGACAGATAATAACTGAAGGTCAGAAAAGTGAAATGACTCCTTCAAGTTGTTTTAACTAGGAACCGTATATGTACATGTACTTACAATAAATTATACTACTATTCTATTGTATTAATAATTGTGTATATTGTAAAACTTGGACAAAAATAGAAATTTTTAAAAAGAATAGGATAAAAATGAAAAAAAAAAGCATTAGATCCCAGAGGAAACTGTGAGCTGCTGACTGTTATTGAATATGAAGGTAATAACGTTAAACCTACCCATTAGGACACTCATATTGGTGTAGATCACAGGTTCCCAAAATGGGGGGGCACTGGAACAATTGCAGGGGTGGAAGTAACCTTGGGTACAATTGGGGATCATTGAGTAAAAATAAAAGAGCAATGGAAGCATAAGGAAAGAAGAGAAAAGAAGAAAATTTTGAAAAACATACATGTTTCATCTGTTGTGCAAGGGAGTTAAAGTTGTCATGATTACATTACTTTATAAGTAAACACACAAAATGCAAGTTATAACTAATCAGTGGTCAAGTTCACCAACAGATCTTAACAAGCAAGTGTTGGCAGGTGAGTGTATTGTGCATTACTGGAAAATCCAGAATGCATTGGCAGGAATATATGCATGTAATGACTTGTTTACAACATGATACTTTATGATTACATGATGCAATATTGCATCATTAAAATTGCAGTGCAGGAAAAAAACCTCACAAATTTACAATAAATTATTGAATTGAAGATGTGTCATTTTTTAAAAAATATTTTATATTTTTTGAAATTATGTACATTTCCAAAATTCTCTTAAACAGTTAAAGAAAATAGATTTCCAGAGAAGTGCTGAGTAATTTTTTTTAAAAGGGGTGATCAGGCCTGTAAATGATGACTTAGAGAGGGAGAGAGACTTGAGAGTCAGGGAAACCAAGCAGGAGGCTTTTTAAATAATCCAGGGTGGGCTGTGATGACAGAATCCTATAGACATCCCATCTTCCTAGGCATTGATTGAGGGACAACAAGGTATGTTGTCAAGAGTAGTGGATTTACAGTATGGGCAAAAGGCCTAGGTTTGAGTCCCGGCTCTGACACTTACTAGCCATATAACCCTGGCTAAGCCACTTACCCTCTCTATGCCTCATCTTCCTCCTAATATGAAGATTAGCAAAATTGACCCAAAAAAAAATTGTAAATGTCAGAGGACTGCCAGAAAATAAGTACTTTAACGCACTGTTAGTAGAGCTGTAAATTAGTTCAGGCTTTCTGGAAAGCAATTTGGAACTATGCCCCCAAAGTTATTAAACTTTTTGACCTAGTGAGGCTGCTGCCACTAAGCCTATAACCCAAAGAGATCGAAAGGAGAGGGAAAAGAGCCATTTGGACAAAAATTACTCATAAGAGTTCTTTTTATAGTGGCAGAGAACTGAACGCCAAAGGGATGCCCATCAATTGGAGGATGATTGAAAAAATTATGTCATATGAATGACATGGAATTCTGTTATGTCACAAGAAATGAGGAAGAGGATGAATCTATGATCTGTGAGAGAACTTGTATGAACTGATGGAGAGATACTGTTGTTATCTGTCCTTTATTCTCAAAGAGCACCATGACATCAGAAAGGTGATGCCATGACTTGCAAGTGAACTGGATTTAAGTGAGGCAAGATTGTGCAAGGTCACCAGCCCAATTTTTTCCTCCAGAGCCCTCTAGGTCCAGTGACCAGGACGATTGGAGATGGTCCCCGATGGAAGTGAAGGGAGCAGAACACGAACAGTTGAAATAGTAACAGCATTGTAAAGACTTTAATAGACTTCAGAATTCTGATCAATGCAGTGACCCATCATGATTGTAGAGGACTATTGAAGAATGCTAAAGAATGCTACCCACCTCCTAACAAGGAGGCAATATACTCAGGATGTAGAACAAGACATACATTTTTTTAAAATATGGAGAATGTGGATACTTGTTTTCTTTTAATAGTATATTTTCTTTTAAAAGGAAAAGACACTTTTCTTTTTTTTTCAATGAGAAGGAGGTGGGAGGGAGAGAAAATACATACTTATTAATTGAAAAGAAATTATTTTAAAACTTTTATTTTTATTTATTTTTAAACTTTATTTTAAAACTTCATTATTTTGCTATTAAAATGAATGAATCAGATTCAATAGCCTCTAAGGTCCCTTCCAGTTCTAAATCTATGCTCCCATGATCCTATGAATGAGTCACCTGCTTTCTCCTTCTCCAGTTTAATGAGGCTAGAAGCTCCTTCCTGAATCTATCAATTAGCAAGCCTTTAAGCTACTACCTTGTGTCAGGCTCTGGGCTACCTACTGAGGATACAGACATAAAAGTGGAGCATCCAACTTCAGAATTTTCTAGATGTGTGACTCTGAGCAAGTCGTTTAATATATCTGGTCCTCAGTTTCCTCATTTGTAAAATGGAAGGTTGGACTAGATGACTTCTAAAGCCCTAAATTTGCCCTGTTTGAACTGCTTTGTTGTTGAGTTGGTGAGTAGTGGACCTTGGATGAATTTGCTAATTCTATTGTGTTTAAAATATCATTCCTTTTCAGGGTCTTGCCTAGAAACTGTTATAATGTTTGATTTGTGCTCATTTATAGAAATGAATCTATTATTTATCAGTATAAATAATTTGCCCTCTCAGTGCCTTGTGGCTGCTTATGCTCTTTAGTTTCTGAGTTTTAGTCCTGAAAAACCATGTTGTGCATGGGTCCAAATTCCCCTGAAAGGAAATCACAAAGGAAGAAAAAGAAGCAGGTGGGATATATTAAATTCTCTTGATGTCCACCATGGGCCCATCCTAAATTTCTTCGAAACTCAGGCATAAGAACCATAGCTTATCCTCATGATTGATGCAATTCAGATTTAAAGATCTGCCTCTGGCATTCAAGGAGCACCACAATCTGCCTCTTGTTTACCTATCTAGCCATATCTCCTATCACATACTCTTACATTCGAATCCACTTGCACTGTGATCCCTCTCCAATCCTCTTTCAATCTCAGGACTTTTTGCTCACAACTCCCTCACCTCATCTCTCCTAGAATGGTCTCATTTTGCTCTTTCTCCCTGTCTTCCTGTTAAAGTTCCTTCTTTCCTTTAAGACCCAGCTCAAAACCCACCTTCTCCATGAAGCTTTCTCTGATTATTCCACTCTTGCCGGGTGGAAAGGATCTCTCCCTCCTTAGATTTCTCCCAGCCTGGAACCCTCTTTCTAATTCATCTCTCTCTCCTTCATATCATACTTGCTCGTATAATTAGGACCATAGGATCTCAGGATTATAAGGAAAGGGAATAGATCTTACAGGTCATCTAGCCCAGGGATCTTTACCATTTTTGTGAACCTGGGATCCTTCTGGCAGTCTAGGGAAGCCTATTGGCCCCTTCTCAGAATCATGTATTAAATACACAGTCATTGTTTAAAATAATAACAATAGCTAGTACTTCTATCAGAGTAATCTAGATGGTATAGCAGATAGAGAACTGAACCTCGAGTCAGGAAACTCATCTGTGTGAGTTCAAACCTGACCCTGGACACTTACTAGCTGTGTGACCCTGGGCAAGTCACTTAACCCTGTTTACTTCAGTTTCTTCATCTATAAAGTGAGCTAGAGAAGGAAATGGCAAACCACTCCAGTATCTCTGCCAAGAAAACCCCAAATGGAACCATGAAGAGTTGGACACAGGTGAAATGACTGAACAGCAATGGTTTTACCCTAGTTTGCTGACATGGGCAGGGGAAGAGTGTGGTGCTTTCAAAAAGTAGGCAATCTGTCTTTCTGAGGGAGGAAAATACTTCTTCCCTGTGCCAATCCTTAGACTGCCATCCCTGTACCTTGAAATATAGTATATAAGTGTATATACATGTATATATATATATATATATATATATATATATATGTGTGTGTGTGTATATGTGTTGTATGTACTTACATACACAGGTCGTAGACTCTACAGAACAGAACAGATCTTAGAGATATTGGAGTCTCCCCAATTATACAATGCCTCATAATAACAAGGCATCATGTCAATGGTTCATATAATAAGACGATAAGGACCTATGATTTGCCCCCAAAGATGAAGTGACTTGCCCAGAGTCAGTGTAATGGGCTGGATTTGAACCCAAGCCTTCCAGACTCCAAGCACAGTGTTCAGCTTACTCTTCTATGCTGCTTTTATCTTCTCCACATAGCAAACACAATAAATGGTGGTTGAAGAAATTATACCCCCTAATCACTTTTAAGTTAAATTACACTTAGTAATTTACATTGAGTAATAAATTAGATTTCTACTCTGTTAAGGAGACAGGGATAGAAACGTCAGGAATGGCCCATCCTCTGAAAGATTTCCAATAAAAATGGTTTAAGCAAATTTTGGCCATAAAAGGGAAAGATTCAGTTGCCTGGAAAATGCATTTATCTGGAACAGTTCTTCTCTGATGGCAGATCCATGAAGCAGGAGTGTCCTTTCCCTAAAGGCAGGGTTGGGCTGATTACCCAGAATGTCAGCATCTGCCCCCAGGCTGGGGGAGGCCAAATCCCTACTTTTTAAGCTTCTTAAATCAAAGTGAGGAGGAAACAACAGGGCAAACCTGACAGTCCTCTTTGAACTTGACCTTTGAGAGAGGGAGGGGAAAGGGACCTGGCCTTGCCTGCCTGGTTTCTGATAACTGCTTCACTATTTCCCTGCGTTTTGGCTCTACAGTGAGGCAAGGGAGAAAATTATACAGAAGAAATGAACATCATGAATCAGATTCCTAAATGATGTGAGGAAAACCACATTTCAAGAGGGGAACATCCAATTGCTGGCTTTATCCAAAATGAGATTCCTCACATATATAGGCAGCTAGATACACAGGAGACCCCCTGACCTGGAAGTCGGGAAGATTCAAATCAAAACCCATCTGTGTGAGTTCAAACCTGACCCTGGACACTTACTGGCTGTGTTCCCCTGGGCAAATCACTAAACTGCTGTCTGCCTCAGTTTACTCAGTTGTAAAATAAGGAGAACAACAGACTCTACCTTGTAGCATTGTTGTGAGGGTAAAATGAGATAATATTTGTATAGGGCTTGACATAATAGGAACTTAATGAATGAGTTTTCCCTCTGTTCCCTTCTCCCATCTCTGGCTCGGATCTGTAGCCTGTCCAGCCTCAGCGTGGCTTGTTTTCCTTCCTCCTGCTTAAGCCTGGCACTGACAGTACAGCCTGCAGAGAAGACTCACCCTGTCTCATGCAGTTTATTTTTCTTCCCATCCGCTGGGATGTGACAGATGTTGTAGGGGCCAGGCAGGCAAGGCGGAGAGTGTGCCCAAGAATCAGAGGGCTCTGAGGCTTTTGTCTGTAGCCTGCCTGGGATTCAGTCCTGGGCAGCAGAGTGCAATCAGCCAAGACCTCTACCTGCCAGACTTTTGTGCATCCTGAAAATCAGATTTTAGAGAGTTCAGCTTCGGGAGCGGAGGGGTGGGGGAGAGGAAAGGGCCACACAGTAGGGATCACCTCTCCCTCTTGTGCTGTCTAATTCCCAAGTGGGATTCAGAAGCACCCAGGGAGAGGAAAGAAGAGAAAGAGGGAAGGAGAGAGAGAAACAGAGAGGAGAGAGAAATAGAAAGGGGAGAGAGGGCGGGAAGTGTGTATATGGGGAGAGAGACAGAGACAGAGAGAGAGAGAGAGAGAGAGAGAGAGAGAGAGAGAGAGAGAGAGAGATAACAAAGCCTGAATGTCAGGAGTGTTGTAGCTATGATTGACTGCCCTTTTGTCCCTAATGGATCTCCTGCTGATAATGAGACAGTGAGAAGTAGGAGGGAGATCTGTAGCCTGGGATACTTCCCTCCCTTCCCTTCTACTCCCCAGCCCTTCCCCCAGCACCGGCATTCTGGTAAATAGCTCTCTGAATCTGGCCTGATGCAGTCATCTTCCCAGCCCCAGTCTCAACCATTATTCCTCCTTTTCCTCCCTTCTTCCTTTTCTTCCTCTCCCGTCACCTCACAAAGCTTCTCTATTAACACTGGAAAGGACCTTGGAGAACAGCTTTGCAGATGAGGAAATCTGAGGCTCAGGGAGGGGTCGCGACTATTCCTCAACCACCCAGTTAATGGTAGAGTCCAAGAAGCCAGGAGTCCTCACTGCTGGGCCAGGGTTCTTTCCACACCACCGTACTGCCTTCTCAGCCAGTGATCAGGAACCTCCTATAAATATTCCCATCTTCAGGCTTAAGTCCATAGGCAACTTCCCTTGGGACCACACAAACACACAGAGAAAGCTGCAGAATGTATCCATCCCACATGGCCTGATCCAGCCCCATCTAACCACCTCACCTACCCCTCCCTCCGGCTCCCCACCAGCTAGCTACCAAGCAGAGTTCAGCCAAATAAAACAATAACTGGCCTGAGAGCTTGACAACTTAGGAGCCAACCTCAGGTACTTTGGGAAACCCTGGGATGCTCACATTTCTTAGCACCGGGGAGATGAGTCATTTAGTAATTTTCTGGGCAGCAGGAAGAAAACCAAACCATCGTCCTCTGTTCTGTGAGTGCCCCTCACTGGTCACTTACGTTCTTGAGGAGCTCGGATTGTCCTACTATTTTCCAGCATCTCAAATCATTCCCTTCTCCTGCTCCCACCCCCAGACTCCTAAACCTACATCCCCAGAATCTGGTCATTTCCCTTTAGTCAAGACCACATCTGCTGAGTGGAGGAGGCTTAGTCACAGATTGAGATGGCCCAGACTCACACAGTAAAGAGCTTTAGAGATAACCAGAAGCTGGAAACAGTCAGAATTACCAGGAGGAAAGTAAGCTGACAGGCTTCTTTCTTAATGGCCTAACAGTCACAGGTCCCAGATTCACAGAGCCTTAAGTGAATGTAACTGAGAAAGGCTCTGGAATAAGCAGATAATATTTTAGCTATAAGTTTGTTCACATGTTGTAGAGTGACAGATTAACTTACTAAATTTCATTTCAAGGTCTAGTCTCAGAGCTGGAGGTGGTCATGACTGAAGGGAAGAGGAGGATAGAGTAGGAAATTAACCTTTCTGGCCCAGAGGATCAGAGCCCTTCACAGGGGAAGCTGGGCCTTAAAATGGTGTTTGCGGGAAAGGCTGGTCTATAATTAGAAATGTCAAAAAGGAACCAATTCGCAAACCTGCCTGTAAGCCAACTGGAGTCCTTGGAATACCCCCTATGCTGAAGATGATGTATTTATTCAGCAACACCAAGGAATCAGCAGTTCCCCATAGGTAACTTCTCCTGATAAATGAAGATTGGTGCATCTAAGGGCCAGCCTCAGAATCAGGAAAATGTGAGTTCAAAATTCTGCCTCTAACACATACTAGTGATGGGATCATGGTCAGATCATTTAATCTCAGAGAGTTTCCACAACTGGGATTCTATACTCTCATAAAATCACCTTCCCTTTCCTCCCCCCTCCATTAGCCCTGAAAGCAAACAAACAAAAATACCACCTTTAAGCTTCAAGATATTTTTCATTTTTATTGTCTTCCTTTTAACCCCACCCTCTCTTCCCATTCCATCTTGGGTCATCACCAAGGTCTTCTTGACCTTTGTTTTGTGACTGGTCTTCAATGACTTTGGAGGAAAGAGTGAGGCTGGTAATTTTCGACAGCTCTACCTCATTTAAATCCAATTCATGCACAAATCCAGATGTCACAATGTCATTGATCTTCTTCAAGAATGAAAGACAAACAGCAACGACGGCTCTTCCCACGGCCATGGCCCTAGTACAAGCCCTTCTTCGTGCCTGTTCAGATGATTAAAACAGGTTTATAGCTGACTTGTGTTCTTGCTTTCCACACCTCCTTCTCCCCTAAGCCATCCTACCACTGTCAATCTTATATTCCATATCTGCCCATGTCAGTCATGTGCCCAAATATCTTCTTAATCCTTTCTAATAAAAGGTCCTCTGAGAGCACACTCTTGTCAAGTTTCGATCAGTCATCTGCACTCCAGCAACAACTTAACTATTCTTTGTCCCTTGAACATCTTTCTTCACTTTCTTACTTTCATATCTTTACACCTATTATTCTCTGCAACTGAAGTATGTTCCTTCATCAAACTCTCATCCATTCTTTAAATTTCACACAATTCAAATGCCACCTTTTCCAGGAAATCTTCCTTCATTCCCCCAGTCATTTATACCCTTGCCACCTTTCAATAGTATTTTGAGCCTATCTAATGAACCTACCATGTATTATATTAGTATATATTACATAAGATATTATATTATACAACACACTGTTATATGCTATATATAAATTATATATTATATAATATGCACGTTGTCTATAATATGTAGCTATAATATTGAATAATATAATTGCATCAACCCTGGAAAAACACAGGGCCTCCTCAGTGAGACAGAGGGTCACTTAAGGATGCCCAGCAATTGGGGAATGGCTGAACAAGTTATGATACATGAATGTGGTGGGATATTATTGTGCTATAAAAAATGACAAGAAGGATTATATCAGAAAAACCTGGAAAGACTTACAGGAACTGATGCAAAGTGAAGCAAGCAGAACCAGGAGAACATTGTAGACATTGACAGCAGTATTGTACAATGAGGAACTGTGAGTGACTTAGCTACTTTCAGTAATACGGTGATCTAAGACAATCTCAAAGGACTCATGATGAAACATGCTCTCTGCCTCCAGAGAAAGAACTGATATTGTTTGAATATAGACTAAATCATACTATTTTCACTTTCTTTCCTTCTATCTTTCATTCTTTTTTTTTGCTTGCAAAATAACTAATATGCAAATGTTTGACATGATTGCACATTAATAACCTATATCAGATTGCTTACCCTCTCAGGGAATAGGGAGAGGGAAAAAGGAGGGAGGGATAAAATTTGGAACTCAAAATTTTTCAAAAAATGCTAAAAATTGTTTTAACATAATTAGAGTGTGGGTAATAAAGTATTATTTAAAATTTTTTAGAAGACAAACCTAGAAATCTGCACAGGAAAAACCAAGTGGATGAAGAACAACTATTGTTTAAATTGTGACACACATCTAGGTTGGACACTTGCATATTCATTGCATAAGCACAACTATCTAGGCTCAGAACTGAATGAGATGAGAGCAGGTTAAACTGCATCAGGAACATTTCAAGCACATGTAATTATCCCAAACTGCCTCCTAATATCAAAACCCATTTTTTAACATCCATTTTACTTCAGTGATGCTATATGAATGTGAATCATGTGCTTAAGGACATAGTACTATGGAGTGAAAAGAGCCCTGGACTTGGAGCCCAAAGAACCAGCTTCAAATCCCAGCTCTTACATCTACTAGATGCCTGACCATAATTTTGTCATGTCAACTCTCTGTCTCATTTTCTTCACCTGTAAAATGAGGATAGTGGTATTCATGCCACCCACTTAACAGAGTGTGAGAAAGGCATTTTGTAGCTCTTAAAATCTACCTAAATATGAGTTATTTTGTAAACATGAAGAATATTTGGAAATATAGATAGAGCTATACAAAGTGATACAAAGCTTCATGAGCAGAGATAAGGACATAACTCATTCACTATGCCTGTATTATAAAGAAAAAGGAAAGGAAGGAAGAAAGGGTAGAAGGAAAGAAAGAAAGAGAGAGAGAAAAAAAAAGAAAGAGAGAAAGAAAGAAAGAAGGAAGGAAGGAAGGAAGGAAGGAAGGAAGGAAGAAAATCAATTCATGACTAAGGAAAAGATAACAACATGCACCTTGATCTATGCTTTCAGAAGTGGAAAGCTGTGGGTGTAGACCATTGCATACACTGCTGAAGTGCTTTTCCTCCTCTTTCCTTCTTCGTTATGAAATACGGTTCTATAGGTAGGGTATCAGGAAAGGATATATGCAGAAATGAAAGTGATATAAAAATAAATTATACAAAAATGAATGAATAATAAAAACATTTATTAAGTCCTTCTGATGGGTCAAACATCATGTTGGACTGCTAGGGACAGAAATTCTGCCTCACTAAATTTTAAGTTCCATGAGGGCAGGGACTCTCTTTTGCTTCTGTTTGTATGTATCCACAATTTTTTGCACAATCCTTGATATATTGTACATGCTTATTAATTTTTTGCCTGAACTGACTGAAATACAAAAGCTAAGATAGCCCCTCCCCTCAAGATGCTTTCATTCTAATAGGAGAAGAAAAGATTTAGGAATGTGGTGGCCAGG
This sequence comes from Potorous gilbertii, assembly GCA_028658325.1. NCBI lineage: Eukaryota > Metazoa > Chordata > Mammalia > Diprotodontia > Potoroidae > Potorous > Potorous gilbertii. The sequence continues at coordinate 693,031,078 of CM053769.1, read as the reverse complement.
GAGGAGTGTTTTGATTGGAAAGTATCAGGTAAAACCAAATCATCTGTTATGAAAAATAAAATAAAGAAACAGAATAGTGAACTTTAGACAGATTTGAAAAGTCATACAATTCATTTGGTTCTATTTTGCTTAATAGTATGAGTTTAACATAAAATTTTCCCTTTATTTTATCTGTCTTTTTTGTTGCTAGTTATTAAGTTTATAATAACAGACTCACTTTAAAAGGCATCGCCTCATGCCCATCACTTGGGGAATGACTGAACAAGTTGTGCTATATGATTGTGACAAAATATTATCCTGCTATAAGAAATGATGAGTAGAATCAAAAGTCTTATCCAAACTGATGCCAAGTAAAGCCATCAGAACCAGAAAAACACTGTACACAGTAACAGCAATATTGCATCATGATCAGCTATGAATGACTTAGCTATTCGCAGTAGTACAATGATCCAAGACAATTCCAAAGGACTCATGATGAAAAATGCTATCCACCTCTAGAGAAAGAACAGATGAATTCTGGTGCAGATTGAAGTATAATTTTTTCACTTTATTTTTCCTGATTTTTTTGCAATGTGGCTAATATGGAAATATATTTTGCATGATTTCATATGTATAGTTGAAATCACATTTCTTGACTTCTCAAAGAGTAGGACAAAAGTGGAAGGGAGAGATTTGGAACTTAAAATGTTTTAAAATGAATGTTTAAAAAATAATTTTAAAAAATTCAAGCATTTCTTCTACCCTCTGTCCCCTCAATTAGTCTCAAGATGAGGAAGGCTTATGGGACTCTGGAGGGCAGACTCCATTTCAGAGGTTGCTTCCTATTGCAGCAAGAGAGTTTACACATGAAAGGGGAAACTGAGACCCAGAGAGTTGAGGTGCATTGCTCAATATTGTACAGATAGTAAAGAGCAAAAATATGACTGGAATCCAGGTCTTCACATCCCTAGTTCAGTGATATTTTCACTGCTTTGAGTAAAAGGGATAGTTAAGGAAAGTCATCCTGATTGTCCAGCTTTGCAGGCTAGTGCTTAGCTGCCTATTTCTTCCCTGGAACTGAGAAAGGAGACAGATCCATGCCATCCCACCGCTGTTCCCCATCCCTGGGATGGAACTAATCTTCGGGGGTGACAGGCTAGCCGCAAGACGATCAGAAGGCTAACGCATGAGGATACTACAAAGGGATAAAATGCCCTCTCTGGTATTTCCATGGGAGAGCGATTAGGAAAGGTCCCAGGGCTTTCTAGATTCAGGGAGCCTTAAATGAAATTAGCTAAAAAAAAAAAAATACTGGCTGCACTGAGTACTGTGCCCGGTCAGGTCTGCCACTCAAAGGAAGCCTAATCCGCATCTGTCTCTGCTGTCTGACCTTGCTTCTGGCATGAGTAATGGCCCAGCCCTAGCACCCATGGTGGTCCACTTCTCTCTCCCTCCCATACCATCCTTCTGAGGTTGTGAAAGGAAGTTAGTGTGCTCTTTCCCATCAGAGTCAGATTTTCCCTTTCAGCTCACAGAGCATTTATCTACTTTTTTAAGCACTAAATTGCACCACTTACTGTAAATGACATCGTTGGGTGCCTTTTATGGACCCAGGTCTCAGTTTTATAATGTATGTGTACAGCAGCAAGTGACAGGCTGGAGGAAGGGCAACCCAGTGTGTTCTTTCTATCTGCTGGTCTCTCTCTGTCTCTCCTTCTCTCTCGCTCAGTCTTATTTGTAAACCCTTTCTTTTCTTTCTTTTTTTGTTTCTTTGTTCCTTCCTTCCTTTCTTTCTTCCTTTCCTTCCTCCTTCCCTCATTTTTTCCTCCCTCCTTCCTTCCCTCTTCCTTGCTTCTCTCCTCTACCTTCATTTCCTTCCTTCCCCCCTCCCCATCTTGTTTTCTTTCTTCCTTCTTTCCCTCCTTCTTTCCTTCTTTCTTGCTTTCTTACTTTCTTTCATCTCTCTCTCTGCCTGTCTGTCTCTGTCTCTCCTTCCCACCCTCCCTCTCTGTCTCTGTGCCTGTCTGCTTGTGCCTCTCCCTTCCTGTCTCTGTGTCAGTCTCTGTCTCTCTCAGCCACTCCTGCCACAGGCTTCATTACAACAAAGAACCCAAATAACAGTGAAGGACAAGTACACCACCACCCTCTTTGGGGGAGAGAAGGGCATGTGGTTGACCAGCTAATCAAACTCCATTTTTTAAGAAGTGAGGCAATGAAACCAACTAAGATGTACTAACCAGAACTTTATTTTCAATAGAATTTTATTTTTTCCCATTTACATGCTAAGACAATTTTTAGCATTCATTTTTACAAGATTTTGAATTCCAAATTTTTCTCCCTCTCTCCTTCCCCCCCTTCCTAAAATGGCAAGCAAATTGATATAGGTCATACATATGCTATCATGTTTATCATATTTCCATATTAGTCAGAATTGTGAAATAAGAAAAATATCAAAAGAAAAAAACATGAAAAAGAATAAAATAAGTGAAAATAGTATGCTTTGATCTACAGCCAGAGTTCTTCAGTTCTTTCTCTGGATGTGGATAGCACTTTCCTTTGTGAGTCCTTTGCTCTTGTCTTGGATCATCATAGTTACTGAGTCATTGATAATGTGATAATAACTATGATGATAGCTGATCATCACACATGTGGCTGATACCGTGTACGGTGTTTTCCTGGTTCTATTCATTTTCCTTTGCATCAGTTCGTACAAGTCTGTCCAGGTTTTTCTGAAATCTGCCTGTTCATCATTTCTTACTATACAATAGTATTCCATTACATTCATATACCACAACTTGTTCAGCCATTCCCCAATAAATGGGCATCCCCTCAGTTTCCAATATTTTGCCACCATGAAAATAGCTGCTATAAACATTTTTTCACAGATAAGTCCTTTCCCCTTTTTTATGATCTCTTTGAGATAAAAACCTAGTAGTGTTATGGCTGGATTAGAGTTTTATGGCCCTTTGAGTATATTTACAAATTGCTCTCCAGAATGGTTGGATCAGTTATTAATGACTCCATCAACAGTATATTAGTGTCCCAATTTTTCTACATCCCTTCCAACTTTTGTCATTTTCCTTTTCTGTCATATGAGTCAATCTGATAGGTGTGAGGCAGTACCTTGGAGTTGTTTTAATTTGCATTTCTCTAATCAAAAGTGCTTTAGAGCACTTCTTTATAAGCCTATAGATAGCTTTGATTGCTTCGTCTGAAAACTGCCTGTTCATACCTTTTGACCATTTATCATTTGGGGAATGGTTTGTATTCTTTTAAATTTGACTCAGTTCTCTATATGTGAGAAGACTCTAGCTGTAAAGAGTGTTTCCTAGCTTTCTGCTTTCTTCTAATCTTGCTTACATTGGTTTCATTTACACAAAAGCTTTTGAATTTAGTATAGCGAAAATTTTCTATTTTACATTTTGTAATGTTCTCTATCCCTTGTTTGGACATGAACCTGTAACTCTCTTAACTTCTCCTTTAAGAATTTGGATGCTATGCAAGTAGTGTCTGTGATAAAGGCCTCATTTCTAAAATATAGAGAGAACTGAATCAAATTTACAAGAATACAAGTCATTCCCCAATTGATAAATGGTCAAAGGATAGGAACAGGGATTTTTCAGAGGAAGAAATTAAAGCTATCAATAGTCATAAGAAAAAATGCTTTAAATCACTATTGATTAAAGAGATGCAAATCAAAACAACTCTGAGGTACCACATCACACCTATCAGATTGACTAATATGAAAAAACAGGAAGATGATAAATGTTGGAGAAGATGTGAGAGAGTTCGAACACTAATTCATTGTTAGTGGAGCTGTGAGCTGATCCATCCATTCTGGAGAGCAATTTGGAACTATTCGCAAAGGGCTACAAAAATGTACATACCCTTTCACCTAGCAATATCACTTCTAGGACTGTATCCCCAAGAGATCATAAAAATGGGAAAGGGTCCCACAGGTACAAAAATTTTTATAGCAACTCTCTTTGTGGTGGCCAAGAACTGGAAATCAAGGGGATGCCCTTCAATTGGGGAATGGTTGAACAAGCTACGGTATATTAATGTAATGGAATACTACTGTGCTATAAGAAATGATGAACAGGAAGACTTCATAGAGGCCTGGAAGGACTTCTATGAACTGATGCTAAGTGAAAGAGCAGAACCAGGAGAACTTTGTACACAACAGCAACCACAGTGTGTGAGGAATTTTTCTGGTAGACTTAGTCCTTCACATCAATGCAAGGACCTAAAAATTTCCCAATAGACTCAAGGCAAAATGCCTTATACATCCAGAGAAAGAACTATGGAATTGGATCACAGAATGAAGCAGATTATTTTCTCTTGTGTTATGTTTTGTTTTGTTACATTTTATTTTATGGTTTTTCCCATTCACTTTAATTCTTCTATGCACCATGACTAAGATGAAAATGTATTTAATAAGAATGTATGTGTAGAACCTACATAAGATTGCATACCATCTTGAGGAGGGAGTAGGGAGAGAGACAGAAAGGAGGGGAAGGGAAGGGGGAAAAAAATCTAAGATACGTGGAAGTGATTGTAGAAAACTGAAAATAAATAAAATAATTTTAAAAAAAAGAATTTGGATGCTATATCTTTTAGTATTGATAGTACTTCATTGTCTATGGTACCTTTTAGCAAGATGTAGTTTCCTTCCTTATCTCTTTTAATTGGGTCTATTTTCCTTTTGCTTTGTCTGAGATCAAGATTGATATCTCTCCTTTTTTATTTCAACTGAAGCATAATAGATTCTGCTCCAGTACCTTATCTTCACTTCTATGTGTGTCTCTCTGCTTCAAGGGTGTTTCTTGTAAACAACATATTGTAGGATTCTAGTTTTTGATTCGCCCTGCTATTTACTTCCATTTTATGGAAGAATTCATCCCATTCACATTCACAGTTATGATTACAAACTGTATTTTCCCCTCTATCCTATTTTTCCTCCTGTTTGTCCTCTCTCCTTTGACTCTTTCCTTCCTTGACAGTGTTTTATTCTGTTGATTGCCTCTCCTGGTCTGCCCTCTCTTTTGTCAGTCCTTCCCCCTTTACTTAATTTCCTCTCCTCCTACTTCTCTGTCAGCTAAGATAGATTTCTATATTCAATTGATTATGTATATTTTTTCCCTCTTTGAAGTGAGGTTCAAGCAATGCCTATTGCCCATCTTTCTATCTTCCCCCCTATGGTAATACTTTTTTCAAGGTTCTTCATGCGAAATAATTTAGCTCATTTTACCTCTCCCTTCTTTCTGCACCTAGTGTACTTCTCTTTCTCATTCCTTAATTATTTTTATGTCATTTCCTCCAATTCACTTTATACCCTTACTTTCTATCTATGTATATTCCTTCTAGTTGTACTATTAGTGGTATAATTTTTAAGAATTACAGGTCTCATCTTTCCATGTAAGGATGTAAACAGTTCAGTTCCACTGAATCTCTTATGTTTTCTTTTCTCTTTTTCCTTTATGAGGCTTTTCTTGGGTTGTGATATTGGAGATTAAATTTTTGCTAAATTCTGCTCTTTATGAAAGCTTGAAATCCTTTTATTTCACTTTTTTCCTTTTTCTCCTTCATGTATTATGCTTAATTTCACTGGGTGGGTGATTCTTGCTTGTACTCCTATATCCTTTGCTTCTGTAATAGCATATTCCATAACCTCTGATCCTTTTATGTTGCAGCTAAGCCCTGTATAATCCTGATTGGGGTTCCCCAATAGTTGAATTATTTCTTTCTGGCCACTTGTAGTATTTTTCCTTGACCTGATAATTCTGAAATTTAATCAATGGGATTCTTTCAATACTTATTTTGCCCTCTGATTCCAGGCCATCAGGGTAGTTTTCCTTGATAATTTCTTGAAAGATGTTTCCAGGTTGTCCTTTGGGTTATGGCTTTGATTCTGACATTGTCTTTCTTGGATCTGTTTTCTGGGTCAGATGTTTTTCCAATGAGGTATTTTCATATTTTTTTTCTGTTTTTTCATTCTCTTAAATTTGTTTGATTGATTTTCGATGTCTCATAGAGTCATTACCTTCCACTTGCCCAGTTCTAACTTTTAAGGACGTGTGTTCCTCTGTTAGCTTTTGTGCACTCTTTTTCCATTTGGTCAATTATATGTTTTAAGAAGTTGTTCTCTTCAGTGAATTTTTGTATCTCCTTTTCCATTTGACAGCATCTACTTTTTAAGCAATTGTTTTCTTTTTCCAAGTTGTTGACTGTTTTTCATCATTCTCTTGCATCACTCCCCTTTCTTTTCCCAAGTTTCCTTCTACCTCTCTTATATGATTTCTAAGTTCCTTTGTGAGCCTTTCCCTGAATTCTTTCAGAACTTTCCTTTCCTTTCCTGTCCTGTCCTGTCTTTTCCCAAAGCCTTAAACCTACTGCACTCTGAAGCTTGGATGTCAATGGGTCCTTGCCTAAGGGTTCTTCTGGACCCTCCTGGCTTTAGAGTGATTATCAATAGTAACTGTTGCTGTTTCCCTCCCAGCCTGATGTGTTTCCTTTTTTTCCTTATTAAAGAAGCCCTGCCTTGACTACTTCTTAAACAGGCATATTCAATGAATAGACATTACCTCACCCTAAGATGACTTCCCATTTTCCTTTGGGGCTTTGCCCATAGGGTTTTTGGCATTGTTGTCCTCTTCTGGATTGGTGTCTTGGTCTTCCCTGCAATCATAATAATTATCTATGGTCAGATTCTTTTCTGGTTGTTTCTTACCCATAATTTTTGCCTCTTTTCCTTTCTTTTAAATGTGAGCTCTGCTCCAGGGTGGAAGGGGCACTGTCTCCTGCCTCTTGTGCCTGGGGCTGCAGGACCTGGCGGTTTACTGGTGCCCCTTTGTGCCATATTTACACGCAGGTCTTCCTTACTCCCAGGCTGGAGCTCTATTCACTGGGCCACTAGCTGTTCATTTCAAAACTGAGAGTAACAATAGCCCCTACCTCCTACTGCTGTTATGAGAATCAGATAAGGTAACATGTAAAGCATTTTGTGAACATTAAAGCACAATATAAACGGTGGCTATTATTATAGCACTATACGGGTGTGTGAGCTGTTTTCAGAGTAGAGCACAGAACTCTCACTAAACGTCTGTGGGCAAGTTGGCTTGTTTGGAGGTTTTTTTGGCCTTTTTTCTTAAGAAAAAGATGTAGAGTACATAGGGTTCTGGTGTGGAAGCATAGGAGTCTTGGAAACTGAAAGTGTCTAAGAACTTCTGATCCATACTTCTTATCTGTCGCCTGCTTTTAGAAACTACAAAGTCGTCCCTGTGTTCTTCCTCTGCCTACAATCCCAGGTTTGGAAAGGGCTTCAAACAGATGGCAGAGATGTGATATCAGACCCCTGCCTGGCTTGGATTTCCAGGGGTGATACACCACTGTGCTGTCCCTCCTACTCTGGAAAGATACAAAAAGTACAAGCTAAACCCAGATCAGTAAATGGCTTTGACTCTGACTGCATCTAGTAGTCTCTGGATTTCTGTCTGTCCTACCATCAAGGGCCTCAACGTGGAAAAGAAGAATCAGTCTTCCAGAGACTCGGGCAAGAGCATCCTGAGCAGCAGCCTGGAAGATGGAAAGGAGCAGAATCAGAAAGGTTCATAGAATTATGAGTTGAGGGGCATCTTAGGGTATAATACAATGCCCTCATTTTACATGTGAAGAAAATAAAAACCAGAGTCTTGCTCGGGATCACAGATCTGGAGGTCATCTAGTACAATTTTACAAATGAGGAAACTCAGGTCCAGAGAAGTTAATTGTCCTGTCCAAGGTCATTCAATTGTTGTTCAGTTGTTTCAGTCACATCCTACTCTTCCAGACTCCATTTGGGGTTTTCTTGGCAAAGATACTGGAGTGGTTTGCCATTTCTTTCTCCAGTTCATTTTACAGATAGAAAACTGAAGCAAACAGAGGTTAAGTGACTTGCCCAGGGTCACCCAGCTTGTTAGTATCTGAGGTCAGATTTAGAATCATGAAGATAAATCTTCTTGACTCTAGACCCGACATTCTAACCACTGTTCCATCCAGCTGCCCCAAGGTCTAAGGACACAGGATTCCTAGGTAGCCTAGTCACTCTCAGTTCCAAGTTCAGGGCTCCTTCCACTACACCATGATCTCTCTTAAATCTCCCTTAGTTCAAGTATAGACCACATCTTCCATAAACCCTTGCAAACTCATTTCCACTAGAACCAATTATGACGTCCCAGATTGAAGCACGACACATCCCTGGCACCTCGTACACCCTGTACTAAGCTCAGTAATGTTTGTTGAATGAATGAATGATTCAATCAATCACCCAATCAATGATAGAATCAAAGAAGTTTCAGGGGCACTAAAAATTCAGCAAACAATAACCCTATTCCCTGAATCTGTTTTAAACCAGAATATGAGTGGTATGGTATTGCAGGTGAGATGAGGTGTGAACTGAATTCTGTTCACTGTTAAGTCCTGAGCTCATTGGTGATGCCATCACAAGTCAGGAGACCTGGGTTATACCTAGCTATACAACCTCCTCTCCTCTGTAGCATGTTGACTCTCAAAGATTTCAGCTCTAGCACTAACTAGTTGAGTAGGGCTAGGGAGTGAATCTGTAATTTCATTAGCATAGGGAGCTCCCAGGTGAGAAAATTCCCTCTACCAGTGAAAGGCAGGGATTTCTCTACTACTTACTTAAAGCACTCAGTTGTTAAGTGACTTGCCCAGGGTCACACAGACAGCATGTGTCAAGAGGTGAGACTTGAACCTGCCTTTCTTGCTCTAAGGCCAGTACACTAGCCAATATGTCAAGGAATCTTGGGTAAATAACATCCTCTCCCAAAATCCCTCATGTTTTCTGTATGCATTAAATGAAGAGATAAATCTTAAAGGTCCCTCCCAGCTTTCATATTCTAGGATTTTTGTGGCATAGGGCAACTTCAAAGGAAATGTCTCCTGTTTTAAATTCCCCTTCAGAATAATAATTAGTATTCTAATTCATCAGCAGAGGCCACTGAAGAGTGATTAATGCGACCTGACCATCTCCAGCCTCCTCCCCTAGCAGTGTTACCAGCCTATCCCACCAAGTCAACAAAGGAATATGGCTAAAATTAGGCTACTGCTTTGTTTCCTTCTTAGGATCCACATTTTCTATTGTTTCCCTTTTGTTTTAGTTTGCGGTTGGCACTTGTGATTTCACTGTTACAGAGCACTCCCAGTCCAAGTCAGCACTTCTGTAACTTACAGTCTTAGAGACTTAGCCAGGACACTGAGAGGTTAATTGGTCACTTGGCCAAGTGTGTGTCAGGGATAAGACTCAAATTCTAGTCTTCTAGACTCTGAGGTTAGCTCTCCATCCATTACTCCTGACTGTTTCACTCCTTTTCTTCTGTCCAATTACCTTCTTAAAAGTTTACTCTCTGGCCTTCATCAAAGACAAAATTACCTGGCCTTGGCAGAGATAGATTTTTTGGAGTTCTCTCTATGTCTCTCTGTCTCTCTCAGTCTGTCTCTATCTCTGCCTCTGTCTCTCTCTTTCTCTTTGTCTCTGTCTTTCTATCTCTGTCCATCTCTCTCTCTCTCTCTCTCTCTCTCTCTCTCTCTCTCTCTCTCTCTCTCCTTTTATCCCTTGCTCCTTCCCTCTAAGCAATCATTGGCAGAGCAGAGGAGACAGCTGTTGCCAGGAAATTATTTGCCACTCTGGGGCCCACTGCTTCCCAGCAGGCCCTTCCTTCCAAAGTGGTATCTGAACTGAGCCAACTCCTCTCCCAGAGTTCCCAAGCATCCAAAGAGGAATAACCATGATCTAAAAATGTGCTGTTTCTATTCAAGGCAATGCCCAGGTATTAGGAAAATGGAAAGACTTCATTCCTCAGTTCCCTGGCCTTACCTCACTCCCCCAGGCCTTGGCAACCAATTTGTAAGCCAATTACAGCAAGCTCCTAGTCTCTTTGCCTTTCACCTGGGAGTCTAGCTTTGGAAAAATTCATTCTTGGGGGGTGTGGGGGGGAAAGATGGTGGAGTAGAAAGATACACATATGGAAGCTGCCCCCACACAGCCCATAAAATACCTGTAGAGAGGGACTCTCAACAAATTTTGGAGCAGCAGAAGAGTGGAGGAGATTTCCAGCCCAGGGTGACCTGAAAGACCCATAGGAAACATTGATTATACCAGATGCTGAGCAGAGCCACAGAGGGGCAGATTGGTGATAGGGGTAATTAGAATGCTCAGTGTTTGGGGGTCAGGGGAGGGGAGAAATGGGAGAAAATTTGGAGCCCAAAATTTTGTGGAAATGAATGTGGAAACTTAAATAAATAAATTTTAAAAAGAAAAAAAAAGAAAAACTCATGCTTGGTACAACCCACATCCTAGAGTACGTACGCGTTAGGATACCCTTCTCTTTTCCTTTCTCAGGTCCTGCTCCCTTCTCACTCAGAATTGCTCTGTATACAGCAGAAGACCCCAGCCCCATTGAACAGGAGAGATGAGGAGAAAGAAAAATAAAGGAGAAACTGAGAGATTGAGAACCATACAGGCAGAAAACCAAAACTAACAGAACAAGAGTAGAAAATACAGTGGTTTTTCATCATATAGCAATTGAGGCAAGGTGCTTCAGGGTCCTGCATTTCCCTTCTCATCTTCTATCCCTGTTACATTAAGGACATTGTTCTTTTCTATATGAGCCTCTAGAGGACCCCCAAATTCTTAAACTTCCTAGGAACTTCCCAAAGTTCCTAATAGCTTGCTACTAGTTGTGAAAAATTAAACCTTAACCATTTTCTCAGAAAGCAAAAGTGGATTTCCTTCAAAGGAATCACTTAACCTAAGGCTGGAGAGGGTAGATGCCAGGAACACTGGGATGATAAAATATAAACTTTTCCATTTTACTTTAAAGTCTTACACTATCCAGCCTCACTGAACAAAATTTTCTACCTATACTCAGCAATACAGCAAAAATGGCCTTTTTTCTGTTCCTCACACACATCCCTTCATTTCCCCTCTCTGCACCTTTGCCCTGGCCATCCCAGATCTCTGGAGTGCACTCCTTTCTCAGTTTCACCTAAGAGCTATCTCTTCCTCCAAGACACAGCTCAAGCACCAGCTTCTGCATGAAGTCTTTTGTGAATTCCTCCTTTCCTAGTACTCTCTCTCCCACATTACTTTGTAGTCTCTCTTTATATTTATGCTGTATATATTTTTTCATGTGTACTTGGCATCTCTCCCATTAGAATATAAGTATATTGCAAGTAGGAATTGTTTCATTCTTTGTACTCGTATCCTCAGTGTCTAGCACAGTGTCTGACTAGTAGGTGCTTAGTAATGTTTATTGATTAATTGACTGGGCCTTGATAAATATTTGAATAACTGATTAGTTCATATACCCTAGAATATTAAGAAAACAATATTAGGGGCTGATTATAAAACAAGAATTCCTAAATTAACTGTGTTTACCTTAGTGACTAAATTCATGAGGAAGAGGAAGATTTGGAATAATTTGGGCCTTTTCCCAAATCCTTTGGATGTTAAAAATAAAAAAAAAAAAGCAGAAGGAGAGAGAAAAGTATAAAAACCCCTACTTTGTGGTCTCTGAATGGAAGAATGTTCAACTTAAAAGCCCATAATTTTTTGGTCAGAAAACATAGCTCATATACGTGGGGATGATTCTCAGGGAACACAATGAACTTAAGGTGATATCAGAAAAGATTCCAAGCAATTGGATAAGCAGGCAGCAACCATTTTGTCCATAAAGCATTAGGGTCTAGAATTTAGTTTTTAAGAACATAGAAAGGACTTTACACATTGTCTAGTTCAAGTCCCTTATTTTACAGAGGAAACTGACACAGGGTAAGTAACTTCTGCAAGATCACACAAAGAACCAGTGGCAGAGAGGCCTCCTTATTCCTGGGATCATAAAGAAATATCATTTCTGTAGTTCAACCTCACATTATAATTTTTTTTATGAAAAACCTTTGAAAACTTTCTAAATTCTAAATTTCAAGGAGATAGTGTTCAATTCCATATTAATAATATTTCTGATTGACTTTAGCTCATTACTTGTTCTGATTGAGCTGAACTACCTTGAAGGTGAATTTTTCTAACAAGTAAATTTAATACATGTATTAAAACTCTTAACCACATCCAGAGACCAGTCCTGGACATTGGTATAGATGCCAAGTCTAAATTAAATGCAATGTCTGCCCTGATTGAACTTGCATTCCTGTAAGTAGATGATACATGCTTCACACAGACAGCTATAATACAAAGTAATTCACAAGATTATTCTGCAAGTATTTTTAAGCTCTTTCTATGGATTTTTAAAATTGTATTCATTTCATTTTTAATTTATGAAAGAAAACTAAGGATCTTTCTATGGAAAAATATTATTCTAATCACAAAGACAAAGCAAATCAGTAATTGCCTTCAAAGACATTATATTCTACAGATTATATGTATATAATATATATAATCTGTATAGATCATTGGAGAAAGAAGAACCCTGACCCCTAGTGATACTAGGAAGGGTTTCCCATAAGAGACTGAATTCACCTAACATGACTCCCTGGTATACAAAGCTATAAGAATCTTTTTAGATTTCATAACTCTGTTTTGGCACATAATTCTGTATAATATTTTTTTTATCCCCTTTTCTAATACTCACTCAACAAAGTTGTCCCAAGGAAATATCTTGTCCTCAAAGGGCCATTGTGTTCATCCTTCATTGCTGAAGACCCTGCCATCAGAGAAATGATGATATGACTTGCACTTGACTTTGATTTGAGTGAGTGAGGGCTGTGTAGGTCACCAGCCTCACTTTCTCCTCCAGTGGCCTGATATGCATCAGGACAAGTGGAGATGGCCCAGGATGCCCTGGGAGACCTCAAAGCACTATGGGAAATCTAAGGCAGGGAAAGTCATTAGTGACTTGGGGCATTAGAGTTAGAGAAGACTTCATGAAAATGATGGCATTCTAGTGTGGGGTGGAGAGCGTAAACCTTCAATAGGCAAAGAAGATTAGAAATCTTCTGACGTTCATTGCGTACTGATGAGATTAAAAGATGGCATCAGATATTAATATTCTTCTTTAAAAGTACCTTCCTCTTTAAGGCTACCTTTTGTCTACTCTCCATCTTACATGAACCTGTTTGTGTGCGTGTGTATGTATATGTATGTGTATATGTGCATGTGTATGTATATATGTGTGTGCGTATATGTAAGTATATGTATATACACACATATGTATGTGTGTATAAATACATATATCTCCCCACTTCAAACGGTGGAGAAGCCAGTACTTCTAATAGTATGTAATATGTATTCTATATGTAAAAATATGTTAGGTATAATGCAATAATCACATATATGCATGTGGGTATATACATATATGTGTATATATGTGCGTGTGTGTGTATACATTGTCTCTTCCACTAAAATATGAGCTCCTTCAGGGTAGAGATTCTTCTGCTTCCTCTTTGTATTCCCAATCTTTAGCATAGTACTTGACATAGGGTAAGCACTTAATAAATATTTAATTGATTGAATTGTCTTTGGGATTCTTGCCCTACATAGGTTGGTTTCAGTTGTCTATATTATAGAAGATGGTGGTAGCAGTAGCAATAGTTGGCATTTTGTAGCGTTGCAGCATCTGTAATCTACAAAGTTCTCCCCCAATAGCTTATCATGGAGTATGGGGACTCTGATGCCTTTTAAGGATCACCATATAGGCCTATTTTTCCCTTTTCACAAGGCAGAGAATGCAGTGTTTCCACTATTCAATTCCAAATATTTATTAGGGCCTTGCTGGAGGCAGAGTATCCACAAAATCTTACTCTAATACAGCATCATAACATAGAGGTGACAATGTGTTCTCAGAGGCTAGATCACTGGAGCCCAAGCACCAGCAGGATCTATCATGATGGAAAGTCTAGGAGGGTGGCCTTGGCAACAAATTGTTCCTGCTCTCCAAGGACCAGCTTAGCGAAGTACAACAGCAGCTGCTGGTTACTTAGTGATGAATTCTTTGGTCATGGCAACCCAGGGAACAAAGAAAAATATACATGCTCTTCAGTTCTGTGCAGGGTCTTTCTGCTGCATTAAAAGGGGCAGGAGAGTACTGAAAAAGGAGCAGAGGGTGCTAAGAATCACACTCTATCTTTAAGTACTAACGGCTATTGGCTCTCTAATTGTAAGATCCTCATCCAAGTAACTGATAAGACAACATACTGCTGGCAGAAGTGAGTCTTATCAATACTTATATTCTTTCCACAAGTGAAAGCAGGTAACAAAGAGAAGTTACAACTAAATGGAAGAATTGTGGAAGAAATGGAAAGATACAGTTTAGCTGTATCCTGTGTTCAAAGGCATGACACTGGATCATATTATATTGAAGGAATAATGAAACGTAGAGCACCACATCTGGAATCAGGAAGACTCATTTTCCTGAGATAAAATTCAGCCTCAGACATTTGCTAACTGTGTGACCCTGGGCAAGTCCTTTAACATTATTGGCCTCAGTTTCCTCACCTGTAAAATGAGCTGGAGAAGGAAATGGCAAACTACTCCAGTATCTTTGCCAAGAAAACCTCAAATGGGGTCACAAACAGTCAGACATAACTAAAACAACTGAACAAAAACAAATGAAATGCAATTTTTAAAGATCTTTTTTTCTAATTACATATAAAAACTATTTTTTGTATTTTTTTCTAATTTTGGGTTCCAAAGTCTCTCACCTTCCATCCTCTTCTTTCTCATTGAGAAGGAAAGCAGTTTTATATAGGTTATAAATGTGTAGTCATGCAAAACATATTTCTATATTAGTTATGCTGTGGGGAAACTCCTCCGCAAAAAAAAAAAAACCCAGAGAAAATTTTAAAAGCTTTTAAAAAGTGTGCATTGATCTGCACTCAGACCCTGTCAGTTCTTTTTCTGGAGGAGGAATGCTATTTTTCATCATAAGTCCTTTGGAATTGTCTTGGACTATCGTATTGATCTTCTGATCAATCATTTACAGTTGATCATCTTACAATGTTGCTGTTACTGTGTATAATGTTCTCCTGGTTCTGCTCATTTCACTTTGTATCAGTTCATTTAGGTCTTTCCAGGTTTTTCTGAAACCCTCCTGATTTTTATTTCTTATAGCTCTATAGTATTCTATCACAATCATATACCATAACTTGTTTAGCCATTTCCCAATTGGTAAGCATTCCCTCAATTTCCAATTCTTTGTCACCATAAAAATAGCTGTTTTAAATATTTTTGTACATATAGGTCCTATTCCATTTTTAAAAAAATCTCTTTGGGATACAGATCTAGTAGTAGCATTGCTAGATCAAAGAGTATGCACAATTTTTCATCTATGCCTTTGGGCACAGATGAAATGCATGTTCAATAAGACTATCATTAAAATAATTATTCCCCATGAGCCAACATCTGCAACAGAGCACAAGAGGTAAAGAAGCTCTAAGAAAACCTTGATAAGACCCTCCAAATTAAATCAACATATATATTAAAATTCCATAGTGACTTCTCTATGGAGGTGGGCATAGGAGAAAATTGGGAAAATATGTTGGAAAACAGTTTAGGAGTAGTAACTGAGGTAATCCAAAGGTGTATAGATTTTACAAAAGACATATGCTTATATATCATAAATATTTCCTTTAGGAAGAAAGTCACAAGGCCCTGGATGTGGCAAGCAACAATACAAATTGAAAGTGATTGGATTTTGATGGACAATGTAGGAGTCATTTTTAATTAGTTCTTTGTGAACAAAAAAAATCTGATTTGTTAGAAATTAATATCAAATTAGAAGAAAGAATAAAATGATATAGTGAAGGTAAAAGTTTATGACCAAACAAGGGGATAGAAAATATTATGAAATGCAAACTGGATACTTTGATTACATTAAATTGAAAAAGTTTTGCACAACAAAGGTAAAACAACCAAGGTTAGAAAGGAAGCAGAAATCTGAGAAACAATTTTTACAACCAGTGTCTCTGATACTCACTTGTAAAGTATATAGAGAACTGAGTCAAATTCATAAAAATATAAATCATTCATCTGTTGATAAATAGTCAAAGGATATGAATAGGCCGTTTTCAGATGAAGAAATTAAAGTTGTCTATAGTCATATAAAAAATGCTCTTAATCATTATCGAATAGAGAAATACAAATCAAAACAACTCTTGGTACTCCCTCCCTCATCAGATTGGCTAATGTGACAGCAAAGGAAAGTGACAAATGTTGGAGATGTTGGAGATTAGAGCACTAGTTCATTGTTGGTGGAGTTGTGAACTGATCCAACCATTCTGGAAAGCAATTTGTAACTACCCAAAGGGCAATAAAACTGTGCATACCCTTTGATCCAGCAATAGCACTTCTAGGTCTGTATCCCAAAGAGATCTTTTAAAAAGGGGAAAAGACTCACATGTACACAAATATTTATAACAGCTATTTTTGTGTGGTAAATGAGGGGATGTTCATCAATTGGGGAACGGCTGAACAAGTTTTGGTATGTAAATTTATGGAATACTCTTGTGCTATATATAAGAAATGATGAGCAAGTGGATTTCAGAAAAACCTGGAAAAACTTACATAAACTGATGCTGAGGGAAGTGAGAAGAACCCGTAGAACACTGTATACAGAAACAGCAATACTGTGTGATGACCAACTTTGACAGACTTAGCTCCTCTCAGCAATACAATGCTAACATAATTCCAAAAGACTCATGATGAAAAATGTTATCCACATCCAGAGAAAGAACTAAGGAGTCTGCATGTAGATTGAAGCACACTATATTCTTTTTTTGGCTGATTTTTTCTTTTTCATGGTTTTTCCCTTTTGTTCTGATTCTTCTTTCACAACATGACTAATATGGAAATATATTTAATATGATTGTACATGTATATATATAGCCTTTATCATATTGCATACTGTCTTGGGGAGGGAGAAGGGAAAGGAGGGAGGGAGAAAAACTTTTGGAACTCAAATTCTTATAAAAGTGAAGTTGAAAACTATCTTTTCAAGTCATTGGAAAAAATAAAATACTATTAAGTGGAAAAAAGGAATAGAAATGATAAAATATGGTACATAATTAAGGTAACTCCAGCCCCAGGTATTTAAACAAACTGTTGATAAGGAGAGAGAGAGGGAGAAAGAAGAGGTGGATGGGGAGGAAGAGGAGGAGAAGAAGGAGAAGGAGAATAAGGAGAAGGAGATGGAGAAAGATGAAGAGGAGGAAGAAGAGAAGGAGGGGAAGAGGGAGGGAGAGAAAGAGAGTAGACAGATAGATGGATAAATAAGTGATATATGAAAGGAAGAAAAGAAAGGAAGAAGGAAGGAAGGGAGGAAGGAAGGAAACAAAGAAAAAGCATTTATTAAGAACTTGTATGCCAGGCACTATGCCAAATGCTAAGAGGATACAAATACCAGCAATAAAGACAGCCTCTTCCCTCAAGAAGATAGATGGAGAGACAGACATAGATAGATAGACAGACAGACAGATAGGTAGATAAATAGACAGATAGAGATATTCTGATGGAGGATATAATACATTAAGAAAGGAGGTGGTACAAGTGGTGACATGGTGTGGAGAGGTATAGGAAAGTCCACTGCTTACTTCTCAGGACCAGAATCCAAGGTTCCAGTTGGAAGGGATATGAGGATGATGAGCAGGGTGCAGTCATCATGACATGGAGATGTCTGCAAAGTAAACCAGCGGCCATAATAAGGAGAACGAAAGAATCAGACCAGGAAGTATCTAGCTTGCTAAAGCAGAGAGATATGGCAGCCATGGGAAACATCAGTTTAGAACATCAGCACATTTGTAAAATCTTTTGAAAGCAACAGGTAGAAGACCACATGGGAGGTCACCTAATAAAATGGAGATTAGCAATAAAAGATAAAACAAGTTTACAAAAAGTTTGATGACAGATACAACTAAACTAGATAATTAAAATATGGAAGTGCAAGGAGGAAGTCAAACAGATTAAAAATGAAAAGGATCTCTGAAGAATTTTTTAACAAACTCTTCCTCAAATGATAGTGGCACCACCATATTTAGACTCTGACATCATGGTACCTGTGGTGCTGGATGAGTTAGTTGAAAACAGGGATAAAGAAAAACAAAGATCATCTGAATTATAGATTTGGAGCTAGGAAGGTCTTCAAAGACCATCCAGTCCAACTCTCATTTTACATAAGGGAAATAAGTGGAAAAAAGGAATAGAAATGATAAAATATGATCACAGGAATAGTAAGTAGTGGAGGCAGGATTCAAACCCAGTACTCCTGATTCTAAAGACAGTCCTCTTTCCACTGTACCACGAATGTATAAAGAGAAAGTCAGGACAAAACATGATTTTGATCATTTTTTATGGATAAATTCTCAAGATACCTAAAAGCAGAGGGAATCCTAAATGTTTAAAAAAAACTCTCAAGCAAACACTGAGTTACTGAAAACAGTATCAAGAACTACTGATCCATAAGACTACTCTCCTATCTCTACAAAATTTGATGAGACAATTTACACATACATCAAAGGCATCCTTGATAAAAATTTGAGAAGGGACTGGGCAGGCTTCCATAAATGGTATTCTTTAACCAATCACATCTTTACAGTCACACATTTCACTGAGAGATGCCGAGAATACATCTCATTGTGTTTATTGATTATAAAAAAAGAGCATTTGATTCAGTAAACTTCTACTTTAAGGACTCTCTTGGACAAGGTTTCTCCCATGCATGTTTTAAAATTATAGCATGTGACCGGAAAGATTTAAGACCAGATAGGTGGAGAAGTGGTTAGAGCTGGAGTCAACAAGACCTGAGTTCAAATCCAGAGTTGGACAATATTGTTGTGACACTGGGCAAGTTACTTCACTCGGTTTGTCTCAGTTTCCTTATCTGTAAAATAAGCTGGAGAAGAAAATAACAAACCACACCAGTGTCTTTACAAAGAAAATCCCAGAGAAGGTCACAAAAAGTGAAACAAGATTGAAACAGAAAAAGTAAGAAAAGAGATAACTTGATTTGAAATCCATATGATTTTTAATACCAAATGAGGGACGAAACAGACAGATGCATAGTCAACCCAGTCATGGAGGATGCCCAGTTCAGAGTACAAATGCATGAGGGATTCTCCTATAAGTGGTGTTTCCTCCTTCAGACTCCTTTTTCAGAAGCAGATCACTCTGATTGTATCAAGCCCTAGAATGTTGCAGAGCCTTCTGGAGGAGATCTATAGTCACTCAAAATAATTCAAGCTAACTACACACACACACACACACACACACACACACACACTCATACTGAATGAAGACTCCCTATCAAGACTATGAAATGTAGTTGGATGGATAATGCATAGAACTTGGCTCTCAGTACATATATATGCCCATGGATGCACAATGATCTGGGTCCAGAATTGAACAAGAGGAAGAAAATGGACTGAATTGCCTTTGGGAAATTGTAGAGTTCTTTTACTGACAACAAGCTTCTCCCTAGCATAGGAATGATTCAGTGACCAGTGTCCTAATGCCCTTCCTACAGAAGGAATGTCAACACAGCAAGTGATGAACATGATTCCTGAGGTCTTTGGCAGTGAAAACTAGAAAGGCAAGGCTACTTTCCTAGGTGGCAAGTGTCAGAGATCTAGGAAAACTGTGGGGATTTGCTCACAGAAACTGGGTTGAGTTACTCAGGACCCCTTCTACTCAAATCAGAAAATCCAGTCTAGAAATAGAGATAAAAGGAGATGAACATCATAGGAGTCATCAATAAAATAAGAATTTCCCCCTTAGAGGCAGTGTAGTATACTGAAAAGAGCACCGACTCTGAGGTCATAGAAAATTAATTCAAATCCTCGTTTTATGTGTCTTTGAGAAAGTCACTGATTTTCTCTCAGGCTCAGTTCCTTCTTTTGCAGAATGAAGTAGACGAGATGATCTCTTGGGTCTCTTCTAGACCCGGAAGTGATTATGCTCTCAAAGTCTTTGCTCCCCTGGTCTATTGAAAACAACAACACCAGAATGTCATCACTAAATAATACAACAACAATGAATAGTCATTCCAAATATAAGCCAGAAGGCTTTAGCCTTCAGAAATGGGAAGAAGTCACATACTGAGCTGCAAAGTCCAACGTGAATGAATTTGAAATTGAAACGAGAATATGTTTGGCCATATTTAGAAATCTCTCAAACTTCCTGGATCCTGCCATTAGAACCTCACTTGAGCCTTTCTAGTTTATATTTAGTTCTGATATGACACCATTTCCTGGATCCTAGGTACAGGTTTGAAAAGTCTGATGAAGATTCTTGGCCATAAAATAGATTTTAAGTAACTAAATGAGACATAAATGTAGCTGAAGCACAGAGGTGAGAAATTCTTGAAATATACATAAGCCTAATGTTCAAGGACGAGCAGACAGTAACCACTGCCAAAGGCAGCTTGGGTTTTGCTGATATCCAGCTTTCTTGATGGCATTAGATGTCACAAGATTTAGTGCCAGAAGTGGCCTTCTTGACAAAAGAAGAAATCTGCAGAGGACTGAAGTGACTTGATAAATGTTACCTAGATAGCTTTTGAATGAGTGGAGGTCTCCTTCTGACACTTACTAACTGTGTGACTGGGCTCCTGGCCTTCCTGAACCTGAGATTTTCCATCTCCAAAATGAGGGGTGGAAGCAGATGAGCCCTGAAATCTTTTACAATTCTAGATTTATCCTTGGATGTAATGACTAGAACCCACATTTCTTAATTCCCAAGCCAGAGTGTCTCATTCAGTTGTTTGACTGTACTAGCTATGCGGACTTGGGCATCTTTCTTAAGGTCTTCTTGTTTCTTCTAAAAAATATATGATAGTGAAGTTTTCATTCCCACTAAGATCGAGCTAATAGCTAAAAGTGTCGATGCTCCCTAGGAATTCATATTTTTTTAACAGAAATCATAACTAAAGGGCTGAAACTCCATAGGCAGAGTTTGAGTCAATTTCCCGAAAGTGCTAAGGAGGTGAAATGGAGTCCTTTGAAATCATACCATGGTAAGGCCAACCCTGTGGGACACTTACAGTGTTATTGTTAAGTATCAACAGCACCTAGCTCAGTGTTTCACACAAAATACACATTCAGCAAACATTTATGAATTTTTAAGAGGTTCCTTAGATTTCCAATTCCCTCCCTAAAGGAACTAAGAATCTGAAAGAGTCCCAGTTCAATTTTCAGCCTCATTGGCAAGTCTACTGCAGATCCTGTGATAAACTCTGACTTATGTTATCTACAGCTTTTTTAAATGTCTCTTAAGATTTTTTGTGAATTCAGAATCCTCACACCATAGCTGCATGCAGTGACTTAAACCAGGATGTAGCTATGTTATAGAGGCAAGTTATAGAGGCTCTCAAGTTAGAAGATTTAGGTTCATCTTCCAGATTGACTACTATTTATTTGTGTGAGCTTATATAAGTTCCTTCGTCTTTCAGGCCTTAGTTTTCTTATCTTCAAATTGAGGGGTTTCCAGGAGTGGGGAACATGCAACCTTGAGGTCACATGTGGCCCTCTAAGTCCTCAAGTGCAATCTTTTGCCAGAATCCAAACTCCACAGAACAAATCACCTTCATAATAGGATTTGTTCTGTAAAACTTGGACTCAGACAGAAGGTCACATACAATGACCTAGAAGGTCATGGGTTCCTGTAACAGCAGGCACTCTAGCATACCCAGGATGACCTGCTAGTACAAGTTCTGAGATCTGCTTTTCTTAAAGGGAGGAAACTTTTAAGGGGTCAGCCATCTCATTTTAATCGAATGCATATATCATTCACTTAGTTCAGGGGGAAAAGTCAACACTCGGAACTTCAGAGAAGATGCAAACAACATTTACAAACAGAGAAAGTAGCATAAAGACCAATGGGCAGGGTTTCTAACTGTCAAGCTGTAAGCAATACATTCATCACAGATCAACAGACAGATCCAACTGTCTGACCATTACATACACAGTTACCAGAGACAGAAGCACCAACATCTAGGTTTTCAAAGTGGGTGGGGGTGGGCTCCTTAATGGCTACCCAGTCTCAACTGGCACATGAACCTTCTTCCAAAGAGTAAGCCCTAAAGTAAAACCTTACCTCACAGTATTTATTCACTTTTCAGAGCCAGAGGGCATCACGACCCTCTTGCTTCAATGCCCAATTAACAAAAACTGTGAAAGCCTTCAAGCAAGCAAACCTGCTCATAAGCAAACTTTCCCTTTAAACAAGTTCCTCCCCCCATGGACTCTATTGTGAGGTCTATGAATGGACAGGGAAGATCTTTAACTCTCATTAACATAAATCTCATTAACATTACAGTTCCCTACCCCTGGTTTAGACCCTATGATCTTTAAGGTCCCTTATGGTTCTAAATTCTCTTTTTCAAGATGTGAAATTACATACAACTAATCATACTCAAATGTTCAAATACACAAATTCCATGTTGTTGTTGCTTCTTAGTCGTTTCAATCATGTCTGACTCTTTATGATCCCATTTGAGGTTTTCTTGGCAAAGATACTGGAGTGGTTTGCCATTTCATTATCCAGCTCCTTTTACAGAAGAGGAAACTGAGGCAAACAGAGTCAGTGACAGAGCTGGGGCTAAAATCCAAGCTTCCTAACATCCAACCTGGAATTATGCTAATTCCCTCCTTTCTTCCTAATTTAAAGTTGGCCGGGATGCCCCCATGCCAAGCTCTCCTTCAGAGCAAGGTTAATTGGAGGATGTGCAGTAGCCTTGGCTACTGCAGTTGCTAAAAATAGTCCGATGAGAATAGTGCTAGAAGTAAAAAAGCTCAAAACGAGCTAGGCTGATGAGGAAGCTTAATACAGGAAATGAGAATATGTTTGGCCACAAACATTCAGCCTTTCTATTTAACCCTATTAGGGCAAGAAAAGGATTCTGCTCTGTGTGTACATAACCATGATAATGGGTGCTGGGGGAAAGGATCATTAAGATCATAGAGCTAAGGCTGAGAAGGGAGAGCTACTTAATTCTATTTTACTTTCTATATTTTCTTCTGTGGAGAATGATCTTCCTGTTAGGAAAAACAAAAATAAAAATCTTTAACAGGGCAATTACACTAAATGTTAAGTGAGAAGATGACAACAGGGCAGTCCAAGATACTGAAAGCACAGGTGCATGTGCTTGCTGCACCATTGTCAATAATTTTTGGACAATCATGGCAATGGAGTGGTAAACATATGCCAATATCATAAGTGGGCAAGCATCCCAATTTTCAAAGAAAGGAAAGAAGTTATGGTCTCCAGATTATGGGCCAGTGCGCTTGACTTCAATTCTTGGCCAATATCAAGAGTGCATTATTAAAGAGAAGACTAGGAGCTTTTGGAATGAATCAGAGTGCCTAAACAATGACTCAAAAAGCACTTATTGAGTCCTTACTAAGTGCCAGACTCCACGGGTGGGTATAACTTCAAGAATTACTGCCATGGTGAACACATTGTCAGACAAATTCACTGAATCAGTGTTTGTGCTTAGCTATTCTTTCTTTGTTAAAAGACAAGTTTGAATTTAGGGCAAGGAGAAAAGGTGTAACAGTATATTTATGAAAATGTAATGTAAAAAGAAAGGCATGAATAAAGCTTACTTTTTAAAAAGAACTGGTCTTGCCAGATTAACCTCATTATCCTTTTTTGACAAGGTTACTAGACTTCCAAATGGCAAGAGGGATGTTATAGACATAGTATATCTCAATTTCAGCAAAACATTTGACAAAATCTCCAACATGGATAAGATGAAGAGATGTGAGGTGAAGGATAATACAGTTTGATGAATTTGTAGTTGCACCTAAAGAATGGAGAACTGATGTTAGCTTGGAGGGAGGCCAAATGGCCTAGAGAATCTGTCTTTAGCCCTGTGCTATTCAACAATTTTGGCAATAACTTTCATAAAGTCATAGATGTCGTATTTCTCAAATTTGCAAAAGACACCAAACTTGGAAATGATATGTAAAAAAAATCTTGACAGGCTAGATGGATGAGATAAATTAAAAGTCCCATACTTAAAGTGAAAAACTAACTTATGGATATAGAATGAGAGACTCACGGCTTTTTGTTGTTCAGTCATGTCTTACCCTTTGTGACAGATGAGGAAACTGAGGTAAAGAAGATTAAATGACTTGCCACTGGTCACACAGCTAGCAAGTGGCTGAAGCTAGATTTGAACTCAGGTCTTCCTGACTCCAGGCTCAGCGCTCTATCCACTGAGTCACCTAGCTGTCCCAAAAGGGGTCACAAAGAGTCAGACACAACTGAAAAGACAACAGAACAACATTAGGATATAAAAACCTCAAAAACTCATGTCTAGACAATAGTTTATATGATAAACTTTTAGTGGATGGCAACCACAATATATGTCAATAGTATGGACACACACACATATACGCACACAAACTTATGTTCATCCAATCTAAGGGTACATTAAGAGAAGCGGAATATCTAAATGAGAGTCTAAACCCTTATCAGACCATATCTGGAACATGATAAGTCCTGAGTACCACATTCAAAGGACAAAGATATACTGGAGTAAATCGAGAGAAAGGTAACTGGGATGGTGAGTGAAGAAGAGACCATTCCATATAAGGATTGGATGATGGAACCAAGGTTCCATGTTCTATGTTCCATGTTCAAAGACTTAGGGGACACATGATAGCTGAGTGGGAGGGATCAGACTTACTCTACTTGACCCTTCAAACCTGGACGTTGCCAAAAAGTTTGGACTTGATGTAAGGAAAAACTTGCTAAAAATCAGAACTTTCCAGTGGGTTCACTGTTCCTGGAGTTCCTCAAGTCCAGGCTGGATGACTGGGAATTAAGGATATTGTTGGAGGGTTTGCTGCACAGGTCCAGACTAAACCAAGAGAACCATTGGATCCCTTTCAGCCATGAAATTCTGGGAAGGGATGCCCAGACATGAAGCTTCTCAGCATCATGACATTTATCAGAGATGTGGATTTCTTCAACCAGCAAATAGACGACTCCATAAATTCAGTAACACAATAATAAATTGCCTAATATTTGTGTAGTACTCTGAGTTTTGCAAAGTGCTATAAAATATTGTCTCATTTCATCTTTACAGTAATTCTGTGCTATTATTATTTCTATTTTACAGATGAGGAAAGTGAGTGAATGAGACAGAGGTAGTAAGCAGGTTTTCTGACTCCAGGTCCGGAGTTTTAGCACTGTGCCACCAAGCTGCCCATAGCATGACTTACAGAACAATTGGGGCTTTCTTTCCAATTCAGCATTTATCAAATATCTATTATTCAATCTACATGCAGCTATCCATCTTTTGGTGCCTCTTTTGCTTTCCTATTTGCTTTTATAACTCTTTCCTAAATAGATTGTATGTGCCTTAAAGGCAAAAACCAACTCATGGTCTTCTTTATCTAAAGATTTATTCATTTTAAAATTAAATATAAAATAAAAAAATAACATTTCCATGTAACCAACAAAATATAAAGAAAGGATTCAGTATAAAACCATTAAGTTCCATTTTAGACTGTTTATTTTTTAAAAATTATGTAATAAATATTATACATTGTTTTCAATGCTAGTCATCTTTTCTGTGCTCCCTCTAAGTTTTCTTTTGCTCTCTGCTGTGTTATATTCTTTTTGAAAAAAAATCCCCTGGAGGACCGAGTTCAATACTTTGAACATAGGTGCTCTAGAAATAATTGTTGAATTAAATGGAACTGAAATCACACATCATCTTGTTTGCAAAATCTATGCCTGTAACTTGCCAAGTGTAGCTACTCATATTAAGCCTCATAGGCAAAAACAGATTAGTATTCCCTCCCCTCCCTTCTTTGACCCTCTCTCCTTCCCACTTTCTCCCTCTCCCTCAATTTCTGTTTTTACTTTTTGCTGACTCTCCCTCTCTCTCTCTCTCTCTCTCTCTCTCTCTCTCTCTCTCTCTCTCTCTCTCTCTCTCTCAAATGTGGTAGGGTAGAAAAAGCATTTGATTTACAGTTGGAAGACTGGATTCGAGTCCTAGATCCTGTGCTTCTCAGCTTATGTGATTTTGGGTAAAGCACTTAACTACTGTGGGCCTCCATTTACTCATCTATATAATATAAAATTTCCCATTTATATGATGTTTAAAATTTACAGAGTTCTTTTTTCTCGATCTTGTTACCTATATCAATAGCACAAGTCTTATTAACCCCATTTTACAGATGAGGAAACTGAGGGAAAGTGGTAGAAGGTAGACCTGGAGTAACAATAAGCAACAATCTAAGGTAAAGTTTCTCAGTTTGCCTTAGCTTCTCCTCTCTAGAGTCTTCAGACTGAAGGTGGAAGGATTCTGCTCCGTGGGAGGTAATGAGTCATCTCTAGTCTTGCTCCACTGGAAAATTCTTGTGTTGACACACAGAAAGATGAATAACAACTCATGCTTCTCTTGAAAAAATACATTGGGAGTGGGAGAGGGGTAGGGAGGCTCTCAGGTACACATGTGGGGGAAGTAGTGTTAATGTATATGTCACTATGACAAGATATCAGATGTATGTTGCCTACTTCTGCTGCTGCCATCCAAAGATTTGAAAGATCTACCCTGGAGGCTACAGCCTTGGGTATGGAACGATGCCCTCTCTCATTCTCCCTTATCTTCTCAGCAGTGAGATGACAAATGAGTGATGTCAAGGAAGCTTTTTTACTCCACCCCTTGAACTATCCCTATATAGCACTGGTAATTAAAGGAATAAACCCTATTACAGAGATTAGCTACAGCCATACTTAGGGATGAGTCTTGTTGGCTCTTTAGTCCCAGAGCTTTCTGACCTATATACTTTGAGAACTGTCCCTTCACAACCTAAGTCTGGCTCTGCCTGACAAAACCAGTGTGTTTCTCTCTCTAGTTCTGATGGACTGCACCACAGAACTAGTAAGTGGAGAATAAACCTCACCAAAGGAATTAATAGTGAAAAGAGAAATCTTAGATTGAATGAATAAATGAATTTTTTAAAAGCATTTAAGTCCTTACTATGTGTCAAGCCTTGGGAGTATAATAAACCTTGCCCTCAAAGATCTTCTATTCTAATAGTGAAAGACAACAACACAAAGAGGGAAGTGGTGGCTGGAAAAGGAGCTTGGGTACAGGAACCCCCGGGGATGATGAGTCGATCCACAGGGGAGGAGATGAGCACACTTTTCAAGTTCATTGACAATTGAAGAAAATTATGATCCCAAACCTGGAAAGTGGCTGAGGAGGGTGGAGGTGGAAAGTGAAGGGAGCAGGCAAGAAAGTAGTAGGGCTATAAATTGAAACAACTGGGACTAGTAAAATAGGTTAAGTGGTGTGAGGCATGCAACCAATCAAAACGTCAGAGCCAAAATGAGCGTTAGGGTAGGGACTGCTTCTTTTCTGTTCTATTTGCAGTGCCTAGCACACCATAGGTGCTCAATAAATGTTTATTGATTGCTTGATCTAATCCAACGCCTCATTTTTACAAATGAGCCCAGAGAGGAAAATGCACTCATATTTTTCAACACAAACTGTCACATTTTTAAATACTAATTTCAAATATCAAGGAAACACAAACAAGCATTGAAAAGAAATAGAGTTTCCAGTTGGGCAGTGGGTGGGAAGTGGGGAGCAGGGCAGCTTTGAATCACTTCCCTCCTGAACCCCTCCTTCTAGTGGAATAGGAATGCGATGGGATAGTTTTTTTTAATATGTCTATCTATATCTATCTAAGTAAATAGATAGACATATAGATAGATGATAGACAGATAGATACAGAGATAGAAAGATAGACGGATAGATACATAGATAGATAGACAGATAGACAGATAGACAAATAGAGAGAGAGAGAGAGAGAGACAGAGACAGACAGACGGATAGATACAGAGATAGATAGAGAGAGAGAGAGAGAGATAGGTAGATACAGAGATAGATAGATAGAGATAGATAGATAGGTAGATACAGAGATAGATAGATACAGAGATACAGATAGACAGATACAGAGATAGATGATAGATAGAAAGATAGATAGAGAGATAGGTAGATACAGAGATAGACAGATACAGAGATAGATAGATAGATAGATAGATAGATAGATAGATAGATAGATTTGTATCTAATGGTGGCCATCCCTAGGGGGATTAAGGGGAAGGAAAGGAAAAACAAAAAAAGAAATTTACATGATAACTTTGTTTTATGTTCAAAAGGATAGCAAGTTATACCCAGTAGATTTGCAGCTTCACATGCAATCATCTTTTTTTATTATACTATGTTATGGAAATGTTTATTATTTCATAAATTAAAAATATTTTTTTAAAAAAGGAATCAGAGTTTTAGAAGGCTGGCAATTCAGGTAATGGGAGGAAGCAAAAGGACTGCACTCTGGGGTCTCATCAAGCAAGACAGCTGCTCATTCTGAATCAGCTCCAGCTCCAGTCCTCTCTCACCTGTCCCTTCCAGGCCTTTCTAGGGCAAGTGATTTACCCAAGGTCATACAGGTAATCCAGAAATGGTGTCGGGACACTTTTCCACATTCACTTTAAATAATGCCAATCGATTTTTCGATGAGGTTTATTTAAGTCAGGCCATTTCCCAGACCAACTTATAAAAAAAATGTCTTAACCTTTCATGATATGCACCATGGCTCAAATGACATCATGACAAGCTTCTTCTCTTCACAGACCATCTTTTACTATCTTGGTGTTCTTCTAACTTCAAGAAGTCTGTGCTGCACTCTAGAAGAAAAACAACAACTCCTCCAGCTTCCAGGTTCCTCTGCCTGTTTCCTCAGGATTAATTTGGATTTTTCACGGCAATAGTTTGTCATTTCTTGGTTCTGCTTTTCATTTTTATAGAACTTTCCTTCAAACTTCAGTGCAAGTTTTTCCAAATCAGTGCTTGGAACCTCATTCAGTCTTACTCTGTCTCCAGCAGAGAGTGAACTAGAACCATGCAGTACCATTATATAGGGATGCTCGCCTTGGATCAATCCTGAGCAGCTCTCAACAGCAATACCTGCTCCATACAGATATGGGAGAGTAGTGGCCAAGGAGAAGCTCTGTGATTAGAAACTACAGGGGGAAATGGGATCATCTGTTGAAAAAAAGCAGGGCAATGAATTTCACACAGATTTAGAAGGTCATGCAGAACAAAAAAAAATTTTTTTGTTTTCTTGTTATCTTTCAATTTATTTGGTTCTATTTTGCCAAATACTAAGAGTTTAATATAATACTTTCTCCTTATTTTATGTCTTTTTTGTTGGATGGTTATTAAGTTTACAATAACAAATACACTTTTAAAAGTATCTCCTTATATCCATCACTTGGGGAAATCCTTTCCAGCACAAATTTCTACAACTCCATGATTATATGACTCTATGTACAAGTTTTCTCACCTGTGTTTTAGGTGACCATAAACTAGAGGAAGAGGCAATGAGCTAAGTGGCCCCCTGAGTGACCAGAGTTAGGACCTTAATGAGGGCTTCTTTAAGAAGGGAAGCCACATTCACTCTGCATTCCTGGGCAGCATAGTGCCTTGATTAAGGATAAGGAAGGTCTGACCAACACTAAAACCTTTCCGTTTTTCCATAATCCAGTGCAAAGTGGGTTGTGGAAATTAGAGTAATTACTGCAAACCCCTTGTGCTATCTATATATCTGGTGCCACTCACTGTTCAACTCACTGCAGTCAACCAGCTGTCTCACCAACTCTCTCTTTGCACCAGACCTTTAATGGAACTGGCATTTGTGTCAATAAACTTTAGGCCAGCCTCACTGAGCTAATTATCTGGGTCATTCAAATTTCAACTACTTCAAATAATTGCAGCCTTTTAGCCTGGAATATAAGGTGATGATGGAATGGCATGAGCTAAAAGACCCTATGTCCAAGTCAATTAGAGGAAAACCTGGCAGTTCTCAGCTCTGGGCATCTCACTTTGAATTCATAAGCCTCTGGGCAAAGTCAGTGCCTTCGAGAGAGCAAGTCAGTCATAAAATAAGCATTTGTTTGGCTGAACACTGATCTAATTTGTATACACAATCATTTTGCCATAAAACCTGTAAGAAATGAAGCCGTCTCATGAACACTGCTGTGGACTTGATTGTGGGGTAGAGGAAGCTAATTTACTGGACCCACAGCCACAGTCCATCTTACCGTCACAGAGATGGACAGAGAATATGGCAGGAAACTGTAATAAAGACTCACATGTAATACAGAAGAGAGCAGGAGCC
The DNA here is from genome assembly GCA_028658325.1 of Potorous gilbertii. Classification (NCBI taxonomy): domain Eukaryota; kingdom Metazoa; phylum Chordata; class Mammalia; order Diprotodontia; family Potoroidae; genus Potorous; species Potorous gilbertii. Next base: position 693,000,892 of record CM053769.1, on the reverse strand, counting down.
TTCACGAGACAATGAGAACTTTTAAGACTGATTTCACTGGATATTTTTTCCATGTCCCAGTGCAGACTCAAGATGCAGACTCAGAATTACAAAGTTGTTTTACTTACTTACCAACCTCATCAAGGTAACTAATCACAGTAGGAAATATTTAACAAAAATCTTGCTAAACAAATAAATGTATAATAATGTTGGCTACTCTCACTATGGCCCAAAATCTAAAGACCAATTATTTCTATCTCCAGCATTCCTTTTCCCTTATGGCCTAAAAAAGGTGAAGGCTTTAATAGAAAAATACCTTCTCTCCCTCTTAGAGCTTAAAACTGGGGACTGGATCTATGCTCTTGGGGCAGATTCTAATGGCCTCTTCAATGGAGAGACAATCTCTTAAACAGCTCAGTTCAGAATCATGAAAAAAGAAAGTGTCTGGAAGGAAATTTCTTTCAATGAAATTGACATTTCCAAAAATAGAACAGTTCATTTGATATATGAAATAGATATTAGATATGTGTATATAGACATATATGTCTGTTTATATACATATATGTATATGAAGGCACCAGTTAGTTGCTGGGGGCACAGTGGATAGAGCACCAGACATGTAGTCAGGAAGACTCATTTTCCTGAATTTAAATCTGACCACAGATACTTACTATCTGGGTGACTTAGCCCTGTTTGCCTCAATTTCCTCATCTGTAAAATAACCTAGAGAAGGAAATGGCAAACCACTCTAGTATCTCTGCCAAGAAAACCTCAAATGGGATCACAAAAAGTCAGACACCATTAAACATATATATGTATATATATATATATATATATATATATATATATATATGAAGCAATCTCTTAGACATTGCTGTGAAGTTAAATGAATACATATATAAATATATATATATACATACACATATGTGTGTTTATGTAAGTTTATATTGCAAGTGTATAGCTATTTGTACGTTGTCTCCCTCATTAGACCCTTCAGGGCCCAAAACCTTGCCTTTCATTCCAGCCCCAGAACCTAGTTCAGTACCTGATATACAGGTGCTTAATAAATGTTTGTTGACTTGATATGAGTCTAATAAGCAGAGACTTTCTCTTGAGAGAGAACTGCTATTTATCCCCTACACAAAACGTGTTCACAAAAGAAGCAGACTCCTGGTAAGCTGCATTTATCATTTAAAAAACTTTATGTCTCCCTTTTCAATTATGTTAATTCAAGAATATACTTCAATACAATTGAAGGATAATGCATGACCTTATCTGACTCTCTCTGCAGAAGCAGATTTCCATCACCTGGTCACTGGAACCAAGAGTTCGGCTACCATGGCTTAATCAGAAGGAACACGACCCTTAAGCGATGACTTTCCAATGAAGCAGAGCTGTTAAGCAAGTAGGCAGCGTTAAGTTATTGGGCTTTTGATGTATCCAGAATAGTCGCCCATTAATGACCAGAGGAGAGAGAATATTTATAAAAATCCACCATCAAGTCAGTCCTTTCCAGTCTCTGCTTCCTAGATTCTCTTGTGGACCTGTATTTGTAGGGGAATTTTAAGCATCCATTTGATTTCCCTTGACTCAGGGAGGCAGAGAGCAAAAGAAAGGGGGAGAGGGGAGGTGATTGGAGAAGAAGAGGTTAACAAGGGAAAGGAGTATAAACATGATTGACCAAGGGCAGAATCATAGTTTTACAGCTAGGACTTCAAAGGCCACAGAGTCACAAATTGTAGTGATATATGTACATATATATACATATATATATATATATATATATGTATGTATGTATGTATCCAGAGAGGAACTATAGATGTAGATCCTAGTGAAAAGTAGGTGCTTAATAAGTGACAATTAGCTGAGTAATAAAGTGATCTCTAAAGGTCATCTAGAGCACACCAAAGTCACATGAGTAATAAATAACAGGGCCAGGAACCAGTATTCAAACCTGTGTCCAAATCCAGGGTCCATTCCACGACACCACATGGCCCTTTAAAGGAGATAACTCGCCTAAAACCACACGTTAGTGGAAGCAGAACTCAAACCCAGAACTTCTACTGACAAATTCAATGCTTTTCCAGGCAAATTATTTTGAAAAGCTTTCTGCAAAGTTTCTTCAAAACACCTGTTGCATTCAGGCTTCATACCTGTGGTACCTTCCTTATAGCTCTCTCACATCCATCGATTGCCCCATTCAGTTTTCACAGATCTGTGAGATGGACCAGGAGTTGCTACTTCTCTGTTATATTTTCTCATTTTATAGTTGAGGAAACTGAGGCTTGGCGAATCCACACAGAGATAGTACAGTGTCAGACTCAGGACTCAAATTCAGGAGTGTCTTAGCATTACACCGCATGACCATTCCATATTAAATGCGATCTCACCATCACCAGGTCATTGGAAGGTCATTTGCTCAAATAGCAAACCTCACCCTCAGCTCTGGCTCTTCAGAGTCCCACCGTGTAGCCCTCAGAAGAGATGGATAGTTTAATGTAACTGACCTTTCTCTACCTTCCTCTCCTCACAAACAGAATCGAAATGGGTTTGAATGTATGTGCCATGTTAGGGAGTTTTTTATAGTTCTGGGTTTTTATTCAACATACCCATCACTAATTATGTGAAACCCAAAGAATGTGTCCTCCATCCTAGGTAACAGAACCACTCAAAATCACCAAGGTCCAGAAGGTCTTCTTTGTGCAAGCACTGTAGGTCAATGGAAATTTCTTTTTTTGAACTTGTGTGTGTGTGTGTATGTGTGTGTGTGTGAGAGAGAGAGAGAGACAGAGACAGAGACAGAAAGATCATGTAAAGAGTATAGGTAGTGATGGTGAGAGCAGGATTTTGGGCATCCCCTTAGAGAGAGGCAAATGGCAAATGTTACTCCATTTCTTCATACAACCCACTTGATTCCATCACCTGAAAGGACCCTGAGCTCGTGGACCAGACAATCCCAAATGACTAAGTGAAGATGGATTGGCTATAGGTCTCATTCTCAGATCTAAAAACCAAAGAGAAGGTTGTGGGACTTTCTAATTTCATACCCCAAGTTTCAATCATCTCAGATATTCCCTGTCTCCTATCCCTAAACCACAAAAATCAGAAAGAAAGGCTTCATTGCTCCAGAGGAAGTTTGGACCCCTGAGAATTTGGAATCAAGCATCATTTTTTCATCCAAATGGTGGCCAGAGTGGTGGAGAGAAATGTATATTAAATGTCTTGGTAGAAAACCTAGATTTGAAATTTTCTGAATAGTGTCATCTTTTCCTCGTTGTTATAAAATGAGGAAATTGGACTGGATAGTCTCTGGGGTCCATTTCAGTTAGAATATTCTGGAATTAATTTCTTTCTCCAACTTCCTCTTTGATCTTTCCAGGCCAAATGTCACTTTGGTGGACTTGGAAGAGGCTGAAGGTCAAAATATTTTCTGTATTGTATTGACCACCACTGTTATCAAAACTGCCCAAAGTCCCATCAAGCCATGAATGAAGGGATGGAAGGATGGCAGACCAGCAATTTTTGGTGCGCCTAATCTACAACCACTCACTCTGGCAATTACTGTATTTATCTCTTGGGATTAATATGGTTAGTCTTGTGTCATGCCTTACCCTATAAGCTCTGAGTGCATCTTTTTATTTCTCCCCTCTCCCAATATGTTACCTCCAAATAGTAAGCACTCAATAAATGCTTGTTGAATGAATAAGTGATGAGGTAGGCAATGGTCTGGGAATGGTAATAAGTAGGCCTAGTCTTTAATATGTCTTCCCCAAACACCTATTAGGATGCTAGATACCCTATAAGCACTCAAGAGCAGGAGATCTGAAGTCAGAAGACTTGGGATAAAATCCTTGGGCAAGTCATAAAAAAAGCCTCTCTCTTCCTCAGTTTCCCCATATGCAAAATAAAGAGGACAATGCCTATCTACACAGGATTATTGTGAAAATCAAAAGCCCAGATAATGGATGAGAAAGAGCTTTGTAACTGCAACTACATTAACTTAGTCTGGTGCCTAATACAAAGGAGGCCCTTAATAAATGTTTGCTGAGTTGAACTGAACTAGCAACCTCTCAGAAGATGGCATATAACTACATAGTTTGGGTCACATCCCCTAAAGTTAATAACCACTGGGAAAGCTTTTGAATCAATGTCTTTAATTATAAATTCCTGCAGTCCCTGCTTTGTTGTGGCTTTAGGAAGGCACAAAGGATGCTTACCCTCCTGGTAAGAAGTTACTCTGTCTCCTTAAGACAGAATCAAACCAACCCCACATTTAAGGGCCTATTTTAAATCAGCCCCTCCAACATTTGTCATTTTCCCTTTTTGTAAATCTTCCTTCTGACAGGTGTGGGGTAGAACCTAGAACCTCAGAGCTGCTTTAATCAGTATTTCTCTATTAATAATTTAGAGTATTTTTTCATATAGCTCATTCTTAGAACCAAGAACCAAAGGAAGGTTTGGGGGAACTCCTAATATTGTACCCCAAGTTTCACTCACATTGGATATTCCCTGTCTCCTGGATTTCTTCTCTTGAGTACTGCTCATTCATATCTTTTGACTATTTACCAATGGAGGAATGGCTCTGATTCTTATAAATTTGAATCAGGTTCTTATATATCTTGGAAATAAAACCTTTATCAGAGAAATTTTTATAAGCGTTTTATTTTTTCCAATGGAGAAGGGTTGAGAAGAGAAAATAAATTCTTATCAATTAAAAAAGTTTAATTTTAAAAAACAATAAATAAAGGAAAAGGAAAAAGAAAAAAGAGTCAAGCCCCTACTCACAAGATAAAATACTTCATAGGTTTGAGAGGTTTCCCTGAGTCACAGAGAAGAGCAGAGAACTTGCTTACTTATCTACATACCTATGTACAGATATATACATATTACATATAGAATGCATGTATATGTGCTTGTATAAATTTGTGTGTGCAAATATAGAGAGAGAGAGAAAAAGAGAGAGAAAGAAGAGAGGAAGAGAGAGAAAGAGAAAGTGAGGGAGAAGAAAAGGGAGAGGGAGAAAGAATAGGAGAGAAAGGGAGAAAGAAAGAGGGAGGAGAAAGAGAGAGAAAGTGAGGGAGAAAAGAGAGAGAATGGGAGAGAGGGAAAGAAAGAGAAGGAAAGAGAGTAGGAAAGAGAGGGAGAAGAGGGAGGGAGAGAAAGAGAAAGGGGAGAGAAAGGTGGGGGAGGGAGGGAAGAGACAGAGAGATTAGACAACTTTCCTGAGTCCCACAGCCTGCCTGTATCAGAGCAGAACTAGAACCCAGGTTTTCCTGATTCCCTCAGTTCTCTGTCTTCTGCTTCATGTTGCCTCTAATGCATATACTAGAAATGGGATCTGCAAGCATGGCCCAAGAAACATCTCAGAGGTGCCCTACATTACTACCTTGGAGGCAGGAATAAACTGAGACTGTTCTTTACCTTTCTTTGTATTCCCATTGCTTAACTAAATGCCTGACGCATGATGGGGGTTTCATGTATGCTAGTTGACTTTCTAAGCTACCCATGCTGTTTCCGAATATTTTCTTCTGGACATCTTCAGGATTAGAAACTAGAGTACAGTCAAAGCTGATCACACACAGTTGGGCATTAAAAGGAATGTTAGCTAGGGTTCCCAATCCATCATTTGGTAGCGGCTCCACTGTCTGACTGATCTTTCAGCAACCAAAATCAAGAGCAAAGAATGCCTCTTTTAAGATGTCACCTACTCTGCGTCATTAATCAACTTCTGGCCCAGTTTCTGTCCCAGGGGCTCAGTAGCAGGTGCTGAGACAGAGGTGTGATATTGTGACTGGGAATAATTGAATCTCAAGGGCTTGTTCACAGCCATGAATGCAGAGATCTGAGCTTGACAGTTCCATAGACAGGGCAGACTGTATCCATCCATGGAGTCCCTTAGCTAGGTCCCTCTTTCCACAAAGCTTCTTGCTCTGCCTGGCCAGAGGTGAGGTCGCCCTCCTGAGACCGAAGCAAAATCAGGTGCCCAAGGGCACACAGGTATTAAATAGCAGAGCCTAGATTTAAACCCAGGTCTTCTGATCTCCAAGCAATACTTAAAAAAAAAAAGAGTTTTACATTACAGTCATTTCCAGGAATAGGCCCCAATCCAGGCTGAATTCTCCATTGTACCAAACAATTAAACAAAGCCACCAAAGCAGTGTCAGTCACTGCTTTTCCCCAGAGCAACACCTGTCGGGAAAAGCACTGGATTTGATGCCAGAAGACCTAAAGGCAATTCCCAATGCTGCCACCAACAAATGCTGCTTGAATCCACCTTTATCACTTACTAAGCAGAACCCTGGGTTGGTCAGTATTTCAATCATTGAGTCTGTTTCCTCATGTCTAAAATGTGGGTCCCAGTGACTTTGATTTTCAATAAACATTTTATCATTGTTTTTGCTTATGTCACTGTCCCTATTCAGTGACTTGCCCTACCCCCAATAGAATTCTCCCTTGTAACATATCATTTAACAAAACTAGCTTCTGCATTGGTCATGTCTGTTAACAGATGCTTAGCTTCATATTTCTGCCATTCCTCTGCTAAGAAAATGGAGACCTGTTTCACTCGTCTGTATTCTGGAATCAAAATTCTTCATTGTTGATGTATTTTCTCTAAAAAACATAACCATAACACTAGAATAGCCAGGCATAATCCTTCTAATTGATGCAAAAAGAAAAGTTTATATTTTTACTGTAATTTCTGTTCTCTGTACAAATGTACTTTAAATGCAAATAATTGAAAAAATATTATAATTTTACTTTGAAAAAAATTGTCTCCTCTATTTTCTAGCTTCTTAAGGATTAAAAAATATTTTATCAACTGAAAAGTCTGGTTCTTCTGTTAATATTGAACTTGACAATCACCAACATATACCAAAATCCCAATATGCAAAGAAGCGCAGGACAGGGACTGTTTTTAACTTTATTTGTATCTTTAGCATTTTGTATGGTGCCTAGTACATGGTAAGCCCTTAACAAGTGCTTGTATGTTGATTGGTTGGTTGAAAGAGTGTTGTAAAAATAACTATGAACTTCTGCTAGAGTTTTTTTTTTTAAGAAATATATTTTGAGTTTAACAAGAAGTAACAAAATTTCTGTTTTTGGTCTCCTGCATTTTCTTTGCATTTAAATAAAATGTTTTACTGGTGCTTTTTTTAAATATATAATATTAACCACTAACCTGATGGAATCTTATAAAAGCTGCCCCAGGTCCCAATATTCTAACTTCCTTATGGGCCCCACTGGGACAGCAGGGATGTCCTGGTTTAACAGTGGTTATCTTGCTTTAATCACACCACAGGCCCCCAGACTCAATAAAGCCACCACCACTAGCTGGCCACTGCCCCTAGATCCAATTCACAGATTTGAACAGGTGTGTTCTTGTACTCAACTGCAATCACATCGTCCATTTAGCCCGACAGAGGACCACAATACCTAACTATTCATCTTGACCAGGCAGGATCACAATAGCTAGCCAATCGGAGGGCAGCATGACCAAGATGTTTGATCACCTAACCATAGAAGAGATTCCTCCCCTATTACTTAATTCCTTAACAAATCCTTCCTGCCTTTTTGATATCAATAATTTCTGTTGTATAATTGCACCTTTACCCTATAAAAATCCATCTTGCTTTCTCTAAAGTTGCTGGTTCCTCTTGGAACCTAGCCTACTTCTGAGGGGCATCAATCCTCAATAAATGCCTATGCTTAGATTAGAGGTGGTCTAACTGAATTCTTTAAGAAACCATGAAACTGCACCAAATCCACCTTGCCTTAACTACCTCTCCAAGTAGAAACCTTCCTTTGTAACAAAAATGCATAGTCAAGTAAAACAAATGACGACATGACTGAGACTAACAGTCTTATTTTGTAGGTTGTTCCCCACCCCCTAAGTGGACTCCTTGAGTGCAGGGACCATATTTCCCTCTTCCTTTGCACGCCTGGCTCTTACTACAATACCCAGTACATACAAGCTCTTGATAAATGCATGTTGACTGACTGGGCATTACTTTTCTGCCAAGAGGTAAGAGGTTTGTTTTGTCATCAGTTTGTTGAAGTTGTCATTGGTCTCTGCTTTCTCATATAGTGTTTCCTTTCAATTTATTGATCATTCTGTAAATTGTTCTTTTAGTTCTGCTTCCTTCCCTCTGCATCAGCTCATACAAGTCTTTCCAAGTTCTCTAAATTCTTCCTATCGCTCGTTTCTTTTAGCACAATGATATTCGGTTACATACATACAACACAATTTATTCAAGCATTCTCAGTTAATGGGCACCCTTTTGTTTCTGGTTTGGTCTCTTCGTCTCTGTTTTTGCTGCCACAAAAAGTGCTGCTACTCTTTTGTGAATATAGAACCTTTCCTTCTGTGTTTTGCCTCCTTGGAAATTAAGCCCATGGTTGGTCTCATTACATCAAAGGGCACATGGAGTTTCAGGATTGTTTTTAGAGGAGTCTAAATGGTCAAACCATTTCACAGCAACATCAACAGTGCATTGGTGTGCTTATCTTCCTACAGCCCTTCCAATCAAACTATTAAGTGCCTACTATGTGGTAGGCACTGTCAATATTTGCCATTCTCATTTTATGTCATTTTTTTCTAATTTGAGAGGTGTGAAATCTCAAGGTCATTTTAATGTGCATTTCTCTTATTTTTAGTGATTTAGAAACTCAATATATTTTAAGATACAATATAACTCTTAAAAAATTATCTAATATTCATAAAACCTGACAAGAAGATCTGAATCTTTATCTTGTACAGAGATGATTTTTCCTTCCTGTGCTCCTGCCAGGTCTAAGAGGAAAAGGCAGAAATCACCCCCTACAACCCAGAATGCCATTCTCTCCCAGGACCTGAAAGAGTAAATAACCCCCAAGGCCTCAACCCCAACATATGACTCAGGTCCCCATCATCCCCTGTTACCTGCATTCTCTAAGTTCCTTCCAAGCTGGGATGCTCTGGGGACAAAAGTTCCAGGAGGCGAATAGCTTCAGCCCTTCCTCCAGAACCTTCAACAAGCTGTAAATAAATGCCAATGAGCCATGGGTTCTTTCCTATTACTGCCCTGGTTTTTGTTATTGTTTTTAGACTGGCTTGTGTTTCTGCAGGTCACAGTGTACCATGCAATGAACACAACCAGGGGAATAAGCACTGGCCTTCATGTAAGCCAAGGGATCCAAAGAAATTAGACTGTGAGTAAGAAAAACGGCAGACATTAAAGGATTAAGGCATCCTCAGCCTTTCCTTTCTGCTCCTTTTCCCTCATGGGAAATCACTCAGAAGAAACCTCTGAGTAATTTGTAAGATCACAGACACATCACTTCTTCTGGTCCAATGTGGGTGGCCAGAAAGGGAAGTGAATTCTAAGATCAACACCACAGACCATGGACAGGAACTTAATGTGTTAGGGCCAATGTATCCCTGGCATTGCTGGCCCATTTCTTAGAAGCAAGATCACCCAATATGAACCAGTTCACTGTACTCAGACCACGCTTTAGAGGCTAGAAACTACTCAAGAGAGTTGTGGTAAATCAGAAATTTTGGCAAAAAAATATCTGAGGCAGCTTTTTCTTTGACCACACTTAGAAGGGAGAGTTTCTTTCAAATCCAGCAAAGCTATGAAGAGGCGACCCCTGTGTTTATGACAACCATGAAGCTAACTGAAGTTAATCATGGATGAGTCATCTGTTATCCATCCCCCACTCCTCTTTCTTTCCCCTTTGCCCCTTCAATTCACTCAAGCATTTATTAAACATCTTCCATGTGCTGGTGATGGTGCTAGGTGTTGAGAAGACAAAGACAGAAATTTACATAGTTTCTGTCCTCAAGCGCCTTATATTCTATAAGGCAGACGTGCAGAAATGAAGATGCACAAACTAGATGCAAAACAAATACAAGGTCACCTAATTACTATGTTCAAAACCCAAGGTATCCATTTGAAAGGAGCTATGATGCCTTACTTCTTTACCAGTCACCAGCCTAGAACACACAGAATGTAAAGGAGAATCCCTAACCCATGTTAAAGATGGGACTTTTATGTCCAGGGAAATAGAGGAAATAATCTTGAATCTGCCAGTCCATCACTCCAATCTGGATGCTGATTGGGTGGGCTGCAATATCCCTCTTGCCTCTAACACTCATACAGCCATGCTTAGCTGTAGAGAATATCCTTAAGTAAATCTTATTTGGATACATACCCTTTTGTCCCTTTTCCTCCATATCTAGCTTACGTATTGATTTGCTAGGTGGCTCTTACGGATAAAGTGACGGGTTAAAAGTCAGAAAGAACTGAGTTCAGACTACTCTCACACACTTTCTACCTGTGGGACTCTAAGCAAGCCATTTCACTTCAGTCTGCCTCAGTTTCCTTAACTGCACAATGGGAATAATAGTAGCCTACCTCACAGGGCTGTCATGAAAATCAAAGAAGACAATATTGGTATAGTGCTCAGCACATCTGGCATACAGTAGACACTTAATATATGCTCATTCTCCTCCCTCCCCCTACATAGTTATTCATTGGCAGAGCCTAATTTAAATGAGAAATTGATCAAATCTCCTCATTTTAAAAGTCCTAGAACAAGCAGAAATTCATTTAAATTGCTGAAGGGAGGAAACCTAATCCACAGAACCAGGTAGGAGGGAAAGTTGGTGATGTGGTCTCCTAAAGGGAGAGGTCTAGGTCCCAGGGAAGAGCTCGCTTATTAGAGCGATGCTTGAGAACACAGAGGGTAGGGTCGGAACTCACCTACTGCCATTTCTCTCCCATGACTTTTACTTCTATTTGCTGGTAGCCACGTAGTCAACTATTCACCTGTAGTCTGAATCTCTGACTTTCCTGCCCTTCCTGACACTATTATATTTCTCCTGCCTCTCCACCTTTAGCTGCAAGGACTCCAACAGAATGGTAGAGTCAGTATTGGGCCAACACCACCCATAGGGAGTCTAAGAGGAAGGTATAACCATGGTTGGGTTCTTTTAAGACCAGAATAGGTAGCATCTTCCAGAAACAAGGCTGCCTATAAAAAGATGGTATGTGGTACAAATCACCCTTCTGGGAAAGAGCTCAGCTGCTGCTTCTGGTGCCAGGCCTGTGGTTCAGTTCTTGCCTCCTCATCCTTTTGGCTTCCCTATTTTGACTACATCTCTGTTTCTTGCTTTGTCACCAAGGGTCTCATTCCTTTCTATGAACCAGTTAAATGGTACAGCAAATAGGACACTGGACTTAGAGTCAGAAAAACCCTGAGTTCAAATCTAGCTTCAGACACTTACTAGCTGTATGATTCTGGACAAGTCAATTAACCTCTGTCTGCCTCAGTTTCCTCAATTGTAAATTGGGGTTTATAGTAGCACCTACTTCATATGGTTGTTGTGTGGATAAGATGAGATATTTGTAAGACACTTAGAGCAGTGCCTGGCATATAGTATACAATAAATGTTTTTTCCCTTCTCTCCCTCCACCTCTTTGACCTGCCTGATTCAGTAAATAATACTAATCCCTGCTCTGACCCTGTTCTATTCCCCTGACCTTCTCCTCCAGCCCATTTGGCCAAGCCACTCAACAAGTTTCATAGTAACTAACCAATGAAATTATCTGTAGCCCAACCTTTATACATATGTGCTGCTACCTAACAATCATCAATACTTGCCAGCTGACCCCAGTAACCCTCAGTAGGAAGACAAGCCTGGTTTCATGGTTTCAAACAGAGAAGTTAGGTGCTTAGCTCTCATTTGACTGGAGAACCATCCAGATAGACCATAAACTACCAAAAAGCACAAGCCACATTTTCTATAGCCTCCAAAGCACCTAGCCTTACAGACAAGGGAAGTGACACATGATTAATACTGGTTGAATAAACAATTGAATGAGCCTATTTCCTTGTCTATAAAATGAGGGAGTTGGATTTGATGATTTCTCACATTCCACCACTTTGTGTGTAATGGAGCTTTCTCCCAAGCCTGGGGCATTTTTTGTGTTGTTGCTTAGGTAGAGATGTCAGTTATGCTGCTTATGTGGAGATATGAGTTCATGTTGTCATAGAGGATGTTGAGTCCAAGGTCAACCTGAGTATTTTCATAAGGGGTGCTCTTAGCCAGAGAGACATATATGGTTCCAAATGTTCTTTGGGAGGGAAAGAAAGTCTCCAGGAAGGGAGAGGTCCCAACATCACTCAAGGGGGAAAGTTTCCACGATCTCTAAGGAGACAAGCAGGAAATGAGGGGCATGTCAAAGAGTCAGCTTCTCCTATATGTCTAGTTTTGTTTCTTTCCTTAAAAATTTCTGGAATGAGTTATGTCTCTCCTCAAAGAAGCTCTAGAACCAGTTTGGCCCCTTACACAGATACACAGTTACATCACATTCAGCATTCTCTCCACCATTCCAGAGTCACGTCTCTGAATAGTCACATGCAAATAAAATGCCTTGCTACATGAGATTCTGTGAATCAATAAATAAGCAAGCAAGTTATCTATCCTTCTGAAGTTAATCTGGAATTAGAGATGAACTTTTTACAATAAAACCAGATCTAAACCATTGGAAAAATATTTGTTGCTCATGGATAGGCCAAGTCAATATAATAAAAATGACAATTCTACCTAAATTAACTTATTTATTCGGGGCCATACCCATCAAACCACCAAACATTATTTTATAGAAATAGAAAAAATAATAACAAAATCCATCTGGAAGAACAAAAAGGTCAAAAATACCAAAGGAAGTAATGAAGAAAATGCAAAGGAAGGTGACCTAGATACACCAGATCTCAAATTATATCATAAAGTAGCAATCATCAAAATCATCTCATGCTGGTTAAGTAGTGAATCAGTGGACTGGATTGGGTAAACAAAACACGGTAATAAATGACCACAGTAATCAAGTGTTTGATAAACCAAAAGACCCCAACTTTCGGAATAAGAACTCACTGATGAGAACCCTTGAAATTAGAGTTGAATGACAATGAAAATAATGAGCCCCAACCTGGATCGCATCTCCACACATTGTGGGGAAGAATCTGTGTCCAAAATAGTTTCAAAAAACTTTGCAGGAGAAAGTGATGGATGTGGATGGTAACTAGGGGAGGAAAACACTCCATAGGGGAGATGAGGCATTTTCCCTTCCAAAGCTACTTTTAAAGTGCAGGCATCCTGGTTGGAATGAAAAGTAGCTCGGGAATGCTTGCTTTCATTGAAAATGTTATGAGGGGGAGTGAGCTAGCAGTGGGCAGAGGGATGGAAGCCAGAATACTCTGAACACAACTGTCCTGCTTCTCCTAAGTTCAAAGGAATTGGAGGCGAAATGATGATTAGTAAAAATCATTGCCTACCTGCTCTGAATAATTAAACAAATCGGTGATCAATTACAGTCTTGGAGGAAAGAACGCAGTCAAGATAAGAATGAAAGACCTGTGCCAGGGGCCCAGGGAAGGAGGATTTTCAGGGAGGAGGATGACGAGGGGGAGGAAGAGAGGGAGGAGGGGGAGAAAGAGGAGAAGAAAGTGTTTGCCCAGTAACGATTTCTCCCTAATAGTCTAAAGTTGTCCAGACGGATGATCCCCCATGGCAACAGCCTGGGTCCTCTCTGGTCTTGTAGCAGCTTCCTGTTGGTCAATGAACCAGGCCTTCTCCTTCCTCATTTTTCTCATTCCCTTTTTTCCCCTCTTTCTCCAAAGGACTCCTACTTCTTTTATCCTTCCTCTGAGACTTTCATAATGAAATGACTGCATCCTGCCCAACTTGCCGCCGCTGACCCACCCTCACCCACTCCCTTTGTTTCTGTATCTGAGAATCAAATTCTGATGAAGATACAAGGCTTTCTTTTGGCCTTTTGCTGGCCCAGATCTGTACCTGGCTGTGTTCTAAGGGCACAGCCAAGCTACTGGGCTGTTATGTCTGTTGTCAGTCTGCAGGGAAGGGGGCGAGGGCGTTGGTTTGTCAGTGGGCAGGGAGTCCCTCTGGGAAGCTTCCCCGCTGCCAGGCATGTGGGAAACAGCTGGATCAAATGACAGCTCATGGTACAACCGCTTCTGCCAGAAGGCTTGGAGGGGCTGGGAAATGGTGAAAAACTTGCTAAATCTTGGCTCAAAGTAAGCCTAGTAAACTGAGCTGGAGGTAGGAGGGAGTAGAATGAGGTCAGGAGAGAGATCAGCTGAGGCTGCTGAGGATGAGCGCTCCTTCATGTCATGCCCACTCAACACCTACCTAGCGCTCCAGCCCCACCCCAGCCCCGCCCCCAGCCCCGCCTGCTCCTGAGAAGTTTGACCCAGATTCTGACCATCTTCATGACACGCAGTCCATGTTTACCTCCCTCCTGTTCCCACCAACAACAACTCGAAACAGTAATCAGATCCACACTATGGTTCCTGGAAAAGATGTGTCAACGTATTATCTAAGGCTACGTTTACCATCCTAATGACTCCCTTGTGCCAAACCAAATCACCCCTCCCTGAATATCACTTCTTTATATATGCTTTCCTTCCTTATTAGAATGAGCCCAAGTTCCTTGAGGTCAGGAATGCCTTTCCTTTTTGTACTTTTGGAAGGTACTGTTCCTTTGTTGTGTTGAAATTTTGATTACTTGAAAGGGGCAGAAAAAGAACATTAGTATAAGGAACATTGATAAACACCTTGAGAACAGAACCCCTCAGGTAACATGTGGAAGGAGAGACCGTTCTAGGATCGGAGAGAAAATCGTCCCAAAGAACATGGATTGTGAAGACCTATTTGGAAATAGAGCTCCAAATCAGAAAAGTCTGAACACATTACATAAGGGTCCAACAGCTCATTGCCATGTGCTCTCCCTCCTCTTCTCTGCACACTGGCTCCCTGGCTTCCTTTAAGTCCCACTAAAACTCATCTTCTCCTGGAAGCCTTTTCCAAGACCTCTTAATTCTAGTGCCTTTGATCTTTTATTTATTTCCTATTTATCCTGCAGGGAGCTTGTTTGCATTTACTTGCTCTCTCTCCCATCACATAGTAAGCTCCTTGAGGACAGGGGCTGTATTTTGCCTCTGTTTGTATCCCTAATGCTTAGAATGGTGCCAGACACATGGTTGTGTTAGTCCTTCATTTTTGAAGAAGACCATGACTTGCACTTGACTGTTTTGAGTGAGGGAGGGCTGTGCAAGGTCACCAGCCTCACTTTCTCCTCTGGAGTCATCTGAATCCAGTGACCAGATATTCATCAGGATAACTGGAGATGGCCCAGGATGCAATGGGAGACCTTGGCCTTTTTAGGTCAAGTTCTATTCAGGTACTCACATAAGAGTGAGGTAATACCCATTCAGCAAATAGTCAGGCAATGGCCCCTTTAATGAGCAAAAGAAAAAAATAACTAAATCAAGCTGGGAGGGAAAGAGCAACCATTACTACTGATCTCACTGTAAACCAGGAGGGTTCAGCCATTAAGTGGAGCTTGGGACCTAATGTTGTCCAATCGATGGGCTTCAGAGTGCACTGGGTCTAAGATTTTGGGAAAGATAGGGAAGGAAGGAAGAAAGGAAGGAAGGAAGGAAGGAAGGAAGGAAGGAAGGAATCTAGCCAGTAAGTCCCAAGTTAACTGGGCATCCTCTGGCCATCCAGAAGAGAAAGAAGGGGAGAGGGAGACAGAAAGGTGAGGATAAGCTGAGTTTCCCAGCTAGCTGGGTCCTCATTAAGGAAGCTCATTCTATTCAAAGGCTGTGTTAGCCTTCATTTTCAAAGAAGACCACGACATCAGAGGAATGATGGCATGACTTGCACTTGACTTTGTTTTGAGTGAGGGAGGGCTGTGCAGGTCACCAGCCTCACTTCTCCTACAGAGCCATCACTTGACACATGGTAGGTGTTTAACAAATGTTTATTGACTGATTGACCATATGATTATTTAACTTTTGCAAAAACATGAGTTTGCTATGTTAAGTACTTTATATCATACTTTACATAAAGGTGGGTTTTTTCTTTTAGTTTCACATCATAGGGTAGAGTAGGTTACTGTTAATGAAGAGGCACTGACTTACAAGATGACCAAATGAAAAAGAAAAGTAGAAGAATATGAAGATGAAAACTGTGGTCAAACCCAGCCTCCAAGTGTACTCTTACCATTTGCATTTACTCTTAATTTTCTGTCCCTAGAGAAAGGATTACATAGTGAACACAGTTCATGTCCCACTTCTGACACATACCAGCTTTGTGACAATGGGCAAGACACAAGACAGCTCTCGGAGACTCCAAATTTCAAGACAGTTGCACCAGGGAGGAGGGGATTTCCTTGACCTGAGTTCCCACTCAATAAACTCATAGGTCAAAAAAAAAAGATCCATCTTGAACACAAAGATACCCCACTGGCACGTCGAGATCACTGATCTCTAGCTGCTACTGCCCCTTTCTTTTTTCTCCCACTGCTCTCAGTTATAACTTCTTCTTCTCTTCTGTGCTGAAACTCCAGGGAAATAGCAAACAGGATGTTGCCTGATTTATTGCTGGTCACATCTATGGCCATCCCCCAAGGGTCTAAGCACATTCATGAGGAGGATGGCTCTGGGCACACAGCCTCCTTTGGACTTTTCCACATTCCTTCCTTGGTAGATTGCAATATCACCTTCAGTCAAATCTCCAAAGACAAGTTATGAACAGATAGACAAATTATGAATATAGAGCATAGTTTCAGATTCTAATCCTTCCCTGGACTTTTTTCTTACCTGGTTACATGAAGAGTCTGTTTGCTCTTCCTAAATGTACTGCCTCTACCCTGAACCAAAGTCTGAGTAGGCCCAGCCCTTTCTGGTTTCCTCAACAAGCACAAAGCCCTGACTGACTGAGCAGGCCTTCCAGGCAGGATCCTAAAGCTCTGAGTGCTGTAATTTCTCCTGGATTCCAATATCCAGAAATCTTCCTGAACTAGATCTTCACAAGCTACTGGTCTGTTTAACCTCCCTCCTCTCTTCTTCATGTTTCTGGTCTTTATTAATTTAATCCTTGAGTTTTTTTTCTTCTCTGTTCTCTGACACATCCTTGCTGTTCTCTTGTAACTCCAATAGCTTTATTTCCTGGGGAAAAAATATTTTTCAATATTTCACCCCTTGTTTTCCTTCTTATCACAATTAATAGACACCATCGTTTACATTTGGGGAAGGGGAAAGGAGGAACTAGTCTCTGACCAATTTATTCCACCACCACCCCAACCTAGATGATCCAACTACAGAAAACAAAAATCAAGAAACAGAGAAAAGATTTTACTGTGTTGAATAAAATTCAAAAATGTGTCTATGCCATGTTATCATTTTGCGATGCTATCTTGTAGAGAACTCATAGGAGATCCTGTATTCAGCAGGTAGAGAGACTCAGAGGGATGGAGAGGAGAAAAGGAGATGGGGAAAGGGAGAGAGAAGGAGAGGAAGAGAGAGAGATGGAGGAGAGAAAGAGATGGAGGAGAGAGAGAGGAGAGGGAACCAATGGGGAAGAGAGAGGAAGACAAAGAAGAAAGAGACAAAGAGTCAGTGGCGGAAGGTCTGAGCATGTTGGGACAAGAAAGAAGAAAGCTAGCTGTAGGTACAAGAACAAATTATCCTTGTCAGGCAACAGTCAGTCTGGAGAGAGGAGTGGGTCCAGGGATCCTAGCAGAGTACACTGAGCATCAGAGATACTTTGCCCAGAAGGGAACAAAGAAAGGACAGAACATCATGGCCCTGCAGTACTGGGAGCATGAGCTACCTTGACCAGCTACATAACCTTGACTACATTTGCTTCACTACCAGTATATATTCTTAAGTCTGTGACCTCTCTTCCCACTGATACCATGGACTCATGGGATAGTGTGCCCCAGATTATGGGAAAATGTTTTATGACAATTTTTCTTACTATGCCATCTTAGTAAATGTCTTTGCTTTTAAGCTGTGTCTATGAGCTTACTCAAATACCAGTGAAGTTTGTGAGCAGTAATTTTAGAAGTGAGAACCCATTGGAAGTATACTAAGATGCAAGGATGGTTCCAAATTAGGAAAGTAAGTAAAATAAAGCATTCAAAGACATGATTATATCAATGGAAACAGAAAAAGGTTTTGACTTAGTGCAACACTCACAGTAAAAACTCTGCAAAGTATAGGCATAGAAAGATCTATTTTTATTATGATATAAAATTCCTATCTAAAACAAAATGCTGGCATTATACACAATGAGAAAACACTAGAAGCTTTCTAAATAAACATAGAACTAACACAAGAATGCCCTCTTCCCCACTGCTATTTGATAGGATTCAACAAATGCTGATGAGCAATAAGAAAAAGAAATTAAATGCATATAAGCAAAGAGTATTTGTATTTGACGATGACCTAGTAGTTTACTTGAAAAATCTTAGAGAATAACCATTTTACAGTTGAAGAAATGGAGGAAGACAGAAGTAAACAAACAAAAAACTAAGGAAGACAATTGTTCCAGTAAAGTTGCAGCTACAAAATTAATTCACAAAAACAACAGCATTTCTATAAAACAACAACAATCTTGGAGAATTAATCATGGAATGGGAAGTTCCATTTAATATTAACTACAAAATGCATGAACTATCTGGGAGTCAATCTGCCAAAGCACACTCAATGCCTGTAATAGAGATATGAAATGCTACTTAAAGAAATAAAAAAAAAAACAAATACCTGCAGGGATATTCAGTCCTCATGACTGTGCCATAGAAAAATAATAAAAATGAAAATCTTCTGAAATTAATTTACAGAATTGTATTACCAAAGGGATACTTTATAGAGTGATACAAAATAATAACTGAATTCATTTGTAAGAATAAACTATCTGAAATATCAAAGGAAATCACAATAAAAGGTAGGAATGAAGAAGGAATAACATTTTTACTCTTTAAACGATATTACGAAGCAGCAATGATTTGTTACTGATTAAAGAATAGAAAAGTAGATCCATAGAACAGATTGGGCATGGAAGAATCAGAAATAATCAAAGTCAATAACCCAATATTCATAAACCCCCAAACACAAATGACCTAGGAAATAACTCCCTATTTGATAAGAACTACAAGAAAAACTGGGAAGCAGTCTGGTAGAAATTAGGTTTAGAGCAGCATCTTGCCACAATAAATTCAAAATGGATATATGACCTGAATATGAATGATCATGACGTAAAATATGAGAGAAGCCTTATGCTTTTCAAGCTATGACCAGTGGATATATTCTTAACCAAACAAAGAGGTGGTTATAAGAAATAAAACAGATTATTTCAATTAAATGAAATTAAGAAGCTTTTTCTAAGAACAAAATCAACACAATTTGGATAAAAGAGGAAGTAATGGACTAAGAAAAAAACTGTATCAAATCCATCTGATAAAGGTCAGCTGTTCGGGACATCTAGACAGCTAAGAAAAATATATGAGTAAAAGCTATTTTCCAATAAATAAGTAGTCAAAGGATATAAGAAATTTTTTAAAGACAAAAAAGGAATATAAACTATTAACAAGCCTATGAATGAAGGTCCCAAATAACTAATAAGAAAAATGCAAACGGAAACAACTCTGAGGTTTCACCTCATACTCAAAAAGACAACAGATGCACTAACATGACTGGGGAGCTGAGAACTGGTTCAGTGTTCAGTATCATAAGAGTATAGATTTAAACTGAAAGGGATTTTACAGTCATGTAATCTTTAACTCTTTTGTTTTACAAATGAGGAAACTGAGGCACAACACAGTTGAGTGACTTTCCCACAGTCACACAATGGCTTGTGTCTGAGGCAAGATTCGATTTCAGGTCTTCCTGACATGTAGTACCTCTATGCACTAAGACATGCTATCTCATTTTAGAAAGACATTTGTAATTACATGCAAAAAGTGATTACAACGTCCACACCCTTGGACCCAGAAAATGCACTACTAAGCATATATCTCAAGGAGGTTAATGGCAAAACTAACAACCATATTTGCCCCAAAATATTTACAGCAACTCTTTTTTTGAGGTAGCAATGAACCAGAAACAAAATAGATATTTGCTTACTGGGAAATAGATAAACAAGTTGTGCGAAATGAACTCTAAGAAATTATGAATGTAATAAACATAGGGAATCTTGGAAAGATTTATCTGCATTGACATAAATAGAACCAGGAAACTCTAAGTAACTTGGTTTCAAGTTACATGAACATTTTGCATAAGACTTTCCCAGTTGGTGGAGACAATCCTTCCTAGATGCATTGTTCCTTTGTAAGCAGCAGAGGTGGTGACAGAGCTTTGGAGAAGAGAAACATTCTTGATGACATCTTTGATGGAGGACATAGGTGGTTTCAAACTCTCTCAAGATCCAGTTCCAGCTATGTAAAGGGAGAATGAGACAAATTTTGGGAGACAGACATAGAGGGGAATTTCTAACTTATCTCTTTAGAGACTTGAAGGGAATTCCCCCTTGGATTGACCTCGAGGGCCTTTCCCTTGGTTGAAGTAAGTAAGCATTTATTAAGCACCAGCTTTGTGTCAAATATTATGCTAAGTACATTTCTCATTTGATCCTTCAGACAACCTTGGGAAGTAGGGCCATTATAGTCCCTATTTTACAGTTGAAGAAATGGAGGAAGACAGAGGTAGAATGACTTGCCCAGGATCACACAGCCAACTGTGTCTGAGGTCAGTATGAAACTGAGGTCTTCCTAAGCTGATCTCACTTCCCTCCCAACTAAAAAACTCATTCACTTATGTATTTTCCAATACATTCTAATTGGGGAACTTCAACTTCTATTTGCTTCCTATTTAGATGAGTTGATTCCTTGCTATTCTCTACTTTGGATGGTCTTTGGTCTTTGAGTAAAAAGCATTTGATAAGAAGGGACCAAGTCAGTGGGTAACAAGCTTGGATTAATAACTTCTTTCCTTTCAGAACTAATGGCCAGGAAAATGGTTTTAACAAACAAAACCCATACTATATTTAGAGGAGGAGAAGGATATCATTCTAATCTGGGATTCTCTCTCAGAAAATGATAGAATAACCAGCTTCATGACCCCTTCTCCTGCTGCTCTGCAGGAAGAAATCAAATTCTCCACTGGAAAGCAAAGGACAAGATTCCAGAAATGACTATTGATGTCTCTCTAACCCTAATTCTGCATTAACCAAACACTTATTGTCATGCAAATGTGACATGTGCAGCACAAATCATAGAATTATGCACAATAATTTCAGCAGCATAAACAGAAAGAAATGTAGAACAATCAAAACTGAATGCTATAAAACTATAATGACCAAGTTTGACTCCAAGGAAGAGATAGGAAGGCACTTCCTTTGCCCCACCCTCCACTTCTTTGTACATGCATGGGTATAGAATACTGAATATAGAATAAGCCTTTTTAAAAATATTTATTACTTAGTTATGCTAAACTTTTTCCCTTTTTAAAAAATTCTTTATTATGGGGATGTTCCCTGAGGGAGGGAAAGGAGGAAATTGGGAAACCTAGGTGATATAAAGACAAAGACATCAAAAGAAGAAGAAAGAGTAAGATGAAGACAAAGATGAAAGAGGAGGAAGAGAAGAAGAAAAAGAAGGAGGAGGAGGAGAAGGAGGAGAAGAAGAAGGAGGAGAAGGAGAAGGAGGAAGAGAAGGAGAAGAAGAAGGAGGAGAAGAAGGAGGAGGAGAAGAAGGAGGAGGAGAAGAAGAAGGAGGAGGAGAAGGAGAAGGAGGAGAAGACAATAACATGTAGACCCACAAAATAACCAAGAACCCAAGGGAAGTTGTCACCCTCTATAATATCCAACAGCTCCTAGTTTGAGTTGGAGCAGGCGCTGACTTCCAGAGGTGTTTGCTAAGCATTTAATAATAGCTACAAAAAGGGAGTGTGGCTAATGATCACACAACTGTTGAAGACAAAGTGCTTCAACATTCCTGATAATATACCATGTAAATGTAAAGTCAACAAGCATTTATTAAACACCCACTATGTACCACATGCTGTACTGTGCTCTGGGGATATAGAAAAAAGCAAACAACAGTCCCTTCTCTCAAGAAGTTCACAGTCTAATGGGATAGACAAGATGCAAGAAACCAAACCCAAACAAAATATACCAGGTCTTCCTAACTCCAGGCCCAGTGCTCTACCCACTAAGCCACCTAACTGCCTGAGTATGTGTACACACACATGCACGCACACACACACACACACAAACACACACACATTTATACACATATACTGTGTATGTATAAATGTGTGCGTGTGTATTCATAGTGTACAAGTTACCAGATCACATTATTAGACCCAGGAGCTCACCCAGCCTCCAAACCCACCCATCCCTTCTATTAGCAGACAGAATCAAATGGAACTGAATAAGAATTCCTTACTACTTCGTGCTTCCTAATATGTTGAACTTACGAGAGTATGGTCAGCCAGGCCTGACTGAAAGACAATCTAAGTTAACAAAAGGAAGTTTACTTAGTCATAGAATGGAAAAGATATTCAGCAAAGATACAGATTTAATTCATTTGAGTATTTCACTGTACCAATATTTCCTGCTTAACCATTTATCAAGGTACTGTGCCAGATGTAAACATGTGTCAAACCTGAAGAAGAGCCCCTTGTTCCCCATGCGCTGGTTTTTGGGTTTAGGCTTCCGGAAAGCTATATTCATACACCAACCTTAGTTTCCTAGATTAGTTATATATTGACAATGACTCATAAATCAGGTCAACAAGCATTTATCGAATGCCTACCCTGAGTCAGACACTATGCTAGAAACTAGTAAAAAGCACAATTATGTAGCCTACAGGAGGTAAAAGTTGTTCTTGTGAAATACCACTCCTTGGTGACCAGGACCTGAAGGTCTTCTAGTCAGTTAGTTAGGTCTTCTAGTCTAGTTAGTTGGTGGTCTTCCACCAACTAAAGAGCTTCCAGGTTGTTACTGGGAAGCCCAGTTTTTAGGAATGTGAGAAGCACATGATAGTCAAGAATAAGAATACATGGAATAAAAGAAGTAAAACAGAGAGCAAAGAGGACAAAAATCAGTGCAGTTACAGCCCCTTGAAGGCGTGACAGAATATGGCGGAGAAAAAAGGAGCTGAAATCCCAGCCTTCACATAGGCACACAAGAGATAATATGGGCCCCCTTCCAGACCACTATAATAAAACAAGTATTACCATGAAGCAAGTCACACAATTTCTTTTGTTTTCCCAGGAAACGTAAAAGTTATGCTTACATTATTTTGTAATTTATTAAGTACGCAATAGTATTCTGTCTAAAATATGCACATATCTTAATTTTAAAATACTTTATTGCCAAAAAAAATGCTAAGCATCATCTGAGCCTTCAGGGAGTTGTGATCTTTCTGCTGGTGGAGGGTCTTGCCTCAATGTCCATGGCTGCTGACTGAGCAGAGTAGTGGTTACTGAAGGCTGGGGTGGCTGTGGCAACTTCTTAAAATAAGACAACAATGGAGTTTGCCATATCAATTGACTCTTCCATTCACTGGAACACTTAGAGGTCAATGTGGGGTTATTAACCAGTCTCATTTCAATATTGCTGCAACAGATATAATAGTAATTTAAAAAGTTGGAAATATTGCAAGAATTACCAAAATGTGACCCAGAGACACAATGTGAGCACCTACTGCTGAAAAAAATGACACTGATAGATTAACTCAAGGCAGGGTTGCCACAGACCTTCGATTTGGAAAAAAGCACAGTATCTGCAAAGCACAATGAAGGGAAGTCCGAGAAAACAAGGCATGGCTGAACTCCTTTTGTGTGATCAATGATTTAAAGAAAACTTTTGCAATTCATTTTGGGTCTCTCAGTTTAAAGGAGTGATAAGGAGAAGGAATAACATCAGTAAACATTAACAACACAGTGTAGACGATGACATTCCTGGCATAGTCCCTGACCATCATTAGATTCAAGGTCATTTGAAGTAAGATAGCTAAAAGATCGTTACCATCTTGTCTGTAGTCTGTCCCTATTCTAGTACTGATACCATGAATTGCCCTCTTCCATCACCCTCTGAAAGTTCTCCTAACCGCCAACCTAAACGTTCTCCTAAGTCAAGCAGAAACACCAAATCTTTGCCTCTTTTCTGAGGGACAGCCTCCTCTCTTCCACAGCGATAGGGTAAAAAGTTTCATTTCTCCCTATCACCAGAAAGCAAGGCACTCAATAATAACTCTAACCTTTGGCCCTCCAAGCCCTTCCTAAGGAAGAGTTGTCTGGTGACCATTGGGTGCCATACTAATAACAGTATGGAGGGGTTTTATCAATTCCAAGCAATAGAAAGCAAAAATTGAGATGGGCTGCTGACCGTGCCAGTATCTACTTCCTTGGGTCCTATGCTGATGCCCATTTTGCTGCTGTAAGAACTCATGAGGTTCTCAACTGTGAGAGGTTCAAGCAATGCCCTCTTCTGCCAAGGTCTGAATGCTGTAGTGGACAATACTACCTCTTAAATAAGTAACAGAACTGTCGTTGGTACCACTCATACTCTCTAGAGCCTGCGAGTGCTACTGCTCTCTCCCTATATGGAAGCCCAGTGGGCACAAAGAGAATAACATCCCAGTGGACAATACCTCCAGTCCAATGAAGAGCCAGGTCAGGGGCCATTTCCCAATCAGTTGTTTTCTCATCTATTTGATGCCTTCAGAAGGATATACCTTTTGGCTCCCCCTGCTTTCTTACCACTTTCCCAGAGACATGTTTCCCTTTAGATGACTCATCTTTCCCAATGCATCTCTCCTTCTGCCATCCGCTGCTCGTCCTCTCTCCTTATCTTCCCCTTTCCCATTGGCCCCAAATGAACACATGGAAAACTCCCAGAGAGCCAACCAACCCAAGAAGCAGACACCACAACACTGAGACACTTGGAGAAACATCTTTGATTTATGTTAACTCATTTGCCTCCATTAGAATAGACAGTCCCAGCTAAGCCTTTCAAGTGTTATTAAACATTTAAAATTCCAGTGGGTCCATCAATCAGCCCATCAACAATATCTATTTAGCATCTACAGTGGGCAAGACATTGGCCTGCCTGCCCTGGGGAGCATACAGCTTAACATGTAATCTCTACTTCCATAGAGCTAAGAGGTGGAAGGATAAAAGATATGCTGAGGAGCTCGTGGGAGCAAATCAGATGAGCTAACAGAGTAATTCTTGTTTGTCATTCTTACCTTTGTTGCTACTAAAAACACAGTATGTGCCTATTGAACAACCATGATAAATTATTATTTTCTCACAAATAAAAGAAAATCTATACTTAGACACTCATGCTAGTTACTTATCTTTGGAACAAATGTATTTTCAGGGCCTTACTTTCCCTGAGTGACAAGATTGAACTCCATGACCTCTGAGGTTGCTTTCAGCTCCAGTCTATAAGAGAGAAAGAGAAAGAGAACAAGATTTTGTTAAGTGCCTACTATGTGTCGGGTAATTTGGCCTTACAAATATCATCCCATTTGATCCTTAGAATAGCCCTGTAATATAGGTGCATTTTACACTGAGGAATCTGAGACAGGTGGAGCTCAAGTGACTAACTCAGGGTCACACAGTCTGTAAGTGTCTGAGACCAGGTCTCAGTGCTTTCTGACTCCAGACCAAGTCCTCCATCCATTCTATCACCAAACTGCCACATAATCCTATAAATTACTGTTATAATAAGCTGCCTTCATACATAAGCTTCCATCAACGTAATAACAATTTGTGTACTGGAGCATACCTGGCATAAACCTAGGCCCTGACCTCTTCTGGTGATACGTGCTCCAGCATTTAACGCCAATGCTTTTACTTGACCTCTTGCACCGAAAGACTTGGTTCTTTGACATGGGATAGCATAACCTGGTAGCCTCTCTTCTTCCCCCACTCCCAACCCCCAGAGCTCTGTCCCAAAGCTGTGGGCGAAAGAAGCAGCCTTCTCAGTAAAATTCAGAAGAAATGGCTTCATTCTGCCTCTCTTTCTTCTAGACTCTATGGGGAAAAAATGTGGTGTCACCTAATTCTGCACTTCCTGTAATGAAAAGGAAAGATCCCAGAATCGGTAGCAACAGGCTTATTACCTGCCTGAGTGAGCCTGAGCCCATCTGAGACCTTTAGCTCTCTCTTGTGTTTTGTATTTCTTCCCTGAATATAGGTGATCAAACAATATTCTTTAAATGGATGTGCTCCACCACTGGAGACATACTAATGAGATCAATCTGCATTTTTTCAAAACTGTATTATAAGGTTTGTGTTTTAAAAAAGGAAAAATCGTTCTTAACTTCCAAGATCTACAAAAACAGGTGGTAGGCTGAATATAACCTATAGGCCATAGTTTGCTAACCCCTAGTTTAGACGAATTTTTAAATAGTTGGTTCCATGCCTGATTGATTTTATCCATTCTACATCTTTTTTCTGGGAACACCCTAGTCATTAACTAAATCTAAGCTTTGTACTTCATGTTTGGAGGGAAAGAGTCAGAGAGTACAGTTAAAAAAAAAAAAACCCTGGTCCGTCTCTTTAGGGGCTAGGCTCCTCCAATACTGAATCCCACCATTTTCTCATATAGGTCCAGAGTTAAAAGTCCTGTGAAAGGGAGGTGTGGGTCCCAACCCACCCTCCCTACCCCCAACACAGGAGAGGTTCTTATGTGGTACCGAAAGGTCTGTAAAACAATTTTCTCACAACTCTGTGAAGTAACTAGTAAAAGCATTGTTGCTATTTCACACATACATGAAAACTCATCATAGAGTTTAAACCATCCATCATCACACAGTTTTTGAGCTGGGACTTGAACCCAGATCTCCTAACTCCATATTTGTGCTTTTTCCACTGGGGAGTTCCAGTAGAATTGCTTCTTCAGTGAGGTTTGTACTATTTTCCAGAAACAACAAAAATTCACATTTCATTGTCCATTACTAAAGATGGAAAGAGTTAATATGGAAGATATTATGAAAAGAAAACAGGTAGTCTAATGCATGGTTGGTGGAACTGGCTATTGGTCCAAACACTAAGATCATAAGATCATAAATTGTAAGCTGAGATTTCAGAAGCCATCAAGTCTCCAGTCCTTTCATTTAACAAATGAGGAAACTGAGATACAAAGTTAAGTGATTTGCCCAGGGTCACATAGTTACTGGAGCAGGATTTGAATTCAGATCTTCCTGTTCCATACCCAATGCCCCAGTTGCTATGCTGTGCAACTTCATTCTGGAAAGCCATTTGCAATTGTGTGAAAAAGAGGGATGAAAATGTCCATACCCTTGGACCCAAAGAGAGAATTGCTAGGCATCTATCCTAAGGAGGTCAATGACAAAAATAAAGATACCATAGACACCCAAAATATTTATAGCAGCACTTTTTTGTAATAGCACAGAGCTGGAAATAGAGTAGATCTCCATTTATTGGAGAATGGATAAACAAGTTATTGTACATGAATATAATGGAATATTACTGTGCACTAAGAAATGATAGATGTGATGAACATAGGGAAGACGTATACAAACCAGTGTAGAGTGAAATAAGCTGAATCAGGAAAGCAATGGCTACAGCCATATAAATGAAAGAATTGGCCATAAAAGCATCCAAATTGAATGCTGTGAAATTATAATGGCTGAGTTTAGGATCAAAGAAGAGATGTGAGAAGATGGCTTCCCCTGCTCCCCTAACACACACGCTACCTTGCACAGATACAGAACAATGGATGTGGAACACTGCATATATCTGACTTTTTTTCAAAATTTTACTTAGGTTTGCTAGACTTCCATATCCCCTTTCCATTCTTTATTATGAAAAATGGCTCTCAGTAGTGGGAGGAGGTGGTTAAAAGCAATGGGACGTGAAGGCAACGGGAAAAAAGTATCAATAAAAGTGATTTTTTTAAAAAAACACAGAAGTGGAAAAAGAGACTCAGGAGATGAGTGAGTAGTGCCTTGGCCACCAGTGATTGGCTGAGGGACAATTTGGGGCTGAAGAGGAGGAGGATCACGGTCCTGTCATGGAACATGGAACCTAGAAGCCTTTCAGGAATGTCAGGGCTCCCTCCTAGCACCAAACTAGGACAGAACCTTAGCCAGCAGTTTATTCTTGCCTAAGGACACATATCTGGGAGCCGGTTAAATAAACAGAATTAAACTAAATTAAATTCCGATCAGAATCTGCCCGAACCCTGCTGGCAGTCCAGCACAGCCCCTCATCAATCTTTTACTTCTTTTTATGAATTATGGATAGCCTGCACCACGGTTTGAGCAGAGATGGGGACCTGGAGGATTCAGAGACAGAGAAATGGTCCCTCTGGCTAGAGGAACGTAATTATGGGAGTTCAGAGGAAGGGACTTGCTTTGTGTGGGCTTAGGAAAAACACCTCATCATGCAGAGAGGTTATCTCTAATACTGACTCAAGCTTCCCTCCACAGCCTTTCTTAAAACCAGCTGGTTCTTCCTCCACACTGCAGCCAGCTGGTTGTGTGTGTGTATATGTGTGTGTGTGTGTGTGTGTGTGTGTGTGTGTGTGTGGTGTTTGTGTGTTGTGAGGAAGGAAAAGGATTTTATAAAGTCACAATTTTCCTGTCTTGCCATTCTGTCAAAAAAAAGGGGTCTGCACTCAGGACCCAAAGAGAAACCTACTTTGAATGTGAATTGGCTCTTGCCTGGGTTCTGGCAAGAAAAGTCCTCTGAATCCAGGAGGATTTTAAAGCCGGAAAAGAGAGAACAAAAAAAAAAAAGCTTCTGTTTACATCTGCTTGAGCAGATGAAGGAATTCAGACAGACAGCAGGGAAAAGCCCAAATTCCCATCCACATTATGGTCTGGAGTCAAGCGCACAAGTGTTTCTTAAGCCCCAGTTATTGTCTTAACATCAGCTTTCCAACTGGAAATCAAGGCAAGAGAAATCTGATGGCAAATCTGTCTCCCAACACTCACTGTGACCTTGTCAAGTCTCTTTAACCTTTCTGTGCCTCGTTTCTGTAAAATGGGGATAAATCATAACAATAGCATTTACCCCTCAGGGTTCTTGTCATAATCCAAAGAGATAATGTATGTAAAGTGCCTTATATGTGCTCCTATTAGCTCCAGGTCTCTTGCTTCTCTCCAGCTGCCTGAAATTTCATTTCTAGAGAGTTGGGGAGGGGAGAGGAAGGAGATGAAACCCAAAGCAGTTAATTCTGCACCTTCCAGCAGGTCTCCTAAGGAAAGAGGTTGAAATTAATGGCTGGAGCTGTGGATTCATTCATCTTTACTTATCCTTTCTCCCATCATTCCAGAAATTTGAGAGGTGGCTGGACAATATATCACAGTCTTTTGTATGTGAGGCTGATCCTGCTGACTATGTTATTTTCTCATTCTAAATTTCTCACTGTCAGCAGAATTTGGAGGTTGAATTTCTTATAGGTGTCAGATCCTAGCCCATCGGTGGTAGGAGAAAATGGGTTAACAGTCATGAACCTTGGTGAAAACCAGGCTTGTATTAGAGTTCCTTGTCTGCTGTCATGAGCCAAGTGTCAATGAGATACCAGGAGAAATAACCAAGGAGCTGAGGAAACCCAAATATCAGATCCAAGGGAACAATCACAAGAGGAAACCAGGTACAAACTAAGCCAACCGCAGCATAGACCAAGATGAGGAAGCCAAGCAGGGCGAGACAACCAGAGGGGAAATCCTGATTGAGAAGTCTGGGTAAAAAGCTCTTGGGATGGATACACAAGGAGTTTTGCAATGAGAACAGTTGTCCAAGAACCACATTTTTTCAGGGAAGCTTTATCTTCTGGTGGTCTAATGAGGATTTGGAAATATATTAAGTAGATAGTGATTAAAAATTGTACCATATATGAAGGAATTCAACTTTAACTAAGGAGAATGGGTAATTGAATAGGAGTAGGGGAGCAAGAACTAGGGCAAAGTAGAAAAGACAAAGGAAAAGGAAGATGAATGCATTTGGGGAAGGGAAGAAGAAAAGAAGGAAAGGAGGGATGGAGGGAGCAAGGAAGGAAGGGAGGAAGGAAGGAAGAAAGAGAGGAAGGGAGGGTGGAAGGGAGACAAGAAAGTAGGGAAGAGGGAGAGAGAGAAGAAGCATTGATTAAATGTCTTCTCTGTGCCAGCTGTGGGTTGTTAAGAAAGCTTAAAGCAACTCCGTTTGATCCGCAGCTCCCCTATCTTGCCCCTGACCCTGTTTGTCTTACAACCTCCAGGCTGACTTCTGCCGAACCAGCAAGGACAGTCCAGTTAGGGCTGGGTTCCCAGAGACACCTAACCTGAAGAAGAACCTTTCCTGTTCATAGCCCAGCCACTGGCTCTGTCTGATCACAAGATACCACGTCCCCTATTCCTGCCCTGCAATCCTCTAGTTACAGACCTTATCCAATCCTAAACTACCCTAAAGCAATTCAGTTCCTGCGTTAATTAAAACCTATATGACCGACTGCTCTTTTGTCCTTCAGAAAGGAACAAAGGCTGAACCCTTGCGGGCCACACCCTCCTTGGTTTCCAAATTTTTGGTTTTGGTTTGGTTCAGGTTCTGGTTCATTCTGACACTGACAATTTTATCCACACAGGCAGTATGCTAAGCATTTTACAAATACTATTTCATTTGCTCCTCAAAATAGCCCTGTAAAATAGGTGCAAAAATATTAAAAACCAACATTTATCAAGTAACTACTATGTGCCAGGCGCTGGGCTACTGCCTTACAAATGTTATCTCATTTATCCTTGAAATAACCTTAGGAGATAGAAGCTATTATTATTCTTGTTTTACATATGAGGAAACTGACGCAGACAGCAGTAGAGTGACTTATCCAAGGTCACATAACTAGCTAATATCTGAGGGTAGATTTGACTCAGGTCTTCCTGACTCCAGGCCCAGCAATTTATCAACCAGACCACTTAACTATCTCAAAAATACTTCTATGCTTCATTTGCACAACCTTACACAAGCATGTATTCTAATTCTTCATGCACAGGAGGTAGGGCCAGGGTCTCATAAGTGAAGGAAGGTTGATCATGGGTGGCTAAAAAGAGAAAGTAGCCCCTTTGTGTATCATAACAATGGATCCTAGTCATTTCCCACTGAGGTCCCACTTGGGTCCACCCAACACTGACCTCTGACTCATACTTAGGTTCTAATCAAAATCTGTGGCCCTTACACACTCTTCATTCATTTCTATATTCAAACAGTGCTAGCTTTCCCCTGCTTAGAAAGTCTTGGTACTGTCTATGATAAAGCATCCCCCGTTAGAATGATCTTCCCTATGAAGCTTTGGAGATTTATTTCATCCAACTACAACCACTCCAATCACTCTGGCAGTCATTGGAGAGTTCCTAAAATCAAATGAGCTAAAGAGAAAAACTGTCCATACCACTTTTGTAGAATTGTTGTGTCACTCTCAGTTTCTTTTTTCTAAACATCAAAAGTGTTTACAAAACAACTCAACAAAGAGCCAACAAACAACCAAAAGGTAAATACAAGCACAATTTGTCATTTCACCTAGTTCACAATACACCCTTCAGATATGCCAAAAATACTCATGGAGAGAGCAACCATCATTCAAATAAATGACTGGTTAGCTTAAGAAAACAGTATAACATAGGCAAAATTTATTAATTTGCTGTTGACCTTCTGATTTGAGGATGTTATGGATGTACTTATTTCTTCATGGCTATAATTGATATTTTATATGTAGCCTGAAGCGAGCTTTGTAATCCTCTTAAGGACAGTCCTGGAATACTACATATGTCCAGGGATATAAAACCATTGATTGAGTGAGGAGAGAGAGAGAGAGAGAAAGAGACAGAGACAGAGACAGAGAGAGAGAGAAAGAGAAAGAGACAGAGAGAGAGAGAGAGAGAGAGAGAGATTGAGAAGATAAGGAATTTGGTTTTTATCCTTAGCCCTAAAAAAAAAAACCATATCCATAGACATCAAATATCTGATTGTAACAGACACATATAATTTCAAACTCAGTACCCTTCTGGAAGGTACAAGTTACAGAGTGATCACCCAATCACAGCCATTCTCTTACTTACCCTAAAAATGGAAATTCAACCTCTTCAAAGACATAGAATAAAACCTCTCCATATGATAGTTAACAATAACACCCAACATGTATATAGTTCTATGTTCCAGATACTGCGCTAAGCACTTTACAATTGTTATTTCATTTGAACTTCATAAAAATCCTGGGAGGTAGGTGCTATTATGCCCATTTTACAGATAAGGAAACTGAGGCAAACCATAATTGAGGTTTGCACAGGGTCATACATCTGGTAAGTACCTGAGACTGACTTTGAACTCAGGTCCTTCTGACCCCAGGCCCGGCATTCTATCCATTCTACCACCTAGCTCCCCCAAATATATACCCCTAATACATTTGGGACACCCAAACCTTGTTTCATAATACGGTGAGAGCCTGTCAACAGGAATATAGCTAGAATCCAATTAGCACAAATAATAAATCCTCTGAAGAGGTCACATGAATTTAAAAATTCACACTATTTGAGGTTATAATTATGTAAGTTATAGCCATTGGTTCCAACTCAATGGAAATTTTTAGTGTGAATTCTAATGATGTGACTACTTCAAGAGACTCATTATTTGCAATAATCAAGACCTAACAGTAAATCTACACTAAGTTTTGGTCCTTTCCCTTTTGAGAATTTTTTTAAGCATTGAAATTTAGTGATGATTCTTTGTCTTTACCCTTTGTCTTTTTCTGAAAGCCATTGCTTTAGTAACAGTTTCAATAGCACTAGGCAACATATGTTTCTAGTATATATGACCTTATCATTGTTTCACATTGAACACTAAAGTAACCCTTGTATCAGGGAAAGGGAGGGAATAAGAATTTTATTAAGAATCTAATAAATTGTGCTAATTGACAGATATCTCATTTTACCCTCACAACAGCTAAGTTTACTTTACAATTTACACCTGTCTCATTTGATTGTCATAAAAATTCTGGGAGGTAGGTGTTAACCCCATTCTGCAATTCAGAAAACTGAGGCAGACGGAGGTTAAGCAAAACAGCCCAGGGTTGAGTTGCTAGTAAGTCTCTGAAATAGGAATTGAACTCAGATCTCTCTGACGTCAGATCTACTGAACCACCTACTTGTCCCTAGGCATCTAAGGGAAGGTGCAGAGACTTCTCCCTAATATGAAAGATCTATGCATACTTTGAGAGACTCTTGCCTTTCCAGCTTGCCACTTCTACCCAAATGGAACCTAGAAATTTCCTGAAATGTGAATGGGATTTGTGGTAATGAGAGTTAAAGATCTTTTCCACCTGTAATAGGTGGAGCCTATTAAAGGAAGCTTGATTAGGGAAGGTTTGTTTTATAGGAAAGCCCACACCTTTTGTTAATTTCTAATGAGGCACTGGGTCAGGCAGACCATGATACCTCTAGCTCTGAAAAGTATATATGTACTCTGAGGTGAGGTTTTGCTTTGCAGCTTACTTTTTAGAAGAAGGTTTGTGAGCCAGATGAGAATTCTGGGTAGCTGTGAAGGAGCCCCTCAGCTTTCACAACCCAGATGGTGCTTCTCTATCTGGTAACTATGTATGTATGTAATGGTCAGACAGTTGGATCTGTCTGTTGACCTGTGATGTCTGTATTGCTTATGATCAGACAGTTAGAAGTCCTATCTGTTGGTTTTTATTTCTGTGCTTGTATTTCCTCTGTTGGTATATGTGATTAAAGAAGATTGTTGATTCCACAAAAGTTGCTTTGCTTTTAGATAAGCAGATCTAAGAACCTGTGTTAGCAGCCCTCCTGTATATGCTGGGGTGCTTTCTGTTATACTTCCACTTCCAGCATTCCCTCCATGGCCTCACCAGCTCCTCTTGTAAGTCTTCAACCTCACAAAGCTTCAAGCACAGGCTTTATTCAAGCGATAAAGTATTCAAAAATGACACATCTGAACTTATAAAGAAACAAAAGAGTAACTTATCCCATTTAAGGAAGCTCCTCCAGTCCTATTCCTGGGTACCTATAGAATTCCTGTATATCTTACAGAATTATCTTGATTGAGTTTTCAGCAAAAAGTAAGGGGGGTAAGTAGAGATCTTATGCTGATATTTATCCCTGGCTGCATCTCACACACACACAAACACACATACACACACACACACACACACACACACACACACACACACACACACACACCATTGAGCCAGTGCCTCTGCTTAAGGAGAAGGCCTATACCTGAGGAACGCAGTGGGAGGTGCAAGGTCTTTCAAAGTCTTCACTTTACTAAGCTCTTCAAGAGCAAAAATTATAGACTGTTAGAACTGGGAGAATCTGAAGCACTTACTCTGGCCCCACTCATGTGATATTTCTGGGGAGCACTGCATGAGTGCTCTACAGGGGGTCCTCAAGGATACTACAGATTGACTGTCCTGTCATAGGAATTAGTCAATAAACATTTATTAATTTCCTATTAAGTGCCATTCTCTGTGCTAAACCCTGGGGATACAAATATGAAAAAGAAAGACAATCTGCCCTCAAGGAGCTCACCATCTAAAGGGGAGGTGGAGTGGGGAGACAACAGAGAAGAGGAAGCTGAAACAGATGGGAAGGAGAAAAAAGGTTCCAGATCAAGTCCAATCCAAGGAATGCAGACTGGTAGGAAATGAAGTCATAAGTGGTCTAGAAGCCCTTTTTAAATGGAGACTTTGGGAGGGGTTCTTTGTTCCATCTTCCAGTCCTCCAATAAGAGGGGCAGAGGGTCCTGAGGGTACCAATAAGGTATGAGTACAAGGCTGATGCAATCTGATGAGCTTTCCTGGGGCCATGATGTAATCTATTCCAAGGAATGCAAACTGGTGAGAAATGAAGACATGCTTGGCCTGGGAGGTCTCTTTAAATGGAATAATCATAGGCATTAGAGTTGAAAGGGACCTTAGAGATCTTCTAGTCCAACATAGAAGGAAATGAGGGCCCAGGAAAGCCAAGAGACTTACTCAGTATTATTCAGGTAGTAAATAGTAGAGACAGGATTCTAACTTGTTTATAAATTGGAACCATTGGAATAAAAGACCTCTGAGGTCCCTTCTGGCTCTAGATCCCTCATCCCATGACTCCAAATCTACCGTTTGTTTCACCCTGCCAGGCTGTCAATCCCTATCCTTCCTTTCCTACAGAGCTAGCTACTCAAAGTGCAGGGAGTTTTTATAGAACTCTCCAGGCTACAATGATGCAGAAACAGCAGTGATACAGATCCAAAAAGCAAAACAAAATTTCCTGAGTGGGAACAGGGGCATTTCTACTCAGGAGATATGACACTGAGTTAGGCACACTAAGTACCAGAACCCAATCTAGGGAATGAACACTGCAGTGGATAAGTACTGCCTCCTGGGATCACCAACCACTATCCATCATCACCCAGAGGAGCTGAGGCCAGCCAGTGATGTAACAAGTAGAGACTGTGAACAGAAGTTAAATCTAGATATCCTTGAGTTTGGCCTTTCTCCCCACATCCCACCCCAGCCAAGTCACTTCTGAGTACCATCAAAGACAATAGCATAGAACCCCCAAGCTCAAAGGCTTAGATTAGAGGCAAGTCCTGGCCCACTAAATTCATGGTGCAGCCCCTAAATCTCACTGTCGCAAGAGTCAGACTAAAAGTCACGGAATCCCAAGAGAGAAGACAGAACCAGAGGAGCATCTGTAGAGCTGCAGCAGCAGAGAAGATGCTATCTGCCCAAGGATTATTGAACACTAAGGCTTTTCAAGTCCACCTCCAATACACAGCCAACTGCTCCTGGCTAGCTCAGACACTGGGGTCTTCTGCTTGCCAGTCTAATACTGCACACTAAATCACTCAGCCCCTCTGAATGGTACAATGGCCTTCAGGGGCTGGGCTGCCTAAGCAAGTCACTTCATCTTAGAGTTTCAGTCTCCTCATCTGTAAAATTGAAAGAATAATAGTCCTATCCCCTAGCTTCACTAGAATTCAAAAGGTGTTTCTTATATGCTGACTATGTACAAGGAACTATGCAAATAAAAAAAAGTTTCTGCTCTCAAGAAGATAACTTTCTGTGGCACAGAGAGGGAAAATACAGCATGAAAATACATGAGTAACTACAAAATCATTTGAAGAGAAAATGTTAACAGCCAGAAAAGATTTCCCATAGGAAATGGCACCTGAGTTTCCACTTGGAAGAATTATAAGAAACAGACGGTTATTGCAAAAAAAAATGCTTAGCAAACTATAAAATTATATAAATGCAATGATGTGCTGGTAAATGTTTAACAACCAACTCAGGGTGGGAGGAGAATGGATATGTATATACAACATGCTTCTAAATTTAATCTGCATTATTAACCTTTGTTTCCATCACTTTCTTAAGTCTAAATCAGCAAAACAATAAATCAAACCCTGATCTGTCACATTTGCTGTCTAAGGTATAAGTGCTCACATTAAAAATTTAACAATCAGGTTCCCTGAGCTGGTTTGAGTTGGCTCCAACACAAGTAACCTGTGGTCTAGAATTCTGTCCTTGAGCAAAACAGTGACATATACTAGACTAGGTCTGATCCTGAGAGCTGACTTCCTTAGGTTCATGGCCCTCCCAGGAGTTTACTTCAGAAAAATCTTCAAATATATTTATATCTAGGTGCTTTCACAAATCTTGGGTCACTAAGTTTCAGTTCCAGTGCAAGCACTCAAAATAATAAATACCTATCAGATAAAAGATGGCTTTTATTTCATCGTTTAGAAAGTATGAAAGATCATGTCATTCCTCTATCCAGAAAAACCTTTAGAGACTTCCTGTTGCTTCTAAAATAAAATACAAACTCCTCAGCCTCCTAGAGATGGCCTTTTATAAGAAGGCAGTCAGTGGACAAAATCTGTAAAGTGCTAGAGCAAGAATTAGGAAGATCTGAGCTCAAATCCAGCCTTAGACCATTACTAGCTCTGTGACTCTTGGCAAGTTTCAGCCTCAGTTTCCTCATCTACAAAGTGGAGATAAGAAGAATACCTACTTCCCAGGGTTGCTGTGAAAATACATTGAAGTGATATTTATAAAGCATGTTGTAAACTTTAAAACTCCAGCTATTATTGTTAGCAGTCAACCTACCTTTCAGGCTTTATTTCTTGTTACCCGCCTTCACTCAATCTTTCTTCCAGCCAAACTGGTCAACTAGCCATTACCCAAATTCAGCAGTCCATGTCCTAACTTGTAGGTGTGTAATGTTAATTAGATCTTCCCTGCCCATTAATAGACCTCAAATACCTTTGGTTAATTTTCTAATGAAGCACTGGTTCTCAAGGGTCATGATGTCCTCCGGCTCTGAAAAGTATATATATATATATATATGTATATATATATATATATATATATACACATACATACATATATACACATATATACATGTATATAAATATGCATATTTATACACATATATACACATATATACATATATATATACATATATATATGTATATATATATGTATATACACACATATATTCTGAGGTAAGGTTTTGTTTTGGGGCTTACTCTTTGGAAGAAGTTTCATGTGCCAGAGGAGACTCTGGGCAGCCATTAAGGAGCCCCTCGGCTTTGAAAACCCAGATGTTGGTGCTTCTCTCTTTGGTAACTATGTATGTGTATAATGGTCAGATAGTTGGATCTGTCTGTTGTTCTGTGACATATCCATTGCCTATGGTCAGACAATTGGAAGCTCTGTCTGTTGATTATTTCTTTGTATTTTCTCTGAAGTTCAGGGTGC
The DNA here is from genome assembly GCA_028658325.1 of Potorous gilbertii. NCBI lineage: Eukaryota > Metazoa > Chordata > Mammalia > Diprotodontia > Potoroidae > Potorous > Potorous gilbertii. The sequence continues at coordinate 692,963,280 of CM053769.1, read as the reverse complement.
TGACATTTTCTCCTGAACTAAGTGAATGATATATATGTTTGATTAAAGTTATTGTTGACCCCTCAAAAGTTACTTTTCTTTGAGAAAAGTAGATTTAAGAACCTGTACAGCAGGCCATCCTGTGTATGCCAGGGTCCTTGCTGTTACAAGGTGATTCTCCATAACCCCTCAATGCTGCCTTTAAAACCCTACTTAGGTACCACTTCCTCCTCTGTGAAACTATCCCTGATCCTCCCCAGCTATTAGTACTCTCTCCTTCCTCAGTTTACCAGGAAGAGGTTGTACAGGATAACTTCTGAGGTCCCCTTCAGTTTTAAATCTATGATTCTACTTTGTATACATAGAAGGTACTTAAAAAATGTTGGAAAGATACATGGTAGGTGCTTGATAAATGTTTATTAAATGAATACATGTTGATTAAATTGAATTTTAAAATGAGGCCATAGATGGAAAACAGGAGGAGACCTCAGAGGTCATTTAGTCCAATACTCCCTTCATTTTACTGATGAAGAAACTGAGGCCCAGAAGAATGAAATGCCTTATATAAGGCATCCAGTTAGTAAGTAGCAGAGCAAGGATTTGAATCCAGGTCTGCTCATTCCAAATCCAGCAAAAGTCCCTTATTTATATCCATGCTATATATATGCAGATAGAGATATCTCCAGATCTATACACATGATATTTTACCCAAGCAAAATGTAAGCTCCCTGGAGGTTAGAGATAGTTTTGTCTTGCTGTCCCCAGCTTTAGCACAGGGGGTAACATGACAACCAACAATTAACAACTCTTCATTAAATTAGGTTAAATCAAAAAAAATGTTTATGGATTACACAGTGATTTCCACCCAAAAAATAAAGGAGGGCAGATATTATCTCCATTTTACAAGTAGAGTTGAGGCTCGGACAGCTTAATCACCTTACCAAAAAATCACCCAGCTAGGAAGCAATAGATCTAGTACCCAAATGAAGGGTTTGTTTTTTTATTCCAAATCCCATGCCTTTTTTACTCTACCTGTGCCAGAAATAAACCTCAAAACTGTCAGGAACCCTCTTTAGGTTTGCTTGAAAAAGATCTGATCTTTCCATTGCCAACTTATGCTAATGAGGGAAGCCTATATTTGAGCAACAGGGCTATACTGAACCCTTCACTGTCAGAGACCCTTTGATCTTCCATTCTGCAAGTCATGGTGTTGGGACCAAAAATTAGGGGAAATTCCCCAAATTAGGATGACCAAGAAGTCATCAACCCATCAGAAAGTTCTCACTGGATTATAAAGTGCCCTGGATATAGGATGGGCAGATCTACTTTTAACACTTAAATTTGTATAGCAAAGTAACTGAGGGAACAATAGCCTATATCTGGGATAAATTCTGCTTCCTGAACAAGGACCAAAAGGAATCTCAAAGAAAGTTCCCTGGAATTTTGAGTTTGAGAAGGAAAAGTAAAATAATAAAATTATGCTAATTAGAAAGGAAGGGAAAAGGGAAGGAAAAAAATAGGGAGGGAGAAAAGAAGGAAGGCAGGAAGGAAGGAAGAGAAAGCAAGAAAAGAGAGATGGGGAGGAAGAGAAGGAAATGAAAGGGAAGAAAAGGGAAGGAGAAGGGTAAGAAAAGAAAGTTTGTCTTTGATTGGGTTCCTTATTGAAAGATTTTAAAATTAAATACTCTGCCCTGTAACGGGTCTTTCAGCTGAGCGATGGCTTAAGTGTTTCCTGTCTATTAAGGGTTTAGAAGGATGTCATCTTCTTTCTTTGAAAGACACAGGTGCATTATGGAGAATGTGATGGATAGCTTTGAGCTAGTAGAAATTTATAACCCGGAGGGGAAGGAGAAGATCAAACTGCGCTTGTGCAAAGTTCCACAATATCTTGGAACAAGAGGAAAAATATAGCCCCAGGGAAAGCAGAAGCATGCCTGCTGACTTTCAAAATGAAATAAGACTTGGAAACCTTCCTTGGACTCCCTTGGATAGAAGGATCCCGTGCCACCATCCACCTGAGATCATTAGATCAGCCCGTGTGAAGTAACAGTAGCCACAATAATAACAAAAATATGTAACCTTTATGTCTCACCTGCCTCCTGTGTAACAGGCACTGCCAAGCACTTCGCAGTTATTCTAGGATTTGATTTTCACAATGACCTTTGGAGATACATGGTACTATTACCCCCTTTTACAGTTGGGTAAACTGAGGCAGGCAGGCTTTGCCTAGAGGCACCCCTCTAACAAGTATGTGAGGCTAGTTTGAATTCAGGTCTTCCTAACTCTAAGCTACAAGCCGCCTAGCTGCCTAAAAACAATCCCTGGGAATCGGGAGCCCCAAGCACTACGGATTTGCCACAAAGCACAAGAGGCTCACCCCTCCCCTGCAACTGCCTCAGAGTCTGTTTTTCAGTGGAAACAAGAACCATCCATTAAATCAGCCACCCTTCTTCCTCTCTCTCTCTCTCTCTCTCTCTCTCTCTCTCTCTCTCTCTCTCTCTCTCTCTCTCTCTCTGCCTGACAGCCTGAGCTGCTATTCAAACAAGCAAAGAGAGAAAATCTGCAAGGCTGTAGAGAAACTGTAGTTTCAGGAGGAAAAGGAACAAGTTAGGAAATGATAGCCTGCCTTAGGCACCGATGTCCAGGGAGAGCCAGCCTGTGTGAGGGGGAGGCCAGTCCTCCTTTGCCGTTAGCTTAACCTCTCTGTATCTCTTACTTCACCTGCAAAATGAGGAAATTGGCAATAATCCCTTTTGCTTTGAACTGTTCATGATTCCAAATGGAGCAGCCCCCAAATATCTAAAAGGATGGGAATTTTCCTTACTTTACTTTATCATTGCCTAAAGTTTAAGTTGGGCAAGTAGGTGGCACATTGCTTAGAGGGTCAGTCAGGAGACACTTACTAGCTGTGTGACCCTGGGCAAGTCGCTTCGCTGTGTTTGCCTCAGTCTCCTCATATGTAAAATGAGCTGGAGATGGAAATGAATGACAAACCACTTGGGCATCTTTGCCAAAAAGAGTCTGACACAACTGAACAAAAACAGTGACAAAGTTTAACTGATTAAAATTGACTTAATCACTTCAGTTACAGAGGTAATGGCTATCACTCAACACCTTACTTGAATGCCCAGATGGTCCCATGATCTCATTCATTGAGCGTTCCCTTCAAAGGTGCAGAAGTGCAGATCTTAATCAAATCCAGCTTCACACACTTGTTAGATGTGTGACCCTGGGCAAAGGTCTCTGCCTGCCTCAGTTTACCCAACTGTAAGAAGAAAATAATAATTACCCCTTATCTCCAAAGGTTGTTGTGAAGATCTATAATTGCAATGTGCTTAGCAGCTCCTGCTAGACAGTAGGTGTGATGTAAATGTTACTTACCTACCTCTCCTGTGCCACTTTTACACACGTACGATAAGTTTACCAACACATTGGGAGGTGGGGACCTTTCTCACTTTCTTCTGAAATGAGGTCATCAGTTTCTATCCACCTGTCACATGACTAGCCCATCTTCAATTTCAATCTTATGTTTCTCTCATGACATCCTTTAATCTAGGTGTTTATAGTTCTTTATTTGTTATATATTGCTACCTGCTCACACTTACCATATTTGTCACCATTGTGTGATGTGCGATCTTCATTTTAAATTCTTCAAATTCTGTAGTTTTCCTTTATTTACAGCCTTACAGTCATGCCAGTAGAATATTAGTATTAAAAAGATGGCCTTTCACTTCCCCAGAGAAGCTTGGGGTTACTGAAAGAGCTTTGCAATTTCCTGAGGTCAATCCAGACTGCTTCTTCCCCATGTTTGAGTCTGGGCCAACCACTTTGTCAGTGTGTACTATCTGTCTCAGATGTATGTGCTGATGGATAAACTCCATAAATTGTCGAACACAATGCTGGGGAGGATTGTGTGGAAATATGTACACTAAAGCACCATGGGTAGAGCTGTGAACTAGTACAAACTATTCCAGAGAACGGTTCGGAACTACTCCCACAGGGCCATAAAACTGTGCATTCCCTTTGACCCAGTATTACCACTACAAACTCTACACCCCTAGAAGTTCAAAAGAAAAGGACCTACATGTACTAAAATATTTACAGCAACTCTTTTCATGGTGGTAAATTAGAAGCTAAGGGGATACCCATCATTTGGGGAATGATTAAACATGACATATGAAAATGTTGGAATACCATTGTGTTCTAAAAAATAATGAAGGGGATGGTTCAGAAATTCTAGTAAGACTGGTATCAACTGATGCAAAGTGAAATGAGAAGAACCAGGAAAACACTGTATAAAGTAACCAGCAATTTTGTAATGTACTCAGTGGTGGAAAACTTAACTTTCATCAAGACAATAATCCTCCACAACACTAAAGGACTCAGGATTAAAAATGCTATCCACCTCCAGATACAGAATGGATAGACACAAACTGCAAAATAAATCATATTTTTCCTCTCTATTTTTCTTGCTTCTTTTTTCATGACACACAATGCAAAAATAGTAATAATAAAGTATAACATAGTTAATTTCATTTTTGTAATGGTGTTTGACATTCATCATGCCCAGTGTCTACTAATTCTTTTCTCCAAGAAAGTGTTCATAATATATAGGTATGAACCTTCTGTCAAGTATTAAAACCTTTGGCTTTGCTCATTAATTTTCCTTGATCCACATTTTCAAAAATATTTCTTGCCATCCTCACCCATTCCCACCTTTGCATTGCAGTTAACTAGTATCAAAGTATATGGTGCTTTAATTAGTATTGTCTCATCAAGGTCTTTGTAGAACTTCTCCATTACTATATCTTCTGCAACAGACATTAATGCATAAGTGGCAAAAATTTGCACGGTAATCTTTCTGCAAATACAAATAGTATTTGTTATTTGTTATTACCGCTGCAATGTGAGATGATATTTTTGTTGTCTGTGAGTACATGAGAAAAACAAACTCCCCCAATTATTTTGATTGAGAACCTATAAGCCAATCTTCAACTTAGTTGTAATTTCCATTTATCTTCTGGTTTCATTTCTAGCTAGACGATCAAGAACCGTCACTTGTTGGTCACTAGACAAGAACCTCAGATTCAGAGTACCAATAGCTAAGTATTTGTTTCATGGGTTGCCATGTACAAAGTTTCATCACTAAGGGGCTAAGATGAATGACAAGCTTCTCTCTTCCTACCTAAACTAAATTTCTTAAATTAAAGTGACATACTTGCTCAGTTGACAAGATCATGCTCAAAGCCAATACAGAATGACAGAACCTAGCAGAACTCATTTCATTCAAGAAATACTTATTAACCAGTTACTGTATGCAGAGAAATTTCTAGGTGCTGATAGAGACACAAAGTTTAGATATGACACAGGAGTATTATAGTTTAATTCTGGACTGACTCTCATGCACAATTGGATGATAAGAACATTGCAGAAATAAAACAAAATGCTCTGTGAGGTTCAGAGTAAAAATGAAACATATCCTGGTAGCTTTAGTGGACCCCATAGGATGGAAGTGGCTTGTGATACAACTATCATCTATCAAACTTACAAGCCACCTTCTTATTGTACTAAAAAGAAAAACCCTCCTAATATCCACAGGCCATATGTTAGGTAAGTCTGGAGAAACATTTTCAGCAGTAAATGTCAACTCTCCCACATCTGAACCTGTCAAAATGACTTTTTTAAAAAACTGGAATAGAATCTAAATTCATTTCCATCCTTATAAATGGAAGGTTATTTTTCTGTTGCTGGCACATGAAAATAAGCAATATGTCAATTTCCAATTTGTCCAAATTCATTACTTACACTTTCACATCTGTTAAGAAATAACATATTTATGGAATTCTTTGCAAAACATTTATTTGATTACACTATTTTGGTTACACTATTTTATTTTCTTTTAGCCACATTTACATATAGGCTCAATTTCTATCATTTTTGTGTGGAAGGAGAGGAGGCATTTGTGTGGGAACACTGTGATTTTCACTGTTCCACATGGTCTCTTCTTTAAAAAAAAATGTCAAATGAGTGAAAATCCTAATTGCACACAATATTAATAAGCATTGTTCTTTTTAGAAAATGATTCAAGATAAGTTTCCTCCTGCTTCATTTAAAATATCTTTGATTTATAAAACTATGTTTACAGCATGAGTTGTTTCCCTTCATCCCCCAGATTCAGTTTGGGTTGCTTTGGGTAATCAGTTATACAAACATGGTTTGTAGTATCATCCTGACTGGTCTACCTTGCCCCTTCCTTCCAGTCTTTCCCTTCTTCAATCCATTCTCCACTTAGATGACAAATTGATATACTTAGGGAGCAGATACGGCCACATCACATATAAACATGTATGTAAGCACACACAAACCTACCTCCCATTAAAAAAATCCTATTTCCTCTAGGATGCAATATGAAACATGCTGTTATTGTTAAGGCATTTTTTAGTTGTATCTGGTTCTTCATGATCCCATTTGGGGTTTTCTTGGCAAGGATATGGGAGTGGTTTGCCAATTCCTTCTCTAGCTCATTTTACGGATGAAGAAATTGAGGCAAACAGGGTCAAGTGACTTGTCCAGGGTCACACAGTAAGTGTCTGAAGATAGATTTGAACTCAGGAAGGTAAGTCCTCCCAATTCTTGTCTCAGCACTTTATCTGCTAGCCATAAAGGACTTAATGGAGGAAAAAAGTTTTTCTAAGTTTACTCATGGCCTGAATTTCTGATTCCTGTTTTTAAAATCCCAAAACATTCTCTATACTCCAAAGCTGTCATAAGTGCAGTAAATAGGTTAGTATTCACTCAAAGATGTTTGGTAAAGTATTTCATAAATTGGGATTGCATGTATCTATGAAATGGTCAGAAAGCAAGCAGAGGGTCCTATAAAAGTCCCTGAAGAGCCTAATTGCCGTTCCATACCCGCTCTTTAACTGCCTTTCTTCACTGCCTCCAAAGCTTCCATTTCCTGCTTCTCTCCCCAGATGTTCCTACCATATGCTCCTGGGCTGTGTCTTCCCCACTGCGTTTCTTCCATCTGCTATAGCTGTCTTCTGTTGGAGGCTTTTCTTCCTCAAAAGTAGTGTTATGGCTTTTTTATGATACTGTCCTAACCTTAGACTAATCAACATATATCTGCATCTTTGTTATTAAGTCCCACACCCAGCACATAGAAGAGCCTCTTTGGTCAAAGAACTTTCTCTTCCATCCACAGTCCTCTTCAATGGGAATTCTGTCTTCCAGAACACTTTTGTTTCCTCTGCAAAGACAATTTTCCCAAGCCTGCCTAATGTATGCGTTAGATGAGTAAATTCCTTCCAACTTTCACCATGTACATGACATGTAGCACAAGGGCCAGAAAAACAAACTTAAATTCTGACCAACTCCAAAGAGACATTGGCAACAGCAGAGTTGACAACCATTCCTGAGGCTACAATGAGGTCTCTGCCCTTCAGCTAAAACTTTTTACCAGTAAATTCCAAATTTTCCCTAAATGAATCTATCAAAATGATAATATGGAACTCTGACCTAAATTCAGTTCTATCTTTAAAAAATGAAGGCACATTTTTCTGTTACTGGAATATAAAAATAAACAAGCTGTCAGTTTCCAATTTAGTGCTAATTTTCTGTTGTGAAGGCTTCTAAGCTGCTAACTCACAAGGAATATGCTAAGACCATTCATTTATTCAACAAATGTTACTGAATACTTACTATGCACAGAGAGCACCAGGCTAGGGACAAGGAAGGGATGAAGTTTTGATAAGACATGGCCCCTGCCTCACAAAGTTTTCAAAGTAGTAAAAGGAAAAGACCTACAGATGACTTTAATACACAATATGACCTACTAAGGGAATCACCAGCCATGGAATTCACACAATAGTAGTACCCTCACCCACTTTAACTTCTCCTTTTGAATTGGATGACTCCTCCCAGAATCTCCATTGAAGAAGAGTGCCTGGGCCAGCCATGTCTTCACATCTCTGGAGACTACTTTCTGGACTTTATCAATCATGCTCCCTAGCCTAGTACCTTCATCTCCCCTCCCCCCCACCACCCTTTCAGCTTTCTTTTCTGTGTATTACCACATCAGAACATAAGCTGCTTGAAGACAGTCGGTCCTTTCTGCATGGTGACTGGCACCTATAAACTCCTAATAAATCTTTGTTGATTTGATTTGAGAGGTACAAATTATAGTACTATAGGAGGTTCAGATGAAAACCACTTATCCAATCTGTTTTTGCTCCTTCCCAAAGGACTCATAGCCTCATGCCGCAAGACCATTTGCACATATTAATAGCACGGTTCCAGCCATGTCTGGAAGTGAACACGTCCTCAGCAAAACAAGAGAAATACGCCGTCAATCCATGTGTTGATTAGTAATAATTACTACAGCTTCCATTTGTACAGCACTTTAAAGTTTGCAAAGTGCTTTGCATGGGTGATCTCACACACATGTATAGACAGAATTGATATGAGCTGTGGATGGAGGGCACTAGCAGTTGAGGGATCAGGGCAGCAGAATGTCGGAAGAAACACTTTACAAGGGCTGAGGATAGTCCTAAGCGTAATGACCATTTCTATAGCGCTTTCAGGCTTGAAAAGTGTTTTACAAATATCCTGTTTAGCCCTCACACAGGAAGAGAACAGGCATTTATCAAGTGCCTACTATGTGCCTAGTACTGGGCTATGTATATTACAAATATTATCTCATTTGATCGAATTGGAGGGAGGTGGTGTCATTATCTCCATTTTTATAAATAAGGAAACCAAGTCACATAGCAGTCAAGAGACTTGCCTAGGGTTAGACACCGCTAGTAAGTATCTCTGAGTAGAAAGTCTTCCTGAGTCCAGGTCCAGCATTCTATCTACCTTACCACCCAGCTGCAGTTATCGAAGATGGCTCCATGGTGGGGGCTTGGCTTGAGCTGAGACTTAAAGGTTGGATTGGATTTCTATAAATAGAAAGCACAGGAAAAGGGAAAGAATTCCAGATATGGAAAATGCCATTGGCAAAGGTAAGGAAATGGGAATAAATTGACATGTTTAAAGAAAAGAAGATTCTTATTCTAAGGATTAGAGGGGAACAAGTAAATAGTGAGAGGAGACCAGCCTATGGAGGCCTTGAAAGCCATGTACAAGTTTTTAGACTCAGTGGTTAACTAATAAGGAGTCCCAAAGGTTTGTAACCCCTCAGAGACTGTCCTTATAGGCTCTTTTAACAAACATCTCTCTTCACTTGAGAGGGATGCAGGATAAGAGGGACAGAAAGGGCAGAAGGACAGAGAAAATTGTACTGATGGTTATTTCACCAGAAAATAAGAATCCTATGGAGGGCAATACAGTTAGTCTTACAAAACATGACTATTATGGAAGTCTTTTGCCAAAAGACACATGTATAACCTGTACTGAATTGCTTGCCTTCTCAGTGGGGATGGGTGGGGAAGGAGGAAAGGAGAAAAGTTGGAATTCAAAGTATTAGAAATGAATGTTGAGAATTATTATTGCATACATCTGGGAAATAAGAAACACAGGTAATGGGGTATAGAAATTTTATCTTGCCCTACAAGAAAAGAGAGAAGATGGGGACAAGGGAAGGGAGGGGTGTGATAGAAGGGAGGATACATGGAGGGAAGGCATAATCAGAGTGCAAGGTATTATGGGATGGGGAGGGGAGAGATGGGGAGAAAAATTGGAACTCAAAATTTTGTGGAAATGAATGTTGAAATCTAAAAATAAATTAATTATTTTTTTAAAAAAAGGAGAAGAAGAGACAGAAAAAAGAAAAGGAAAGAGGAAAGGAAAGGAAAGGAAAGGAAAGGAAAGGAAAGGAAAGGAAAGGAAAGGAAAGGAAAGGAAAGGAAAGGAAAGGAAAGGAAAGGAAAGGAAAGGAGGATCCTAAAGCAGGGTTGCACCAATTCAATTAGTAATATAGTTTTCACTTTCTTCAGGGCTACCAAATACCTGTTTGCAGTCTCTTGGATTTCAGAGTAGTTTTTAATGCTCCTCCCTTTCCTAAGCATGATAGAAGTTGAAATTTACTTATACCCCTTTAAATTCTGTTTTTGCTTGAGTTTCTTATTTCCTGCAGACAAGTTATCCACCAGTCACATCATTGACTCTAGGCAAAGTGCCAAAACAAAGTGGGCACTGGACAGGTCCATAGCAGTAGGCATTGGCAGGAACGTAAGAATATCCTGTTATTTCCTCTAGGTCTGCGTTGATTCTTACTGGGCAGAGCATCTGGGACTTTAAGGAAGACTCTTCGACACAGGTTCTCACTGAAGGAACAGCACAGGGACTGTCACATGGTCCAGTAAATCATCATTAAAACCCAGAGAGTACTTCCTGAAGCTTTCATGCTGATGACTACTTTACATCTTGCAACAGATTTCCTTCTTTGTTCTTCCTTCCTGTGTTGGCATGCACAGTTGCTCTATAAAGGGACTCAACCCTAATGTCACTGCTATAGGAATTTCATCTGCCAATGCACATCCTTACCTTCTCTGCAAGAACAGTGAAAAGTTAAATGATTTGCCTAAGGTCACACAAATACTATGTGGCAAAAGTAGGATTTGAACCCAATTATTCATGACTATTTAACCACTGCACCAAATTGCCTCTTACTAGAGTGTTGTGGTCAAGGCAATTGCACAGTTTCTGAGAGAGCTGGGTGTTAAATTTTCAGTGTGAAAATGTCTACCTCAAAAATCTGCAAATGCTACAAATCAGGCCTGGTTTTATTGCTTTGTCTATTATTTCTAGACTTAAGAAAGTGGTAAACAAAAATGTTAATAATGGAGATTAAACTTATAAGTGATTAAAATGTAAATTAAATTTGAAGGTTGTGTATATGACAGCCAGTTGTTAAACATTTCCCTGCTTCTCAGTTACACAATAAATGTTCAATATAACAAAGGTTATTAAACTTCAGAATTCAATTGGCTTATAAGAATTCTTAAATAGTGATTACTAGGCAATGAAGGGACTGTTGGGAATTTTTCAGGACATTAAGAAATCCTTCTGTCTGGCCAATGCAATAGTTATGTACATAGCAACCTTCTATAATAGTAAAATGCCAGCAAGCACACACAACCAACCTTTCAGAAGACTTTATATTTGCATAAGTACTGCTGTGATTTTATTATTTTAAGTATCCTTCAAACAAAATGAGTAATGTATTTCTGAGGGTGGATGGGGATGCTTAGCCTGGAGAACAGGAGATGTGAGGGGGTGGGGGGTGGAGAGCTATTTGCAATTATTTAAAGAGCTGTCAGTGGGGAAGAGGGATTGGACTTGGTTCTACTTGGCCCTAAAGGGCAAAATGAAAAAAAATAAGGAGAAATCTGAGAGAAGCAGGAATTCAAAGGATCTCAAAGTAGAATGAGCTACATGGAGAAGTTGCCAATTTCCCTTCACAGGAGCTTTTCAAAAGAACACAAATTAGATATCCACTTGTCAGGCCTGTTCTAGAGGAGATGCTGGTTCAAGTGTGCGTTGGGCTAGGCAGCCTCTGAGATCCCTTCCAAAGCTGGGGTTCTGTGCTACTCAGGGTCAGAAGACCCAGCTTCGAGTCTCAATTCTACAATTTACTAAGCATATGATTTGGGGCAAGTTGCTTTACCTTTGCCAGACTCACTTGCCTCATTTGTAAAAATGAGAGTTGGACACAATGAATGTTTTTCAAACTATGCTCTAAGGAGCTTGAGGGTGTCCTACCAAAGGAGGGAAAGCACTATAACAGTAGGCAAGCATACTCAGGAAATCCACCTACTTTGCTGCCTATTCTGACTGTGCATGAAAAAAATGTATGTTCAGGAGGGGACTGTATAAGAAAGTTAAGGGAGGAGATAATGATGACTGTCATGATCAGAAATACAGATACATACTATGATATCCCCTTAGCAGTTTCCCATAGGAATATAAGAGTAAAGACAGCTCCTCCAGCTTACAAGTACGTAGTTCTGACTCTAATAACTGGGGAAATAGGGAACCATCCTTTGGAGGTACAGGACAAGATTTCACAGTTAAGTGACTTAGGGAATTGGGGAAAAAATAAATTTCCTCTAGAGAGAAAAGTAAATAGTCAGTGGAGTCAAAGTCAGAATAGATAGACAAGGAAAGAATAGTTTACTGCTCTGAACAGGAGCAGATTTTGGAAGCATAGATGATATTCTAACTAATGCACCATACAGAATGTATTGAGGAAAGGGGCTTGACACTAGATGGAATAGAGAAGTAAGAACTGACCCTACAGATCTTCCTGAATGCTTGTATCCAAGTTCATCACACCTTCAGGGAGAATAGGAAATTGGCTGAGCCCAAGCTTAGATTAAAGAAATGGGATTACAGACCCCATATCAATTTGACCACATATTGGAAAAATGGATTAAGTACTGTAGCTCAGGCATTAATAGATTCTGGGGAAGAAGCCTCTCTTACATATGGAAACCCTGATAAGGTTAAATATGGAACTCTGTCACCATCACAGGACTGGGAGGGGCTGAAATATCGCTGAAAAATCAAACTAACAATGAAAATTGGACAATTGCCTAAGAAAGAATATACCATGGTAATTGTACCCATTCCTGAATACATCATTGGAATAGATACATTGAGAGTTATGACTCTAAACTTACCCAAGTGGAGATACCAATTTGCAGTAAGGAAAGTAGGAATTAGTACAGTTTTAGTGGGTAAAATAAAAATGGACCCAATCACTTTACCTGAACCTTCTAAAGCAATTACTTTAAAGCAGTATTGTGTGCCAGGTGGGTGAAATGAAATTACCAATACTATAAAGGAATATGTCAAGACAAGAGTGTTAATCCCTACAGCCAGTAGATCCTATCTGACCTATATGAAAGTCAGAGGGGCACAAAGGATGACAGTGCATTACAGATAATTGAATTAGGTGACTCCTTCCTTGTATGCTGCTGTTCCAGATACCACTACCTTAATAGAAAGGATTCGAAAATATGATGGGGCTTGGTATTTATCCAATGTTTTCTTTACTATCCCAATACATTCTAAACAATGGAATCAATTTGCTTTCACTTGGCAGGGCTGACAATATACTTTTACATGCTTGCCACAAGGATATCTACATCACCCCTCTATTTGTCATATTATTGTGGCTGAACATTTAGATGAATTAGAGTTGCCTGGTGTGTAGCTTACCCACTACATAGATGATGTTATGACACAGGGAAAAAATGTAAAAGAAATTGAGAAGAGTTTAACACTTTTAGTTGAGCATATAAAAGGCAAAATGTGGGAAATTAACCCAGCAAAGATTCAAGGGCTAGCTCAAACTGCAAAATTTGGGGTTATGCAATGGAATAAGGGCCTGCAAGAAATTTTCCTGCAAGCCCAGCAAAAGATTCAGGATTTTCCTATTCCCCTCAATAAGAAAGAAGCTCAAAAGTTTATAGGATTATTTGAATATTGGCAAAATCACATACCACATCTGGGACAAATTTGAAAACCCTTGTGTAAAATTAATAGGAAAAAATACAATTTTGATTGGGGACTTGAGCAGAGTAAAGTTTTTGAAGGAGCAAAGACTGCTATACAAGTGGCCCTAGATTGAAAGTCTATGCAAAGTGGGCTGGTGGAATTACATCTATACAAGATGAATACACAAACTGGAGTTTATGGCAAAAACAACAAAGCTGAAATGTACCCTTAGGATTTTGGTCTAGGAAACTCCCTCCATCTGAAGTTCAATATACCCCTTTTGAAAAGCAATTGTTAACTGCATATTGGGCTTTGGTAGAGACTGAACAACTGAATTTGGACCATGAGGTAACGTTAAGGCCTGAAATCCCAATGATGACCTTGGTAAATGAGTATCCCAGCTTCTCACAAAATAGGAGATGCACAAGAGGCTGGCTTAATCAAATGGAAATGGTATATTCAAAATAGATCTAAAGCAGGAAAAAGTGGAGTTTTTGATTTACATGAATCTATAGCAAACAGATTCTGAGTGAAATGATACACTCCCTGAACCAAAGCAAGAGCTGGCATAGTGCTTGGTAAAATGGAATGAGGGATATGATAGATTAACTGAAGAACAAAAGAGACATATATGGTTATTGATGGGACAACAAAATATTTGAGCCACAAAAGACAATGGAAAGCAGGAGTCTATAACCCTTGTACCAGGTGGACTTTGAAAAGTACTGGGATAGGTGGAGGTAGTCAACATGTTGAACTTATAGCAGTACATCAAGCTATCAAAACACACCAAGGAGGACAGTGTCATAGTGTCACTGATTCATGGGCAGTAGCTAAGAGGTTAGCTACATGGATGTCCATGTGGAAAAATCAAAATTGGGAAATTTATGGCAAACAAGTCTGTGGCAAGACAGATATGGGACATGTCTTTGGTAGTAATTTGTCAGTTTTTCATATAGATGCTCAAGTGGCCCTCACTATGCCAGAACGTGAGTACAATGTACATGCTGATCAACTAGCAAAGATTGCTACTCAATTTATTGTCCCTACTCTGACACCAACTGATGATCTGGTACTAGCAAAATGGGTCCATCCAATAGCCAGGCATTTAGGGGTCGAGGCCACACACCAGGGGGCCCAAGACTGAGGTATTAGTTTCTCTCATTCATTGTTAAAAACAAGTAGCAGAGGAATGTTATATATGTCAGCTGGAAAAGGAAAGAACCATTCTTTGGGTAATAACTGGAGAGATAGCAAGGGGAAAAGAACTAGTTCCAATGTGGCAAATAGATTATATTGGTCCCCTACCCCAAGATAAAGGATGCAAATTTATATGTACTTGTGTTGACACCTATTCAGGTGTACTAGTGGCTTGTCCCTATAAGAATGAACCCATAAAAACACCTGTGAAACTATAGATATCATAAGCCTATATTATGGAACCCCAATACAAATCCAAAGTGACAATGGGTCATATTTCAAAGGTAACGAAATGAAGAGAATGGATATATCATATTCCACATTATCCACAAGTGTCTGGGTTAATTAAAATAATGAATGAATTATTGAAAGAACAGTTAAGGAAGGTAAGTGCTAATAATTCTTACCAACATTGGAAAGATAGTTTGTTCATTGCTTTGCATAATTTGAATAATAGACCTTCAGGAGGATGTATACCTCTAGTCAGAGTGATGACCCCAAATCTGCAAATTAGAAAACAATAAAAACATAAGATCCCAAATATTGAGCATTGGATTGTCAGGCCAGATATCTCAGCACCGTATCCAAGGACATCTGGTTCGGCAAGATATGATTTACATTGTTTAGAGGACTTTAGGTTGGATAGAAAAGAAATAAGAAAATCTCTACTGGAATATGTATGAGAATCCCTGAAAATCACTCTGGATGGATATTACCTGAATCTGAATTAACAGCTCATGTATTCTCTGGAGTGATAAATTCTAATTATCAAGGAGAAATTATTGTGATATTCCAAAATTTAGGTGATGAACCCATACAGTTTTTTAAAATGATAAAATAGCTCAAGTGATTATAACTCTTTGTGAAACAATACCCCTTGTGGAAACTGACCCTCCAAAATAACTAGAGAAGGAACTGAAGGATGGGTCCTCCTGACAGACTAAGATTGGGAGCTAGAATATGGGTAAAATGGAAGCCAGACAATGTTCCAAAAGCTGCAGAAATTGTAGCACATGGGGAGGATAATACCATAACTATTGTGTATTCAGGAGAAGATGATTACCAAATTTGTACCCTAAACTCATATATTGTACCATGAATGAGGCTATGATGGTGGATTCATGGACTCCAGAAGCATGGCTAACCCTATGTCTACCCTGCTTCTGGTTATTGTTTCCTTGTTTCTTTTTGGCTTTTTTTTGTCTGTTAAATGTGATTTCTAGATTTGTTTTCTATAAGCTTAGTACCTTCCACTTGCAGATGCCTGATTGCTTAAGCTAGATGTCACCCCTTGTTCATGACTGTGACGTGTCACCCCTGGACCTGGTATCTAGCAAGCTCTGGATACCAGGTGAAGTACTGACTTCTCCAATGGGACCTCTTGTTGCAGGGACAGCTCTACGTCCAATTTCAGTAGGAAGTAGCTATAGAAGAAGAGACCTTTATCCCTTACCCCAAGATTTTAGGCCCCATTCATTCAAGTGGGGAATGATGGGTTGCTTGTGCTCAAGTAACACCCTAAGATATTGCTTTATGAGTTTATTTTGTGTGACCTCTGCTCTATTGTTGTAAAGTTCTGTTGACACCACTTGCCTAAGATATTGTTTTATATGCTTATTTTCCTGTTACCCTGGTTACAATTCTGTTGCTACCAGTTGCCCCACCAACCTATGTAATGAATATGAAAGATCTTGGGGCTAAATGTAATGGGAATTTAAATGGGAAGAGCTTTCCCATTCATTAATAGGTCCATATGACCTGCAGTCACATGTGAGGGGGGAATCTTGCTAAATGGATAGAACAGGAAATGTGGAGCAAAAGTGAGAGAAATTTAGTGAGACCAGTTAGGGCAAAGGGAGAAAAAAAACACAGGCAAGGAGGTTCATGAGTGTTTGTTTGTGGGAAGGCCCCAGCACTGGCTGGGAGGCTTGGGAATGACTTTTTCCCCTGCAGGGATAATGTGTATTGACTTCTTGGCTACTACGATGGATTTGGCTTTCTGGTTTGGGAATTTGGCTTTCTGGTGTCTGAAGAAATGTTTTTCTTCTGCCTTCTATATGGAGAGTCTGTTGTTATATTTTGCAACTCTGAACTACATCAACATATTCATAGTCATCCTTAGTGCTGTGAAAATTGCCTGGGCAATACACATGGTTCCAAGAAAATTACAAAGACACAAAGAAATAAAATGCTTAATATTTTAAAGCAATATTTTAAATCAGACTCGAAGTCAGAAAACTTGGATTCTATTTTTATCTTTGAAACTGATTGCCTATACCCCTTTCACTCTGTCCTCTGAAAATCCTACTCTGTAATTAGCACACATTCCTTCATCTTAGACCTCTTCCTCTAAGTTTTCTCCCATTTTTTAGCTGAGACCTGACTCCTCTCTCTAACCCTCCCATCCCACTACGTTCCTTGCCACTTTTTCCCATACTGGTTGTACCTCCTCACATATGCCAATCCCAACCTCTACCCAACACACAGCCCCTCGTGAAGGAAGCAGAATGTCCCATCGCCCCTTTGAGATTCTCCCTTTACTACCTTACTAAGTTAACCTCTCCTCCTTTAGGGATCACTCTATCCAAATTTGCCACCCAATCCAGATCCTTGGTGACCTTTATCTACCTGGCCATTCATACTCCTTTTTTAATGACTTTAGTGACTGAATCACAACCTTACTCTCCACTCTAACCCCTGCATCTATACTAGGGGACTTCAATATATATGTTTCTGTCTCTTTGAAACCCTAACCTCCCATTTCTCAATCTAAACTCTCAATCTAACTTAATTCCCCAAAATTCTGTTTCTCCATTCCAGTTCAGCTATAAGCAGGGATGTTTACCTTCTTGATCTTCCTATAGAACACAGTTGCATTCCTCTCCAATTTTCAAAAACTCTGAAAGTGGTTTTCTTATCATAATCTATCAATCCATATTTCCCTATACCTAGCTCCTCCTAAACTTATTCTTCTTCCTCACTGGAACCATCAATTTTTATACTCCCTCATTACTTTCCCAGACCTTCAGTGCTACTATGGCTATATTCTCTTCCCTTCTCATTATGAGCATTTTTGTTCAACTCAACACTATTCTGTCCCTTTGCTCCTTTGTTCTATAGCTATTCTTGACTTGGCAAACTCCAGTCTTACACTATTCTCAACATCCAACTCTTCCAAGCCTACTCACATTCTGCTAAACAGAAGTAGAGGATGCCTTGCAACCTTGCTGACTAGGTCCATTATATATTGTAAAGATATTAGGAGACACCCTATTTTTCAGAGGTAAGGCCCAGCAAGCAAGTTGGGCCCTCAGTTTAGCATAACAATAATCCTTTGCACTCGCCCTCTTGATCTCATCCTCTGGTAAAATCATATAATTATTGCATTTCTTTGACCAGCACCAGGTGTTCTCTGAGCTTGGACAAGCATTTGCTGTATCCACCCTTTGATGAATCAAATTTGTCTCATTGTTGCTGTTACTCCTCATTGTCAGGACTACAGCTCACTGTGTAGCCATTGGTATAAGTACTAAGATCTCTTCACACTTCCTAGGATTCATCCACTTGAAGCAAGGCCCCAGCACATGTGTCTAATCTACCTCCTTGCTTGCAAGTTGTTTCCCTCACTTTGAAATTAAACTTTTGTTTGATTCCTGACTCTCCTGTCTCTGGTTTGCTCTGTTTGGCTCTGGCCACCCACAGTTTAGAGGCCAGTTTGGTCTAGTTGACATTAATTGATGTCAGAAGTGGGATTAAACACAGAACAGGACCACTGGATTCTCTGATTCCAGTGGGAATGGACTAGGTGCCACCATAAACTTATTTCTTCAGAGTCTGAACCCCCACCTCATCTAGTGAGTCCTCTGTCCCTCTTCCTGTTCATTGCAATGCTGTAGCAGCAATGATCCTGGCATATACAGGAGGACTTGCTGTACAGGTTCTTAGATCTGCTTTTCTAAAAGGAAAGCAACTTTTGAAGGGTCAACAATCTACTTTAATCAAGCACATATATCATTCACTTAGTTCAGGGGAAAAAGTCAGCACCCTGAACTTCAGAGAAACTACAAACAGAGAAATAAAGATCAACAGACAGGACTTTCAACTGTCTGACCATAAGCAATACATACATCACAGATCACATATACAACATACATACATACACAACAGACAGATTCAACTGCCTGACCATACATACATAGTTACCAGACAGAGAAGCACCAATATCTGGGTTTTCAAAGCCAGAGGGGAAGAGAGAATCCTTAACAGCTGCCCAAAGTGTCATCTGGCATATGAACCTTCTTCTGAAAACTAAGCCCCAAAGTAAAACCTCACTTCAGAGTATTTATACACTTTTCAGAGCTGAAAGGCAGGACCCTCTGACCCAGTGCCTCAGTAGAAATTAACAAAAGGTAATTGAATCTCCTTTTACATCTGTTCAATTATTCCTTTTAAGGAGTTATTTTCTCCAGGTAGGCTTTTTACTTCTTTTTTCATTTGTCCAATTGTCCTTTTAAATTCTTCTGTGATTTCTTTTCTCATGTTTTTAAAATCATTGGTCAGTTTTTCTTCTATTTCTCTAATTTGGCTTTTAAAATTCTTCCTGAGCTCTTCCAAGAAGACTCTTTGTGCTTCAGACCAGTTCATATTCCCTTCTGAGGTTTCAAATGGGAGTACAGGCTCCATGCTGACCTCTTTGGTATTTGGTCCTCATCCCCATAGAAAGATTCTATGGTTTTTTTTTTCTGCTTTGCTTCTTACTCATGATAATCATCCTTTTCCTGATTTTTAAAGTAGATCTCTGCATCTGGGGCACAGGGGGCTCTGTCCCACAGTTCTTGTGCCTAAAACTTGAGACTTTGGTGGCCTCTATTCTTTCAGATAGAAGCTAAAATGCTCTAACTTACCTCTTGCTGAGCTGGCTGGTGTTGGAAAGAGGCCAGGTGAAGTCTTTTTGGTTTCCCCAGAGTTACCCTGGAGCTAGCTTGTTAAGTTTGGGGGAGGGAGTGGTCTGGCCACAGGCTATCTCCTCTGTTGAGCTAGAGCATAGGCAAGCTCAGTTGTTGATGATCCCATCTGCTCTAACCCTAAATGCTCTAGTGTCTTCCCAATTCCCCTGGGGTGCTGAGGAAAGTCTGGGTTCCTGGTGTAGGCCGTTCCTGGCTTCATCCCCCTGGGTCTCAGGATCTTCTCCAGATTTGCTAGGGTGGGGCTGTCTGGGACAGCTCTGATCCTGCACTAGTCCCCTTCAGCCACAGCAAGAGGGACCCTGCTTAGTGATGTTCCTAGTCTCACATGCTGAGTCTGTTTACCCATTATGCTGCTCCCACTGTTCCAGAGTTTTTCCCAGAGAGATATTCTCTGGGCTCATCAAGATCAACAAGAAGAGGGAGGAGCATAGAGCACAGCCCAGCACCTAGCACAGAGCACACCCCAGCATGGGCTGTGTGAGCAGGAACAGGACCTGGAACAGGCTTCAGGGAGCCACCAGCAGCAGCAGTTCCCAAAATGCTCAACCCACAAATGCCACAGACAGCTTCAAAGGTCAGTGAGAAGGCTCATTCACCCAGGAGAGGGTACTGTTGTCTAGACTGCAGCTTCCATTTTTGTAGCCCTCTACCTAAAGCCCCTGGTGGAATTGAGCAGCTGATCTGAATCTCAGCCCTGAGTGGCAGCCCTGGGAGACCTCTGCCTAAAGTGCCTGGGGGAATTGAGCCCCTGATCTGAATCTAATCTCTGATCTCTACCCTGGGGTGAGGAGAAGCACTGGTGTGGTGGACCTGGAGGCAACTGTGGTGAGGGAATTCTGATTGCAGACTCTGGGCAGAAAAGTTTTTTATTGCTCCCAGATTAGTGTGCAGACCAGGAGAGGAGGAAACTCCTCTGCCTTGATTGTGCCACCTTGGAGGAACTGAGAATTTACAGGTCCCCTAAATACTCCCCGCCCTTGACAAAGGACTCAAAAGTCCAGTAACTGGCTGGGGAAATGCCCAAAAAAGGGAGGAAAAATTAGACTATAAAAGGTTACTTTCTTAGCGAACAGGTTATTTTCTTCCATCCTTCCAGATGAGGAAGAACAATGCATATTGTCAGAGGAAGTCAAGGCGTCTGCATACAAAACCTCCAAAATAAATATGCAATGGTCTCAGGTCATGGAAGAGCTCAAAAAGAATTTTGAAAATCAAGTAAGAGAGGAGAAGAAAAAATTGGGAAGAGAAATGAGAGCAATGCAAGAAAATCATGAAAAACAAGTCAACAATTTGCTAAAGGAGACCCAAAAAATGCTGAAGAAAATAACACCCTTAGGTTAACTCAACTGGCAAAAGAGGTCCAAAAAGTCAATGAGGAGAAGAATACTTTAAAAAGCAAAATAAGTCAAATTTAAAAGGAGGTTCAAAAGTTCACTGAAGAAAATAGTTTTTTTTTATTTTATTTTTCACTTTTAACACAGTTTATAATAGATAAAACAATTCAAACTTTTGGTCAAGTGATACTTTTTTTTTAAAGCATTTACAATATGAACCACAAAAGAATTTTTTTTAAATATTCACCAATTGAGACACAAATAATATTTATGTTTGCTAACTTCACAAGCTCTTGACCTAATTGTCTCCACAGTATTACTGAGAATTAAAGGACCTTAACCTATTGTTGTTGGTCTAAAGTCCTAAGCTTAATAGCTTAATTTTAAACTTAACCTTGGATGTTCCCCTACCAATAATCTATAATTTAATAGATCTGGTATTAAGCTTACAAACCTTTTGACTATATGAAATTTCCACCAAAAGTGGGGACATTGCAGGGAAACAATATCTCCCCAACTTCATGTCAATTCCAGGCAGGAGTAGATTGTCAACTTGCATTTAGTCAGGCTTAAAGTCTCCCAGGTGTCAGTGGGGAAATTGAGTCAGAAGAATCCTACCTCAGCCCAGGCAGAACAGCCACACTCCCACCCTTCCCATGAGATCACCTTGTGCAGTTCATACCAACATCTCACAGACTTACTGGCATCATGGATTAGAGGCTCAAATTGCCTTTATTGCTATCCTTATCTGGAGTTAGACTCAGAAGAACAGTCACTTAATAGTTCCATAGCATCTAAAAAGAGCAAGTTCCAATAACCAGGTTTCAAATATGATTATAATTTCACTTTGACTAAGGAACATCTTATGAGGTAAATCTTCAGTGGCTTATGCGCCTTTCTATACATGTTCTAGTTCCTGATTAAAGAGCAATCATAAAATCAAATTTACCATTAAAACCTTAACTTTTCTATCAATGCCAAATTTTACCCAAGGTTACCTTCCTCTAGGAAATTTAGACTAAAATTCTTTTTCCTCAAACTAAAGATGTCATTGATTTATTCTCAGTAATTAATTCAGCCAATTGTTTTAATACTAATTGCTTTTACCTCACTTTGTAACATGTCCAATTTTTCTCCCCATCATTCCCCTCTCCCTACTTCCTAATACCTTGCATTCTGATTACTCCTTCCCTCGTTGTACCCTCCCTTCTATCACACCCCACCCTTCCCTTATCCCCATCTTCTCTCTTTTCTTATAGGACAAGAAAAATTTCTATACCCCATTACCTGTGTTTCTTATTTCCCAGTTATATGCAAAAAAAATTCTGAACATTCGTTGCTAATACTTTGAATTTCAACTTCTCTCTCTCCCCCTTCCCTCCCCAAACCCACTGAGAAGGCAAGTAATTCAATAAAGACTAAATATGTGTCATTTTGCAAAAGACTTCCATAATAATCATGTTATGTAATATTAACTATATTGCCCTCTGTCCTACTCTATCTCCCCTTATTTTTTTATTCCCTCATTTGACCTTGTCCCTTTTCAAAGTGTTTATTTCTAGTAACTCCCTTCTCTCATTTGCTCTCCCTTCTATCATTCCCCTCACTCCACTTGTCACCTCCTCCCCTACTTTCCTGTGGTGTAAGATAGATTTCCATATCAAATTTAGTGAGCATGTTATTCCTTCCTTCAGCCATGTGTGGAGTGAGTAGCTTCACTTTTCTCCTCTCCCCTTCTCCCTTTTTTCCTCCATTGAACAAGATTTTTCTTGTCTCTTTTATGAGTTATAGCCTGCCTCATTCCATTTCTCCCTTTCTCCTCCTGGTATTTTCCTCCCTTACCCCTTAATTTTTATTTTATTTTATTTTTCTGTGTGTGGACACACCCTGTACTCTCTGTCTATATATATATATGTGTGTGTGTGTGTGTGTGTGTGTGTGTGTGTGTATGTGTGTGTGTGTGTACAATCTCTCCATCTATCCAAATACCGAGAAAAGATTCAAGAGTTAAAAATATTTTCTTTCCCCATAGTAATGTAAACAGCTCAGCTTTACAAAGTCTTTTATGATTTTTCTTTCCTGTTTACCTTTTCATGATTCTCTTGATTCTTGTATTCCAAAGTCAAATTTTCTGCACAGATCTGGTCTTTTCCTCAATATTGAAAGTCCTCTCTATCATTGAATGACCATTCATTCCCTTGAAGTATTATGATCAGTTTTTCTGGGTAGGTGATTCTTGGTTTTAGTCCTAGTTCCTTTGACTTTTGGAATAGCATATTCCATACCCTTCTATCCTTTAATGTAGAAGCTGCCAGATCCTGTGTTATCCTCATTGTATTTCTACAATACTCAAATTGTTTCTTTCTAGATGCTTGCAGTATTTTCTCCTTGATCTAGGAACTCTGAAATTTGGCCACAATATTCCTAGGAGTTTCTCTGTTCAGGTCTCTTTCAGGAGGTGATCAGTGAATTCTTTCAATATTTATTTTGTCCTCTGGTTCTAGAATATCAGGACAGTTTTCCTTAATAATTTCATGGAAGATAATGTCTAGGCTCTTTTTTTGATCATGGCTTTCAGGTAGTCCCATAATTTTTTAATTGTTT
>CM053769.1:692855647-692939250 GCA_028658325.1 Potorous gilbertii | reverse complement strand
AGAATATCAGGACAGTTTTCCTTAATAATTTCATGGAAGATAATGTCTAGGCTCTTTTTTTGATCATGGCTTTCAGGTAGTCCCATAATTTTTTAATTGTTTCTCCTGGATCTATTTTCCAGGTCAGTTGTTTTTCCAGTGAGATATTTCATATTATCTTTCATTTTTTCCTTCTTTTAGAACACACACACACACACATATATATATATATATATTTATACAGAGAGCACAGGGTGAGTTGAATAAGAAGGGATATTTTAAAAAAAATAAAATTAAGGGGTAAGAGAGGAATATATTGGGAGGAGAAAGGGAAAAATGGAATGGGACAGATTATCACTCATGGACAAAGGAAGAAGGAGCTTTTTCAATGGAGGAAAAGGGGGAGGAGGTGAGAGGGAAAAAGTGAAGCTTACTCTCTTCACATATAATTTAAGGAGGGAATAACATGCCCAGGGGACAAGTGGTATGAGGCAGATGATAGAAGGGAGGGCAGATGGGATAGGGGAGTAATTGGAAGTAAACACTTTTGGGGTGGGACAAGGTCAAAGGAGAGAATGAAGTGAATGGGGGGCAGGATAGGATGGAGGGAAGTGTGGTTGGTCTTATACAACATGACTGTTATGGAAGTCTTTTGCAAAATTACACATTTATAGCTTATATTGAATTGCTTCCCTTCTCAGTGGGGATGGGTGGAAAGGGAGGAAGGGAGAGAAGTTGGAATTCAAGGTATTAGAAACTAATGGTGAGAATGGTTTTTGCTTTCAACTGAGAAGTGAGAGATACACATAATGGGATGTAGAGATCTATCTTGCCCTACAGGAAAAGAGAGAAGATGGGTATAAGGGAAGGGAGGTGTGTGATAGAAGGGAGGGTATATTGAGGGAAGGAGTGATCAGAATGCAAGGTGCTATGGGGTGGGGGGAGGGGAGAGATGGAGAGAAAATTTGGAACTTAAAATTTTGTGGAAATGAATGTTTAAAACTAAAAATCAATAAATAAACTTTAAAAAAAAAACCAAGAAGAGGGAGATAGTAATTATTGATCACTCAGCCATCTTGACTCCTAGAACTGGAATCCCTAAAGTGATTTTCCCAAAGAATAAATCTATGTTCCCCTTTCCTCTTCTGAACCTCTCTCTCTCTCTCTCTCTCTCTCTCTCTCTCTCTCTCTCCCCCTCTCTCTCTCTGTCTCACACACACACACACACACACACACACACACACACACATTCACAATAATCTTCTATGGTTCTCTATTACCTCTCAGATCAAATATAAACTCCTCTGTCTGGCATTTAAAGCTATTTACAGCCTATATCCTTCCCCTTTATATGGTCTTATTGTATATTATTCCCTTCTACATACTCTGTGGTCCAGCCATACTGACTATTTGCTATTTTTCATGCACAATGTTCCATCTCCCATATCATTGTCCTCCATATTTGGAATAGTTTCTTTCTACATCTCCAACTCTTGGAATCACAAGTTTCCTTCAAGACTCAGTTCAAGTGCCATCTAATACATAAAGGTTCTTCAGAACTGCTCCCCCCCTAGCTCCTAATACTCCCCAATTATCTTGAATTCATTTTATGTTATACATGTTTCCTCCCATTAGAATATAGATAGAATCTACCTGAGGATAGAGATTCTTTCATTTTTGAATCTCCAATGCTTTCCATAGTTTATGATACGTAGAAGGCATCTAATAAATGTGTGCTGATTAATTAATTGTCCAATTGTATCATCTTGGGTAATTGATTCACCTCTTTGGACCTCAGTTTCCTTATTTGTGAAACAATGGCCTTGGACAGGATCAGGATCTTTACTTGGCGTCCACCGATGGATTTCAGGGAATCCACCACCTTGGTTGGGAAAAAAAATGACATCTTTATCTTCATTAACCTCTAACTGAAATTTAGCTTTTCAATTATTTAAAAACATTATCCTGAGAAGGGGCCCATAGGCTTTGCTGTTCTGTCAGAGGTATCTGTGACATAAAAAGGTTTAAAACCCCAGGAATAAATTATCTCTTGGTTTCTTTCTAGCTCTAAACGATGAAGCCATTATCTTAACAAATGTGAGCTACTGAATCCAACATTGTTCTCAATTACAAAACACTTCTTATTGATAGCAAACAATCATAACTTTCTCACTAAATAAGTGATTTGTAAATTGTTATCATCTGCATAAAATTGATTTGAAAATGTGCTTGTTTTATTCAGCCTTATATCATTTGGTGCTATTAGTAGTATTAGAGAAAATAATTTTCAAGATTTCACTGCAAGTTGCATTTAACCTTAAAGCAAGCCCTTGATTCTTGCCCCATAGCTTTGCTTTCCCAATGAAGATGAATTGATCATGGCTCCTACTCCCTAAATAGTAAAGATGTAACCTGATGATCAAATGCTAGCTTAAGATCTAAGGAGAAAACCAATATTGTTTCACCTTTCACTGACACCCTTGGAAAGGTCAACCTGCATATTATTGTTTGACATGGTTTACTGATTATTGATTATTGCTTGACAATAATCCTTTCTGATCACTCAGAGGCAGCTAGATGGTGTCTGTACTGGACCTAAAATCAAGAAACCCTGACTCCAGTCCCAACCTCAGATATTTAGTAGTTCTTCTACTAAGAGCTGGGCAATACATTTAACTTCTGCTGCCTCAGTTTCTTCATCTGTAAAATGGGGATTAAAATATCAGCTACCTCCTAAGGTTGTTGTGAGGATCAAAGGAGATAATATTTGTAAAGTATTTTTTGAAATCTTAAAGGTCTATATAAATGCTAGCTATTATTACCCAGCATCCCTCTCTCAGAGAGTCCTTTGTAGCTTAGAGCTAACTTTATATAGATACATATTAAAAGTAAACAAGAAGAATTCTTTTAAAGCTCTTGGGTTTTTAAACAACTTCCATCCTTTAAGACATTCCAGCAACAAATTCATGCCTCTCACATGCTAAAAATACAACTGTTTCATTTTTCACCATTAACCCAGTGTCTTATTCATGTATTCGACTTTGCAAAGAGTCAGAGATCGATGAGTCAGTTTCCTCACCTCCCAGGCACAAAGCCCAGGAAAGGGGGTGGATGTATTCTTAGCCAGGGGGAGACCACTTTGCTCTCATTTAATGTAAATTGCCTGGGTAGGGGGAGGAAAGGAAGGGGTTATTTGCTTAAAGAGGATGATATAACAGAGCACAGAAAGAGCCAGAGGAAGAGACTGAAGATCCTGTATCATTAAATTAGTTCCCCATGTACATTACTCATTTTCAATTAGTCCTAAAGATACAGTCATCTACTTTGTGCTCCTGCCAGGTTTCACTCTATATTGAGTCTAGAAGACTCTACATAGTCCCTGACACACATGCCTGGAATTATTACTTTGACTGACTTCCTCTTTTCCTCTGTTGCAAAGATTCCCTTCTTTCCAGGCCCAGTTCAGGTACCTCCATGAAGCCTTCCCCAAAGTCTCCAACTCCAATGGATTTCCCCTTCTCTGATTTCTCATACCACTATATTGGTAGCTCTTCTACAAATGTATTTGTAAAAACAGTAAAGAACTATACAGTTGTGAGCTCCTCTTTCCAATAAATATGTTTCTTAATTACATATGGATAGTCCTCTTACCCTTCTATTGATATACCCTGAGCTTTTTGAGGGTAGGGGATATATCTACCTGATTTTTCTAATCCTGGGTCTAACACAGAAAGGTTAGAGAATATACACCTGGAGCTAAAAGGTCAGAGGTCCACTCATCCAACCCTCTCATTTTCTAGATGAGCATCTGGAGGTCCAAGGAAGTTAAGTGACTTGCTTGAGATAAAGAAAATAAGCATTAGAGTCAAGATTTGACTCCAGTGCCAGGATTGTGTTCACTGTACTGTAAGTGAATAGATGAAAAAGTATTTATTAATCATTTACTATGTGCTAAGCATTAGAGATACAAATAGAAAAAGAAGACAGTCACTACGTGGCTAATATTCTAATTGGGGGAGACAACACAAATAAATAAATGTTCATTTGGTCTTCCCTGCTAGAGAGGAGTGGGGCCCAAAAGAGAGGAAGTAGGATGGGTTTAAAGCCTAGAAAGATTTGAAGACTGTATTTTGTATGTTGTGGTAAGTAAAATGAAATGGAGGCAAAGTGCAGCATGTTTTCTCCAAGCAAGATAATAGTTTATTAACAGCGATGCATGTAGTGGGTCACTGGCACTGCAGTAAAGCCAGGGACCTAGATGGGAGAAGGGAAAAAAATTTTTATTGAGACACAGGAAAGGAGGTAGTCCGTGTAACTGGGAAGCCTTACAACTGGCTGCAGCCAGGGAAAGTGAGTTGACCTTCAAATGTGGCTGATTGTGCCCTTTCTGACATCTAAGAGATGCTAAATGCCTTAGGGTCCCCAAATGCCTAGAAAATCAGAAGTACCCAAATCAGGACCACCCAGTTAGTTATCCCCTTGGGAAGATAAAACTACTCCTAGTTTTACAAGGACAATCAAGGACAGAAGAGTTGTCTTTGGGGGTGGGGATGGGGAAGACATCCAACTTAAGCTGGTTATTGGTTTACAATCAAAAAATAAGTCCCAGATCAAACAATTTAGCAAGCAAATGTTCCAGAGGCTAGGAACATGAGCTATAGCACCAGTGACCAGTACCTTTAGACCATGCCTTTAAGCTAACTCAGACTAGGACAGACTGAATTTTTGTGAAAGATGAATTTAGGCAGATGTTGACAGTTCTAAAAATCAATAGTATAAATATTAATTGAATTACAAAATTGATATAGTAGAAATCAGGGGTAATATTTTTATCTCACGATATATACACATTTATTTAAACATATATATGCATACATGTGTGTGTATTTATATATTTATGTGTGTGGAAAGAGAGATGTGAAAGAATGAGAAAAGAAAGACAGACGACTGCCCCTCCCCACTTCTGTTCATCTGCCTTCTTTCATCCCATATTCATTTACATGGGACATTTAATGGATTTTTGTAATTAAGAGATTGGTGGGGGAGGTCTTGAACCCTAAAAAATTCTGGCAATTACTAGAAACGCAATCTCTAACTGAACACTCAGAGTCATTTAGCAGTTGGAAATTAAGGGAAGAGTTACTTGGACTTTCTAACCCTAAGCCTGAACCCTTGATACCCAGAAAACATCGTGAAAGTGACAGCTTTAGTACTTGTAAACGAGGGCAGCCCAGGCTCTGGATTAGGAGGAGGAAGGTCAACTTCAAGTTTCCTGACATTGAGGAAGCATTAAAATCAGTTACAGCGTAAAGTCTACAGAGTCTGTCCTGGTTTCACATGGGCAAACTGCCTTAACCCTGCAATATGAGGAGTGCAAAGGGTGAGCAGATACAATGTAAACCTATAAAGCAAACAGAAGGAGATTGGACAGCAAACTCAAGGGCCGCTGTTTTTTTAAATGCCTCACTTCTGATGGTCCTAGTAAGTCTTCATGCCTTTCCATCCTAAAGCCTGACATTTTCTACTTTATTTTTTTTAATTTGAGATCACACCAAAGGGAATGAATGAGCCACTCAAAGGAGCTACTTGGTGGGGGAAGGGGGGTAGTCACAGTCTATTTTTGCCACAATTAAAAGTCATCAAATGGAGAGGATCAAATAGCTCCAAAGGGCTGATAGCAGAGCTAAAGACCATTTTTGCACAGTCATTACCAAGAGTGCTTTGGGAAAGCCCCTCATCTCCAAACACTGCTGCAATGCAGATAAGGAATGCTGCTACTGTGGGAGCACTGGGAATTAGGAGGACTCAGTTTTAACCTTGGCTCTGCCACTAACTTGCAGTGACTTGAGGCAAGTTACTTTATAGCTCTGAGCCTTCATTTACTTCTTCCTCCAAAAGTGAGGAGGTTGACCCAGATAATCTGTCTCTAAGGCCCCCCTTGAATATTCTAGGGTTCTAAGATTTGGAAGCAAGGTTTTATCAGCAAGAGGAAGGAAATGAAAACAATGAGGAGGAGGGAGTAGGATCTGTTTGAAAATGAAGACTATCTATAAATAAAAGAGATTAATACTTTTATCCCCCCATGCATATATAAGAAAGCAATGGAAGGAGTTTCCAAGTGCCCTGCTCCACTGAGGACGGTAGATCCAGGCTGTCTACTGGAGGCATCCTTGGTTTCCCAATCCTCATGCCTGCCCTGCATCAGAAGGAAATACATGCGTATCATCAGTCTGGGTTCACAAGGGATTTGCCCTGATCCAGCCAGGAGTCAGTGAATTATTTACAAAGTGACCCTGCCCAGAGCATTACTTGACTGCTAAAAGCCTCATTCTTCTAAGAGACTGTCCATCATGTGCAAAAGCTGTCTCCTTACCCCAGAGTTGGGGGATACCAATGCTAAAGCCTCATCCAGGGTCAAAGCCTGTAATTTTTCCTGATTTTTGATGTGCTTCTCTGCTCTTGGGGGAACTCTTTAAAAAAAAAATTAAAGTTAGACAAATATAATGCATTAGTAGAACTGATTTGAGAGACAACCTCCCCCTATTCCTCCAATAATGGCCTCCTCCTCTTTAAGAAGGGCCCAGGCCCAGAAATTTAAGCTGATTAGAGTTGCCATATGGGAGAGGGTGTGGCCAGTTCCCAGTAGGGATCCTCAGGAATCAAGCCTCTTAAAGGAGCTTTGGTAAACATCTTGTTAGCCATCCCGAGGCTGTGAAAATGTAAATGACCTGAGCTACTTGAGGCTCTGCTGGCACTGCCATTCTAGGTCCTGGTTCATTTTAGCTTCCCCAAACCCAGAGTAACAGAACCCTCCGGGCACACACAAGCTCTTCCTCACCACCCTGATGCCAGCATTCTAGCCCTGCAAAAGAAAAGTCTCTCACTCTCACCTCCTGCAACTTGAGGATGTCAGAAACCCACAATTGGAAAGAAGATAGAGGAATACACTTATGGGAGAGCGATCCTGACATATTTCAGTTTGCAGGGATACTCAGGGCAAAAAAAAAAAATCATACTTTAACCTGTGTCAGATTGCATGCTCTCTTGGGGAGGGAGATGGGAAATTTTGGAACTCAAAATCTATAAAAGCAAGTGTTGAAAATTAAAAACAAATTAGGTAATTAATTAATCAATTTTAAAAGTCATACACTTATGTAACACCAGGATCCCAGCATGAGTGGTCTGTTCTGTATATTACGCATTCCTTTTCTTCTCCCTCTTACTTTCTCTCTTTTTTCCCTCTCCTCTCCCTACTCATATTTCTCTCTCCCACTCACTCCTCTCTTTTCTCCTCTTCTCTCTCCTATTTTCTTCTTACCTTTCTTTTTCTCCTTATCTCTGCCTTCTCAAATTTCCCTCTCCTGGAAAGAGGAGTCTGCTTGGATCTGGCAGATCAAGCCATCAGCACCACCTTAACCCCCTTTTCTCCTCAGACCCTGATAGAGATAGCCCAGCAGGAGAAGCACCATCCCCCAAACAACCAGATTTGCCTCTATAACAGGAATCACAACCATCATTGAGGGGAGAAGTCATTGTGGAAAAGGGGCTCCCCTTCCATATCATCCACAACTGCTAACCAACTGCCAATGGGAGGAAAAATGCAAGGGCCTTGGGAATGTCAGTATCCCTCATACCACCAGAGTGCTTCCAGACTAGCATCTCATGAGAAGGTAATTCCTGTATATTGGCCAACTGCCACATAAAAGTAAGGCACCTCAGCCCATTTGAGGCAGCAATGTATCCTGGAGGAAAGAGACAAGAGGCAGTGGGGAATGGGCAAGGCACCAACACCACTGTGACTCTAAGATCTCTCAGACCTAATGGAGACAGTCAAGGACCCTGAACCCAAGAGCCTTGGAAATAGCAACACTTCCAGTGCAGTGCCCTCACTTGGGAAGCAAACCACCATCTTGGGAAGCAAACCCTGTGCTGATGCAGCCTGGTGACTGTTCCTACACAGGCTACAACCATAATTCCTGAACACTTGGAAAAAAGGGTTCTTGCCACCAAAGTCTTTGAAACTATCAAATGGTTCTACAAAAACTGATAATGTTTTCATCGGTGGAAATGACATGAAAGAGGGGGGTCATGAAGAGTCAGACATGATGAAATGGGTGAACCACAGCAACAAACAACATACCATCTGTTTTGCAGCTGCATCCGAAGAGCCAGGGGACCTTTCCAACATACTTGCAGATGAAAACTCCCATTGGTATTGTCTCCCCCATGGCAATGGAAGCTCCCTAAAAGCTGAGATTGTCTTACCTTCTGTTTTTACCAATGATGAATACATAGTAAGCACTTAATAAGTGCTTTATCATAAATTCATTCAAATTTATAAAGTAAAAATTTATATTCAACCTTTGACTCCTAGAAAAGGATAAAACAATACATTGCAAAGGGTTCGTTTTTATTGAATTTGGGAATACAGTCTTATACTGGCCTTCCTTTGTCCAACTGGTTTCTCAGCTCTTCTCTACTATTGGAAACCCAAGATCTGAGTTGTAAGGATCAGGCCCCAGGTCACCACAGATAATCCACCAAGGGGATAATCCATTTAAGGATCATCAAGAACCTTTAGACCTCACCCCAACAGACCCGACCATCTGGCAAGTTCACAGTACTAACTTGGCATCTTCCTAAATATTTTTAGGATGTTTTAAAGATTTTTTTTTTAAGATGAAGTCACAAAGGGTAAGAAGGAACAAGATTCTCCAGGGTAGCGATTACCATTTTTATCAAAGTCGATGTTTCTGTATACTTGACAGATGACCATAGGGTGCCATCAGGAATTGGGAGTTGGGAGGAGTGTTTTCTCCTTCATCCACACCTCCTTCTTCCCCAACTCTCCATCTAGCCATTTACTAGTCCAGTCACATTCTCCTTCCCCAACCACAGTTATATACCCATATGTATTTATCAGTTCTTTGAAGATAGGGATTCAGGCTTAGTCAAACTGAAAGGCACTTGTTTCTTTTACCTCATGTAATCCCTAGTTTCCTTTAAAAGGCAGGTATTTGGGACAGTGGATGGAACTGGTGATCCTCAAGTCAGGAAGACTTGAGTTCAAATCTTTCCTCAGTTACTTACTACCTATGTGACCCCATGTTGAGGTTGAGTTGGGAGAGCTGGTTCAGATGTGAAAGAGTTCACTTAGACCTTCCCTGTAGCTGTTGGGAGCTTTATTACATAAAGCAGCATGAGTGTCCTAGCAAGAAAGCTAAGTGAGACTCTCATATTTGGGGGAGTTATGCTTATACAGAGTTTTCAGAATGATGATGTTATTTTAGAGGTTTTCAGAGGTGTTAAAAACAGGACAGGATGACATAGGATGAGGGAGACAAAGGGAATTCTTTATGGTTTAAGGATTTAAGGACAGGGTAGGAGGATACAGTTTTAAAATTAAAGGACCCAAGGAACACAGGATAAGTTAGACAAAAGCAACTCTTTTGATACAGGTTGAAGATAAGGGGAAAAGGACTTTAGGGCACCTCCAAGTTACAGAATAAGCTAAAGGCTCCACAAAGTACTGGAAAAGCAACCCTTAATATTATTTTTAACCCTTAGGAAAACACTCCAGACCTCATATTGGCATCAAATCAATGATGTAGTTTAAGGTGTTTATTGTCATGCTCAATATGTCAGGCAGTGATCCTTAAGGAACTTGTAACTTATCAGGAGTGATGCTAAAGCTTATATAGGAAAAGTAGTGGATTATCTGGTAGATATGCTAATTAAGTGATAATTTACAAGCTTGGTCACTGGCATCATTCACTACTGGATACCAGGGGAAGGGGTTTCTCAGGGGTGTATTTTTGGTCGTTACATCTGTAGCAAGATAGTTTTAAGAGCTGATGTCTACAACTTGTCGTCTAGATTGAATATGATAACTTTAGGAATAAATACATTATGATTCTGTGCTTACAAGAGAATTTCTTCAGAGGTCAGCTTGTTCCTGTGATGGGTAAAGATAGTCTGCTTTACTAGGGCCCTTTTATGAGTAATTGTGGGGATTGGTAGTTTGTCTTACTGGGGCCCACTCCTAAGTTATTGCTAGATGTAATGTCCTTGGGCTGGGGAAGAAAGTGTCAGGGATAGTGTTTTGAAGCTAGGGCGAAATGTGACCTTGGAATTGGGGTCCAAGCATAAGAACCCAAGCACCCCATCTTTAGTATCTGCATCATTTCCCCGCTCAACCACCAGGCAGGAGAAATCTTTCCAAAAGGGGGCGAAGGTCATTGCCTTCTTGGATGACTTTTCTGACTGGTCACATCCTGATCTCCTCTCCTATCTCCTAGCCTGTTTGCTCCATCTGCCTCAAGCACTTTTTCTACCTCATCACCTGGACAAGTCAGTTAGCTTCTATTTGCCCCAGTTTCCTCATCTGGAAAATGGG
Source organism: Potorous gilbertii (assembly GCA_028658325.1). NCBI lineage: Eukaryota > Metazoa > Chordata > Mammalia > Diprotodontia > Potoroidae > Potorous > Potorous gilbertii. The sequence continues at coordinate 692,928,875 of CM053769.1, read as the reverse complement.
GATGATATTACCTATCTCCTAGGTTTGTTGTGAGAATCAAATGAGCTAATACTTGCAAGGCACTGAGCCCAGTGCCTGGCACATAGTTAGCACTATGTAAAGTTTAGCTAATATTATTAGTATTATTAAGGCTCCATGTGATACTTCTACAAAAAGCCTTGGCTGATCTTCCCCAGTTGCCAGTGACTTCCTTCAAAATTATCTTATATGGAACTACCTCACAGGTATTGTAGGTTCAGTTCCAGACCACGACAATAAAGTCAATATCACATTAAGCCAGTCACGTACATTGTTTGGTCTCCCAGTACATATAAAAGTTATGTTCATACTATGTTGTAGTCTACAGAGCACACAATAGTATTATGTCAAAAAAAAACAACAATGTACACACCTTAATTAAGGATACTTTATTGCTAAAAAATGCTAACCATCATCATTACTTCAGGGAGTTACAATCCTTTTGCTGGTGGAAAGTCTTGCCTCAGTGTTGATGGCTGCTGACTGATCAGAGTGGTGGTTGCTGAAGGTTGAGATGACTGTGGCTATTTCTTAAAATAAAATGTTTGCCACAGCAATTGACTCTTCCTTTCACTTGAACTTAGAGACCTTTTCAGGGATATTAATTGGCCTAATTTCAATATTGTTGTGTCTCAGGGAATAGGGAGGTCCAAAGAGAGGGAGAAAGATGGGAAAGGCTGGATGGTGGAGCAGTGGGAACACACAATATTTCTGGATTAAGTTTGCCACCTTATACAGGTGTGATCAGTGGCATCCCTGAAATATTACAGTTGTAACATCAAAGATCACTGATCACATATCACCATAACCAATATAATAGTAATAAAAAAGTTTGAAATATTGTGATAATTACCAAAATGTAACGTAGAGTCATGATGTGAACCCATGCTGCTGCAAAAGAGAAAACCAAAAACCACCCACAACAGTATCTGTGACACACCATAAAGCAAAGTGCAACAAAATGAGGCATCCCTGTATCTATTTTCTATCTACCTATATATGTACAAGTAGCATCTTCTGGCTAGCTTGTCAACTCTTTGAGGTCAGGGACTGTTTGTTTCACTTTTGTCTCTATCAGCAGCACCCAATATTGTCTAGCATACAGTATTCCATTGGTAAATGCTTTCCAATTAATTATTAAATGTTGTATCTCCTCCCATTTCTTTAGCACCTCTACCAAAATCTTGCTACACATTTGCCATATTATATTATAAACTAGTAGTTATCATTCTTCTTTCTCAACTACACCCAATATTCCTCCACCTTAGGAAATACAATTCTAAATCTAGGTAGGCACTCTGGAGGAAGCATCTGGTTGCATGACAGTCAATCCCAGTAGAGTTCTGTAGACAGAAGTGTCCTTCCTAATGACAAATGCAGAGTAGCCAAAGACCTTTATGGAGAATTTACTAAAGAAAGGCAGTGAAAATGACTGTCCTCATCATGGTAAACCAAGGCATCCCAAGGATACTTAAGGAAGAGTGCTAGTGTTCAGAGCCAGTTTATATCAGGATCAAGAAATGAGCAGAGGCCATGCTCCTCAAAACTGTGCCCCCCTCAGAAGACCCTCTTACCTTGGATACAACATCCTTTGTGATACAGAGTCATCAACAGATACAGTCATCTATTACCAAACCACAGCCGCAATATGGCACCCCCTGCTGGGACCTGGCCTCCAAATGTACAGAATAATTAAGAAGCCTACGGATTTAGTTGCATTAAATGTTCATATCATTAGCTACCACATAATTTTGGCACCCATGTTTAACCAGGAATGTTAACATTGCTTCCTTTGCAGTCAGCATATGGATTTTCTTTCTCTCAGTGTTCTAAAGATGATGATACAAACAGTGCCCTAAGGGTTGAGTTGCTTTTCCAGTACTTTGTGAAGCCCCTAGTTTATTGTGGAATCTAAAGTCTTTTCCCCTTGTCTTGAACCTGTGCCAAAAGAATTGCTTTTATCTCCCTCATCCTGTGTTCCCAGGGCCCTTTAATTTTTAAACTTTATCCCCCTATCCTCAAATCCTTAAACCACAAAGAATTCCCTTTGTCTCCCTCCTCCTATGTCATCCTGTCCTGTCTTTAATCTTCAACCTCCATGAAAACCTGACACTTCTATATAAACATAACTCCCCCAATATCAGAATCTCCCTTAGCTTTCTTGCTAAGGAGGCCCGTGATGTTTTTTCTCACATCAAATGAAAAGCTCCCATTACCTGAAAGAGGTCTAAGTGAATTCTTTCACACCTGAACTGAGCCCTCCCACCTCTAAACTTCAACACTGAGTCCTCTACAACAGAAGCATGTAGAGGACAGGACATAACACATAGAACTAGGAGATGTGATATAGCAGATTGGAAAGCAGAAGTGCTATAAACCTGCTCACTACTAGTCCCTGGATCAAAGTTTGGGGGGGAAGAAAGTAAATTTGTCATAGACTTGAGCCAGGATGAAAATGAGGGACTGGGTATTGGAATAAAAACATTTAGACTGCAATTAAAAACCATGAGAAAGGATGGTTGAGAGGCGGGGAAAACAACAAACACCCTTTCTTAAGCACTGAGATTTGCAACAAGGGCACAAGAGAGCTAATGAAAGAGACCCTACCAAGTCTACCTAAAACTGGAAACAAAGGGCCATAAGTCTTCTTTGTTTCCAAGGAAGAGAAAAGGAGGGGGGTCACCTTCATTTGTTTTCAAAGGATTATGAGCAGCAGATTTTTTTTAAGATGAATAAAGATGAATGCAAATTGACCTCCAATAAGCAAGAACACAAAGACACAGGTGCTCCATGGGAGTTGGAGTCTATCGCTGCATCACCTTTGAACTTGGCAGGAGAGTGACAGGAAACTGGATCAGCTCTCTGTCAGACTTAGGGATCTGGGGCATTCAGACCCGGTGCAATCAGCAGAATTCTCTTCTACAGGAAGCTCATTTCAAACCCAATTCATTTTGCATACAGTGTATGTCTAACAAAGCCTCCCCCAGAATTCAGCCCCAGGCCTTCAGAGGATAACGGGAGAGAAGGAAGTGATGGCAGAATAATTTGCTTGGGGGCTCATGGCTCCATAGGCAAAAGACTAAATTTTGTTTAAGTGAATTCCTAGATTTCCTATCATTACCGCACATAAAGAAAAGCACAAGAGAGAGGATAATGGCTAGTTTTTGACAGAAGCAGAATCCTTTCCTATTTTAACATGACATGATTAGCTAAATTCAAATATATAGTAAATATATGTTAGAGCAAGTCCCTGAACAAATGGTTCAAATCTTTTACTAGAAGGAGAGAGGTGAAATAAAGTTCCAAACAGAAACAAAAGAAGGGTGAAACCAAAACTCCAGAAAAGACTGAACTCTGCTTTTTCCATTAAGTAATTGTATCTCATTAAATGGGCCAGCTAAGCAGTCCAGGGGATAAAGGGTCAGGTCTGAACTCAGGAAGATTCATCTCTTTGACTTCAAATTTGGCCTCATACATTTACCAGCTGTGTGACCCTGGGCAAGTCATTTCACCCAGTTTGTCTCAGTTTCCTTATCTGTCAAATGAACTGGAGAAGGAAATGCAAACTTCTCCAGTATCTTTGCAAAGAAAACCCCAAATGGGGTCATGAAGAATCAGGTACAACTGAACCACAATAGTAACAGTCTCATTAAAGCAGCCATTCTGATCTTCTATGGATGGCAACTTGCCTTATTTAGACTGGTAGCTCCCCAAAGAGGATTTGCCCCCTCCATTTTATATTATATAGAGAGCATTTAGTGAAAATAATCAAAAAACCCAAAAGTGATCATCATGGCATCATGATGGTAGTGGAAAGCAAAGGGTTTACAGATGTAAAGCCTGGGCTTAAATTTTGCCATTTACCACCTCTGTAATTTTAGGCAAGTAAGGTGTTTTAACCTCTACGCTCTCACTTTCCTCATCTGTAGAATGGGGGAAATAATTTTTAACTATTTAACTCACAGAGTTGTTGCTTCTAAAAAAAATTGTTTCCAAAAAAAAGGTGTTTTTCGAAATATCATGTTGTATCTAAATATCATTCTCCTTATAGGGAGAACTCCTGAAAAACTTAGTATAAATAAATATTTATCAACCCATTCCCTTTCTGCCTCTTGCTCTAGGGTTGTAACTGAGTCAACACAACCATTGCCTCTGGAAAAGATATGTCAGTGGACTAAACCACTGTTCCACTCCCCACAACTGTAACATCCCAGAGCAGAACTCCCTTCCCTAATTATCACTTCTCTAGAAATATTTTTCCCCATTAGAATATGTGCTGCTTGAAAGCAGGGACTATTTTGTTTATTTATTTGTATCCCCAGCATTTAGCACAGTGCTTGGCTCTTTAACAAATGGCCTTAATTCATTCAATCAAGTGACTTGCCCAAGGTCTTATAATCTCCAAATGTGGCAGAGCTGGAACCTGAACCCTAGTCTCTAGATTCAAGTCCAAAGTCCTGCTCTTCCATGCTGCCCATCATAGACCCCACAAATAAAAGCATAAAGTTCTCTATAAATGTAAACTATCACTATTGTGGAGTAATAAAAACTGAAATTGATAGTTGCTGCCTCATAAAGCAGGCATAGGGAACCCCTGGATGAGAAAACTCTTTCCATTGATGCAGGTTGGCACCTTGTCCATAGCATCCAACTTTGGAGAGTTACCTAGAATACTGAACCCAAGGTAATATAGTCAATATGTGCCTGAGGTATTCCTGTCCATCTCTTTATCTAGCATACCAAAGAGCTTTCCAGTTTGCATAGAACTTTATCTACATTTTCTCTTTTTTATTTTTTTAATTAAACTTATTTATAGTTTTCAACATTCACTTTTATAAGATTATGAGTTCCAAACTTCCGCCCTCCTTCCCCTCTCCCCTAAGATGGCAGGCAATTTCATGTAGGTTGTACATGTACAATCATATTAAACACATTTCCACATTAGTCATGTTTTGAAAGAAGAGCCAGAACAAAAGGGACAAAAATCACCAGAAAGGAAAAGAAAGAGCAATCGTTGCTTTGATCTGAATTCAGACTCCGCAGCTCTTTCTCTGGATGTGGACGGCGTTTTCCATCAGGAGTCTTTTGGACTTGGCTTAGATCCTTGCATTGCTGAGAAGGGCTAAGTCCATCAACGTCGGTCGTCCCACAACGTGACTGTCACTGCCAGTTTATCTCCATCATCGTCATTATTAATTATTATTTCCATCTCACTCATGAGAAAACTGAGTCTCAGAAAGGTTGGTAAAACAACAATCAAGGTTACACGGCTAGAAACGGCAGAAGTGGTATTTCAACATCAGTCCTCCTGACTCGAAATCCAGCCATCGTACCATGCCAGGAAACAGTAATGCATTTCCAAATACAGGCTGATTTTGGCAGTTTTATCCCCTTTAAATACATTCCAAGTTCATTGTTATTCTTGTTCAGTTGTGTCCAATTCTTCATGACCCCATATGGATTTTCTTGGCAGAGATACTGGAATGGTTTGCCATTTCCTTCTCCAGTGGGTTAAGGCAAACAGAGGTTAAGTGACTTATCCAGGGTCACACAAGTTGTTGTGTTTGTCCTTCATTCTGGAAGAAGACCATGACATCAGGGAATGATGATATGACTTGTAGTTGACTTTGAGTGAGGGAAGGCTGTACAAAATCACCAGCCTCACTTTCTCCTCCAGAGCCATCTGGGTCCAGTGACCAGAGCGAAGCAATGCCCATCCAGTGAATAGCTATCCACTAAGCCACCGAGTTACCTCCTCCAAATTCATACCCAGATGTTATTTCTTTTAGCTCCCTCCACCTCATTTATTCCTTTCCTCCAGTCCGCTTGAATGCTGGAAACAATGATGTAAACAACTAGGAAGAGAAGGCAATCCCCGACACCCCCTGTTGAGCCCCACACCTGTTCCAAGTACTTTTGCCAAGAAAACCCCAAATAGGGCTGCAAAGAGTTGGACAGGACTGAAAAAAATGACTGAACCACAACCCAACAAAGCATGATATAAATGCAATCTATTCCATTCTCCTTTTAGTGATGCCTCAGCAGTTACACTTGGGAAATGTCATTGAAGATACTTCCTCTTCTGATGGAAACAGCTTGTCACATGGCAACCAGACTTGGGAAAGAAGGCTTCTGCCTTCCTAATGACAGATAACAGAGCAGCAGGAAGTGAGCAGTGAATGCATAATCACAGAACCAAGATATGTGCTTTCAAGGCCAGACTCTGCGGCTAAACACACCGGGAGGGTCCTTCGAGATGAGGCAAAAATAATAGCTTAATCACATCGACTCCTCTTATTTTCCCAAGTGGTTTAATTTATAATTTGCCTAAACTTTCATTATAAAAAAGGAAGTCTAGTCCATTCTGTTTAATTTAAAAAAGAATAAAATATCCATTATACTTCACTATTCTTACATAGGTTATGAAAGGGAGGGTGGTACAGGGGAGAAAGGGCGCCAGATATGGGCATCAGGAAATCTGATTTCTAGCCCTGTTCTGCCGCTAACTATAATCAATCAAAAAACATTAAGTGCCTCCTGTGTACCAGTAACTATCAATTTATTATTGTTCTTCAGTTGTATCTGACTCAGTGACCCCATTTAGGGGTTTTCTTTTCAACTTACAACCTCTGTTTCCTCATACAAAATGAATATATGATCTCTAACATACAAAAATATAATCTCTTAGTATTCCTTAAGAGGAGTCTTTCTGTTGTCATTCAAGAGGTGATCAGATATAACAGGAAGTACACTAAGACTCTGACTATTGGGAGGATTTTTTAAAATGACAGTGGATGGAATGGAACAACATTGTGCCACGAGAAATCATGAATATGACAAATTCAGAGAAGTAGAGGAAGACATCTGAACTGATGCAGAATGAAGTAAGGAGAACCAGGGAAAGTATATACGTGAGGACTAAACAATGTAAAAGAAAAATAAGTGAAATAATGTTATTCAAGTACAATAATTGTCATTATCTTGATTGGACAGGTCAAAATTCTAAGTCATTATCCAAAACAGGGCAAGATTTGAGACTGAGTGCTTAAACTACAAGACTGATAGATTTACCAATCTTGACCTTAGAGAAGAATTGGAAAAAACATCTCCTTCCCTCTTTTCAGAAGTGGAAAATTAGGGAAGTGGAATATTGTATATATTGTCAGATAATATTTGGACTTGCTTTTTTTCTTTTTTTTTTAAATCTTGGTTTTGAGGACTCTAAATGGGGTAGGGAGTAATGTTTTCAACACTGTAAAAACAAAATATAGCAATAAAAATATGAGATTTTTTTTTAAAAAAGCATAATTTCAATTCCATGACTCTTCCCTCTCCCTTCCTCTCTTCTCTTCCCCCCTCCCCACATAGCTCTAGGTATGAAAACAGGGATTATTACTTATCACAATCCTGGAAAAAAGTAGACCTTGTTGACTATTTGTTGATTCATGAAAAGGGAGATTGACCAATTAACAATAAACACGTGCCAGGCATTGTGCTTAGTGGTAGGAACTAAAAAAAAAAGGAAGGCAAATGATCCCTGCCCTCAAAGAACTAATATAGGAGGAAATATGCCAATGAATATATACAAAGCAAGGTCTCTATGGCATAAATTGGAAATAATTAATAGAGGAAAGGCTCTGGAATTAAGAGGGATTGGGTAAGCTTCCTATAGGATGTAGGATTTATTTGGGACTTTTTAAAGGAAGCCAGAGAGGTCAGTAGTTGGAGTAGAAGAGACAGAACATTCCAGGCATGAGAACCACCCCGGATAAACCTATTCCATAGGAATATTGGGAAGCCAGGGGGCATATTGCTTGCCCTTCATTCTCTTGTCTTAACTTGCACGTGCTTTGGATGTAAGGGAGGCAGAGCTGTGCAAAGTTACCAGCGTCACTCTCTCCTCCAAAGTCATTGAAGTTTAGCCACCAGACAAAGATCAAGAGGATTGTCGATGGCCCAGAATGCAGCAGGGGACCTTGGCCTTTCTAAATTAAGGTCTTTACCAGGTCTCAGTTTGACCATTCCATGAATAAGGGATCACTTGCTCTGGGGGGCATAGTTCAAAGTCCAAGGAAGTACCCAGAAAACTGACAGGATAGCATCAGTTCCCATGGTTAAAGGGTTGAAGACTTTTTTGGAGTCTACAGAACCTATGAGCAATTAGATGTGTGGGAAGCAGACCTTGCTCCGGCAGCTTCATGGGACCTTCTGCAACCTTTCTGCTGCCCCCGCCGCCTGACCTCTGGTAGAGACATTTTCCTTGTGGAGAGGAGAAAGGCCCAAAGGATCACATTATCCTAGAGCTAGAGTTAGAAGGGACCTCAAAGACTCTCTACTCCAGAGGTATTAAACTCAAATAAAAATGGGGGTCACTAAACTGTAGATAAGCATCCCTGTGGGCCTCATGTTGACTTAGAAAACCACATATTAACATTGTCTATGTCCTGTTGTGCTTTACTTTGTCAAATTACATTTTAATCTGAGTGAAGGAGAGGGGAGGAGTGTAATTTGGCATCAACATCTCTGCTCTAACCCAACCCACTCATTTTAGAGTTGAACACACTGAAGCCCAGAGAAGTTAAGTGATTTTTCCCAAGATCACACAAGTAGCCTCAGATTGGGGTCCAGGTCCTCTGACTCCTGAGTCAGTACCGAATACTGGTAGTACAGGACCTGTTTGGGAAGTCTGCCTATCCATGCCAGTCGGACAATTGTATTTCTTATATTCTTGCTAGGACAGGAGAACAGTATTGATCAGCTAGCCAGATAATTGTATGAGAGGAAGCATGGCATAATGGATAGAATTCTGGACTTAGAATCAGGAAAACCTGGGTTTGAATCCTACCTCAGATACTTGCTAGCTGTATGACCTTGAGCAAATCGTTTAACCTTCCTAAACCTCAGTTTCCTCTTCTGTAAAATGAAGGGGTTATGAACTCTAAGAGCTCTTCAAGTTCTAAATTAATATAGGATTAAATATAAATTATTGTTGTGTTCAGCCTTTGTTTTCGAAGAAGACCTTGACATCAGAGAAATGATGGCATGATTTGTACTTGACTTTGATTTGAGTGAGGGAGGGCTGGGCAAGGTCACCAGCCTCACTTCTCCTCCAGAGCCATCTGAATCCAGGGACTAGATATTCATGTCTAAGACTTAAAAGAAGTCTGGGGAGTCAGGAGGCAGAGATGGGGAGTGAGAGAACTCCAGGTATGAGGATTTCCAGTGACCATGCCCAGAGGCATCTGATTCAAGGACCAGGCAGAGTAGCTGGTGTCACTATATCATAGACTGCATGAAGGGGAGTAAGGTATGAAAAGCCTGGAAAGCCATAAAGGGGACAGGTCATAAAGGGCTTTAAAAGCCAAACAGAAGATTTTACATTGGATCCTGGAAGTGGTAGGGACCTGTTGGAGTTTATCGAGTAGGTGGGGTGACATGGCCAAACCTGCCCTATAGGAAGATAACATATAACTGAGTGAAGTCTGAATGGAAAGAAAATTGAGATCAAGAGGCCAGCCAGCAGTCTATTGTAAGAGTCTACACATCAAAATGACTCTAATGTGATTGCACATGTAGAACCTATATTAGATCGCTTACCATCTCAGGGAAGGGAAGGGAAGGGAGAGAAGGATAGAATCTGGGATTCAAATCTTATGGGTGGGGGGACAACAAATGTTAAAAATTGTTTCTATATGTGACTGAGAGAAAAATAAAATATTATTAAAATTCTAAAAAGAAGAAAATCTATGCATGAGGTGATGAGGGCCTGTTCCTTGGCAATAGTAGAGTTCTCAGAGGAGAGAAGGGGGTATTATAAATACAAAATTGAAAGGACTTGCAACACACTGGATTATTGGGGAGAGGGGTGCAGTAAGAGAGAGAGGAGTCATCTATGTCACCCAGCTTGGGAGCAGGGATGATTGAAAGGATGATGGTGTCCAGGCAGGGCAATAGTGTGGAAGCCAGGAAAACAGTAGGGTCTAAGAGGAAAGAGAATGAGTTTAGTTTTGGACATGTTGAATTTAAGATGTCCATGGGACCTCCAAGTCTGAGATGTCCAACGAGCAATAAGAGGTGTGAGACTGGATAATTGGGTGCCATGAAACTGGTCAGGACAGCAACATTATGATTGACCTAGTTCACTAATATAGCCTAATCCGATATGTTTGTTGTCTATGGTGCCTATGGTTTCTCAAGGTCAATTCAGACGCCACAGAAAAGAAAAACCACCTCCTGATCACCACATTGCCTTTCAGGGATTCTTAGATGCTTAACTGGACCTTGGAGATCATCTAATCAAACCCTCAAGTTTTAAAAAAGAACTAATGTCTTCATACAAAGTACCTTGGAATTCAATTCAAATCAGTTCAATAAGAATTTATCAAATGCCTACTATGGGCAAGTATTATCCTCAGCAGTAGAGATACAAAGCCAAAACTGAAACTTTGAAGCCTATCACCTTCCCTCAAAGAGCTAAAATTCTGCAGGGGAATTCCACATGCACACAGTTAAGTGAAAATAAATTACATATAAAGTAATTGAAAGTAATATCAAGGTTGGGGAGCTGTAAGAATTAGAAAAAGCCTTATGTAAGAGGTGGCACCTTTTGAGATAGCATGATATAATAGAAAGCCCACTAAACTTGGAGTCAATGGACCTGCGTTCAAATTCTGTATCTGTGTGACTTCCAACAAGTTACATAACCTCTCTGGGCCTCAATTGGCTCATCTGTAAATGATGGGGTTGGACTAGGTGACCTCTAGGGTCCCTCCTTGCTCAAGGTGTAGGATGGTCTAAATCCTAAATCACAAACTTTTGAAAGGAGTGAGGGATTCCATGAAATCAGTGTTTCAGAGGGACAGTATTCCCTGCATGGAAAACAGAAGGCACTCATATGCATGGAATTGAGTCATAATTAATTTGTCCTGACCTGACCGTCCAAGATCCAAAGTCATTGGCCAGTGCATGGTAAGACCTGTGTCTGAGTGCTTAGACCATAAGATAATGCAATTTCATGCCAATGACCTCTTTACCCTTGGTAAATGCTAAAAGAGTCAGTCTCTCCTGCATATTTGGCACACAAAATATTTTCCATCAATTTACTCTGTGTCTGGATAAGCTGTTTTTAAAGTAGCTAGAAAATCCATTTTTAAAAAAAGAAGAGCTCCCATCTAAAAGCATATCAGTTTCTTAAGTTCATGATGTTCTGGGACTGGGCAGGAATAGTGAACTTTTGCTTTTCCTTCTTCCCCAAAGAAATAGATCAGTAAACAGTCTGGGTTTTGCTGCGATGGCTGTTTCTTTGGTTTGGGGTCTTTTGCACGTGGCTCAGATGAGTTCTATCCTAGATAGTTCAGCATTTTATTTATCCCAAGGCTGGATTGTTTCTTAAGTAGCTACCCAGAATTAAACTGACATAAGCAGTGGGGGAGGGAAGGAGGGAGGGAGAGAAGAGAGGAGGGAGATAGATGGGAGTGATGTGGATATAACAACCATTGGCAGTCAGGAAATACCATAATGCCCAAATGCTCAAATGCTCTGAGTTTTCAGAGCCTATCAGAGGAAGGCAACCCAAACACACCACAATCTTTCCTTTTATAGGACCAATCTTTGAGATTATTCTAGGCTCTTGACAAGCAACCGCCAGAAGCTCCATCCCTTAAGGACTGAAATGAACCACTCCCATGTGTCCCCTCAAGAAGGCAATCAAGGAAAAGGACTTCTGTTTTTTTAGAAGCAATCCTTCCTTGAGGAGGGGATGATCCACTAGATGACCCCCCCCAAGGCCTATTTTGGCTGACTTGGATGCATGTATCCACCACACCAAAAGGATTCTTCTTTTCTGTCCCCAGGAAATGTATTTTAGTCTGGTAGATAGGGGTTAGACTTGGAGTCTCCAAGACCTGTTTTTAAATCTGACCTCAGACATTTAATAGTTGCATGACCTTGGGTATGTCATTAATGTCTGTGATGCCCCATTACCTCATCTGTGAAAGTGGGATAAAAACAATGCCTATGCCACAGATGAGGATCAAATCACATATAGCACTGGGCAAACCTTTCCATTTTTAGGTTTCAAAAATCTGTAAACATGAGCTATTAATAGCAGTAATGAAGGGGTCAGTATGGCGCCATGGATAGATAGCTGACCTCAGAATTCAGAATCTGGAAGCAGACATTTACTTGTGCTATTCTGGGCAAGTCACCCAAACTCTCTGTGTCTTGGGCCAGTCACTAAGAAAATAAGTTGCAGAAAAGGTGCTGAAGCAAAGGAAGGGATTTTCTTTCCTACTCGCTCCCTACTCCAGTAAAATCCCAGTTCCACTTTCTATTGCATTTAATAGTAATAAGTTACTGAGACAAGTTGCCCTCTTTGTTAGGTCCCCCTTCTTCAGCCATTTTTGCAGCTGCCCATAGCTGCATTCAGGTGCACCATCATTCAGCTGGCTCCTCTAGCACCAGGACACTTCTTGCCACCAGATGCAGCCAATTCAAATGGGAAGGAAAGAGATGCAAGGGTTTTCTTACCGAAACCTTTAGATGCTGGCCATATGGGGCTTTTGATTTGTATTGTACATTTTGTTTTATGCCAGATTACTTCCAAAAGGTTGGCAGGGAGAGATGTCACTGCATTGGCTCCCATGTACTTCTCACAGTCAGACCAGAACATCAGAAATGCTGGTTTTGGGAATCATCATTGCACCATGTTTGTTCAGGTTCCTGTCTCATCGTTCCCTTGGACACCAGACCAGGAAAACACAGAGGACGTAATCTGACAGCAACCATGCTATGATAGATTTCTCCCAGCAGTGATTTCTTTTTCCTTCATTGAAATGCATCATCATCATGAACTTGTTTTTCTCATTAATAATCCTGACAAGGGCCAACCCTCCTCATTTATCAACTCATTGCTCAGCAAAAAATGTCAAGTGATCCCCCAAGATTAGCTGGATGTCTCTGAGTCTGTCCTGCCTCAGGCCCCTTAAGGTCCTGCCTGGAGTGGAACGCTTAGCTTCCCCTTGGCATGAAAATGAATGTTCATTTGAAAAGACTCAGAATGACAGAATCTCAGGGTCAGAAGGGAGCTCAGAGGCCAGCTGCTTCAGTCTGAAACTGGATAAAAATTCTGACTGTAGAATCACTGGTTTATAAAGAGGTTAGCCAGCCCAGCCTCCTGCCTCTGGACAGTGGTATATGGTAGTCTTTCAAGAAAGATAATATCCAGCATTTTCTTTTCTCCTCTCCTTCTTCCTCCTCCTTGTGTTCCTCTTCCTCCTTCCTCTCCTCCTCTTCCCTCCTACTTCTCTTCCCCCTCCTCCTCCTTTTCCTTGTCTCACTCTCCCACCTCTTCCTCTTCCACCTTTCCTTCCTCCTCCTCTTTCTCCTCCTTCTCCTTCTTCTTCTCCTTCTCTTCTTCTCCTTCTCCTTCTCCTTCTTCTCCTCCTTCTTTCTCCTCCCATCTCCCCTAAGCTGGAAGTGTCATAGCTCAGTTCCACACCTAAGCTGGAAGTGTCATAGCTCAGTTCCACACTGACTGACATAGGAGAGTAGGAGCTTTGACTTGTTCTGTTTCCAACCCAGGAGAGTTTGCCCCTTCTCAGCCAGTGTGGTCGTCCCTACAATCAGTTCACTGCTATATACTCCATAGTCTTCCTGGGCCAAAGCACTGGGCTATTACTTGATATGTTGCCAGCTTGAGCTGATTTTAAAGACAAATGAGTATCTGTTCTCAAGAGGCACAAGACACCTGTGACAGGAACAGTGTATAAAGTCAGCCCTTCATAAATACATGCTGGATCAGATTGAGGTGAATCATAGAGCATGCCTATTTGTTGATAGCAAGAATTTTTCAAGAATATTTTAAGAATAACCAGAATTAGTGATAATGGGTGGAAAGTCATTTAGACTTGAAGTCATAAGATATGGGTTTTCTAAGTCTGCCAGTTGTGACCTTGGGATTTTCCCCTCTCTTAGAAGGTTCAGTTTACTCAGATGGATAGAACCTATGCCCATGCCATGATCTTATAATTCTTTCAAACTATATATAAATATATCTCTGGGTGTATATCTCTCTGGACCAAGAGTGATGATGATCTGGGGAGAAAGTGTGAAGATCTCAAATCACAGTAGCTAACGAAGAAATTTAGGGAGTGTGTATTTGTAACAAGCAAGTTGCTGCAAATAAGGATAGAGGTGATGAGGTATAGACCCCTGAGCCCAGGACTGGTTGCCATAGCTTTCCTTCTATTACCCTAGTGACTTTGTGTAGGGAATTAGGATGATTGGCAATTGACAAGGGAGCTAGGCAGATTAATAACCACCCTGGCAAGTGGCATCTGACTTTGGGGACGAGATAGTCAGGATCTCATAAAGTAAAACAGACTGAGACAATCAGCTATGCCTGATACTTTAATGTTTAAAAAGTTCCAGAGACATAGCTTCTGGGTAATCATCAATCTGGGTAATTAATCATTTTATTAATAATTCTAGCATTTCATTAATAAAAAACATCAGTAACATTCTCAAATGTCAAAGGTATGCTGGTGGTCTCCCAGTTTATATGCTCTTGAAAGCATGGGTGTTCCTGAGGGTGATATTCAATTCTGATTGGTTAACAATTAATGAGAGAGAATGAATATTAAAATGATAGGTGGATCTATTCTAATAAGGGGCTGGGAGGATGTAACCTTGATTATGTCATTTATTTCTAAATCACCCAGTCTTGGATGATCTAACCAAAGAATTTACCTCCAAACCAAACCTGTATGGAGCATAATGGGCTTCCCCATCTTAGATTAAATTCCTTGTAAGGTTGGATGGGGTCTGACCAAGGTTGGGGAGGGAAAAAGTTAATTCAACCTTCAGAGATTGAGCTTTGAAATGATGACTTTAGAAAAGGTGGGAACTCTGGATCTTCCCAAATCATTGGTTGTTAGTAATCACTTTTCTTACTACAAACTGCCTTAGCCCAAGCCTTTACTGCCTATGGTCTGAGACTGAAGAGACCACTGCAGGAGTGAATCAGATACTGGAGAGGAGAGGAGAGCAGAGTGACTGAAATTCCCATCTATTGGGGTTAAGGCTGGTGAGTTGAAGGGAAAGAATATGCTTCCCATACCTCTTACAATGTTTACTTAATTCTGACTATACTTCCATTGACATAATCTGAGTTCCTCAACATAGATCCCATGACCCCAAACTTGGATCCAAACACAGAGCCCTCTCCTCTTATTTACTTTCCATGATCTTCAGGTATACTTAACTTGGAACTTCATCTGGTACACTGTGAGGGCAAGGCTGGGGAGATGGTTAGAGGTAGATGGTTCAATTTGCAATACTCACTATAAAATATGTGACTACGGTATGTTAAATTCCTGAGTCATTTGCTGAGGGAAGAGAATTCAGGTTCAGGGTGGGGTTCTAGAGTCATATTTAAAGGGGTATATATGTATATATGTGTATATGTACATATTATGTATGTGTATGTATGCATGCATATGTATGTATATATGTGTGTGTGTGTACTATATATATGTACAATAGTACATATCTCCTAAATAAATTCAAAACCTAGCCCACATGGATTTAAACTATTCAATGGCCCTGGCAGCGGAGGAGTATCCTAGGTTTTGTATGGCTAACTGCCTTCTGGTGACCAGAGAAGATACACAAATCTTTGAGCAAGCTATTCCATGCATGCATGAAAGAAGAATTAAGATAGCTACTGAGCTGGCTACCTGGTAGAAGACTCAGATACTGTCCTCCTTCATTGAATAGCATGGGGACAATCTAATACCAATAATCCATAATAAGAATTTACATAGTGCTTACTATGGGCCAGGCACTGTGCTGAGCACTGCAATTATCTCATCCTGGGAGATGAGCTATTATTATGCCAATTTTATAGTTGAGGAAACTGAGGCAAACAGACATTAAATGACCTGCTCAGAGTCACACAGCTCGTAAGAACCTACAGTCAAATTGAAACTGAGGTCTTCCTGACTTCATGCCCCTAACAGAGGCAACATACAAGCTGATATGGACTGCCCCTACTTTAATGACTCAAGTATCACCAGTACTATACCTATGAAATGCAAAATATAAAAGGAAATGTTGAATGAGGTGGTTTCTGAGATCCCTTCCATCCCTGAAGGTCTATAGCTCAAGTCTTCTGGGTCTGTGGAGAAGGATTCTAGTTTGATTCCTCACTCAGAAAGAAAAGATAGATTTATTTATCCTAGAGGTAAGAGACAATCATTTTGAGAGTCTTGTACTCTATGACCCCAACTGCGAAAAGCAATATTAATTAATTAGCCTTGAGTGGACTGGCTAATTGAATGTTAATATCTTCAAACTACTGGACAAGCCTGATTTTCCCAGAATCTGACACTCAAAGGTATTGCTGGACATGTTAGCTAGATCTCTACTAAAATAGAAATCTAATGGATCCTAAGCAGATCCTTCAGAACCCAGAAAGGCAAAGGCATGCATGATCCCACTATAGGAAACTTGGTACTGAGAAGGAAAAAAAATAAGAAATTTACAAGATCATTTTGCTGCATATTTGAAAAGAATAGCCAGTTGTACACAGTAGATTTGCAGTTTCAGGTAAAATCATCTTTTTCAATTGTACTATGTTACAGAAATGCTTATTTTATTCTATGAATTAAAACGAAAAGACTCTGTTGAGGCCTGTCTGGAGCCTCTTACTTGAATTCAAGTCTCATGCTGCCAAGTTCTAAGGGAGCTTCTTTGTCTGCAGCATCGTTGTAACCCATGTTTCTATAGCACCTTATGGTTAACAAAGTATTCTCCATCCCCCACCCTCATGAGGAAGGTAGTACAGTTACTGTTACTCCCATTTTATAGATGAGGAAACTAAAGCTTGCAGAGATTAAATGACATACTCACATTCACAGGACTAGTATATGATGGAACCAGGATTTAATTTCCTTTATTTTTATGTAGTTGTCAGAGTGTCTCCACTTCTGGGTCTGTTCATCTCTCTTTTCATCATTTCATATAGATCTTTCCCTAGTTCCTTGTAGTCTTCCTATTTATCATTTGTAAATGAATGTTACATTATAAAATAGGCTCAAAGAGGACTCCTGGTCAATTCTAGAGATAATACAAAGGTTTGTATATACAAAAAAATGTGTGTGTATATATATATATATATATATATATATATATATATATATATATATATATATACAAAGAATCTCATGGAGCACATGACCAGGGACATGGCAAGATTAGCCATCTTTAAGAAATGATTTTCTATATAACTTTCTCATACTTCTGCTGTAATTCTTTTTTAAAAGAAAGGTTTTGTTAATTTTTTTATTTTACTTATTTTTTTTGCTTTTCTATCACAGTCATTGTCCCATATATACCCCACCCACCCAGCCTTCGCTTATACAAAGAAAGAACAGTTAAACAAAACCAACCCACAGCATCTGACAGCTCCTGAAACATCCCACAGCCAGTCCCCTACCTTTCTAACAAAAGGAGGGAGGGGCATTTCCTCATCTCTTCTTTGAAGCCAAGATTGGTCATTTTAATTATATAGCACTCAACTCTGTTTTATTTTAGAATAGGATTTCTAAAACCAAAATTTGGGGAATTGGGAAAATGTCAAAAGGGATCCCCAAAGAATCAGAGTGGTGGTGGTGGTAGTGGTGGTGGCAGTAGTGGTGGCAGTGGTGGCTAGGCAGCTAGGTGACACAATGCATAGAGTACTGAGTCAGAAGAACTCATCTTCCTGAGTTCAAATCCAGCCTCAGACACTTACTAGCTGTGTGACCCTGTTTGCCTCAGTTTCCTCATCTATAAAATGAGCTGGAAAAGGAAATGGCAAACCACTCCAGTATCTTTACCAAGGAAAACCCTAAATGGGATTGAGTTGGAGACAACTGGCACAACTGAGCAACAGCCATAGAAATAGCTTGTGCTCAGGAGTCAGAGGATCTGAGTTCAAATTCTACCTTTGACACTACTTATCTAACCCTGAATAAGTCACTTAACTTCTTTCCATAGCTATAAAATGAGAGATTTTAACTAAATGGCTTCCAAGTTTCCTTCCAGCCTTAGAGCTGCGATCCTATGACTTGTAGATTAAATAAACAGGACAAGGAATCTCTGTACTTTCTTTTGGGCCTTCTTACCCCTTGCAGAAAAGGAAAATCAGAGCCCCAAGATTACAAAATGTTATTAGACATTCCTTGTTAGGGTTTACTTATTTATTTGCTCATACATTTATCAGTGGGAAATGTCAGGTGCATTCTTCATAAGAGATGACACACCATTGACCCATAGTTATGCAAATGGAGGTATTTTTCCAGTTTAAGTGATTTGCACTTACCAAATCATATCCACTTGCTCAGATCCAAGGCACACATTTAAATAATGTGAAAAAGGACTAGATTTGGAGGCAGGGGAGCTGCTTGAGAATACCAACCCTCCTTTTATCTACGTGACCTTGGCCCATTGATAGAGCTGTCTGTGAGTATGTGAATATGAGGGGAATGGGCTAGCTAATCAGGGCCCTTTAAACTCTGATCCTATCATAGAATCAAACACAGATGTAAGGTGCTTTACAAACCTTAAAGTATTATCCAAATGTTATATAATAGTAACAGTATTACTTCTCCTATAGCACATTATTTTGAGTTTCTCATAAGGATTTTTCTTATTATACTGGAAAAGTCCATGAAGACAGGAACCCCAGGCAGTCCCTGAGCCTAATACCATGTTCTGCATGCAGTAAGTGCTTAATAACTATATATTTGAACTAAACGAAACTGGTGAAGCTAACTGATCCAAGTGAGAATTAAACTCTTTTGTCAACTTCATTAGCATCTGTTCTAACCAACTGCACAGGCAAGGTTTGTGGAGGTGGGGTGGGACACATTCAAAGTTATAGAGGTGAAAAAAGTTTGAGAATTAATGATCCAGAGGGATCAGCTAAAGTCCCTGGGCCATTCTTTCATGATCTATACATGTGTATGAATGAAATGTATACCCACCCTGAGCTGCTGATAGATCATGGCTCTACCATAGCAGGACATTGTGGCTCTGTGGTCTGGGAGCAACAAGGGTTGATTTCATCCATACCACCTGACATTAAATTCGACTCAAATCAGCAAGTGTTTATTTGAATAGGCAGGACACTGGCATTCTTTTGGGGGGGGATGGAAAAGGAGGCAGCCTCAAAGAAGGACAAGTAAGTGGATAGAGCATTGGGTTTGAAGGCAAGAAGATTCATCTTCATGAGTTCAAATCCAGCTTCAGACACATAGTAGCTGTGTGACCCAAGGCAAATCACTTAACCCCGTTTGCCTCCGTTTGCCCATCTGTGAAATGAGCTGGAGAAGGAAGTGACAAACCATTCCAGTCGTTGCTGTCGTTTGTCTTTCATTCTCAAGAAGAACAAGGACATCAGGAGGGTGACGTCTTGACTTGCACTTGAGTTAGATTTAAGTGAGGCAGGGCTAAGAAAATTCACCAGACTCATTTTCTCCTCTAGAGTCACTGGAGTCCAGTGGCAAGATATAGGTCAAGATGACTGGTAATGGTCCCGGATACAGTGGAGGACATTGGCCTTGTTAGGCTAAGGCCATTCTCAGGTCTCAGTTCATCTGGCAATGCTCATTCAATAATTAAAGGCTAGGTGAGAATTACATCTTTGCCAAGAAAACCCCAAATGGGGACACAGAGAGCTGGACACAACTGAAAAGTGACATAACAAGCCTCAAGGAATTTAGAATCCCTGGCAGGAGTATGAACATGCTTAGAGTTACCCTTCCTGGTAGGTTATGAAGAACATGTACAAATATTCTCTGGTTCCTTCCAATACACCATATGGAAGTTGGGGGGAGCAGGGTTAGGGAGGATCTGACTTCTGGCAATGAGCAAGGGCTTTCCCTTTATGATAACAATGAATCTCCTAATAAGCTGCTAAGCCAAAAGGACTGATAATTCAAGAGTTATGTAAAAGCACGTCTTCTTGCATTTTGTCTGGAAGTGCAAGGGCCATTTCAAGCTGGTCCTGAGAGTTGATGGAGAAGGGGACATGTCTTTCCCTGTCTCTCATCTGCCCTTCAGATGGCTATGAGTCCACCCCTTCTGCCTCCACTGTTTTCATTTCTTTTCTGGCCTTAGGTGGATAAATATCCTGAGGCTCAAGTTTCCAGGTGGCTTTATGAATTATGAAAGGTCTAAATGACATCCTGGGATTTAGAGTCTGCAGCATACACCTCAGCAGCAGTGGCTGATGGCAGAGGAAACCTTATCACTGGGAGTGGAGAAACATCCTAAGCACAGCCAGGTGTGTAAAAACAGTCCAAGGAAGAAGGAAGCACAACCTTAAAAGCATCGTCCCCAAAGGGAGTCACATCAACATTCTATGGAGGCAAGACCTCTAGGCTCTCACGTCTAAGACCTGAGAGTCATCTTTTTGCTACTTTTGTGCCCACTGCTGCTGAGTTTGAGCCCACTGTTTCTATGGATGCTGTACATATTTGTTGAAGAGGGCACCCTAACATTTGAGAGTAAATGTTTTTGTACTGTTTCTGCAATGCCATTTAAGTAAAAGCCTTTGATAGGAGGTAATTGAGTCTATTGTTGAAAGGGTACTTGGGAACTGCAGTATTAATTACCCATAATTCCCCCCCAGAACCAAACAATAGCAGTAAGCCCTCTGAGAGAACCCAATCTTTCCAAGTCAATGCCAGTTGGGGCAATAACCCTGGGGTTGAACAGGCTACATATGCAACAGTAACAAGCAAAAAATGAGTCAGAGAAGAAAATGGCAAACTACTCTAGGATCTTTGCCAAGAAAACCCCAGACGGGGTCATGAAGAATCAGACATGACTGAAAAGACTGAACACCAACATAGCAAAACCAAAAGGGGAAGGGAAGGGAATGTAGTCAGGTAGTGCAATGAAAAGAGTGCTGGACTGGGAGTCAGGAAGACTCTTTTTCCTGAGTTCAAATCTGGCCTCAGACACTAGCTGTGCGACCCTGAGTTAGTCACTTAAACCTGTTTGCCTCAGTTTCCTCATCTGTAAAATGAGCTAGAAAAGGAAATGGCAAATCACTCTAGGACCTTGTCTGAGAAAACCTCAAATGGGGTCACAAAGAGCTGGACTTCACTAAACAATGATTGAACCATGAAGTACCCTAAGAGAAGCACAGAGTGCTGGAGGAGGGAGTGGGCTGAGTTCAGAAAAACTGAGATCATCCAGGCAGAAAGAGTAAAGAAAAGATGGACGAGGGATGGTTGAAGAATGGAGAGGAAGAAAATGGGAGGCACTGGGAGAGGAAAGAAAGGTAGAGGAGAAGACACACAGTGTTGGCTAGTCACTCTTGTCCTGTAATATTTACAAATAATGGCAATACAAAAAATGAGAATTGACCCTAATTTTGGCAGCCATTGCCACATGCTTCCTAGCAAAGTTGGTTTTTTAAAAAATTAAGCAAAAGCCTCACTAGACATCATGCTGACTTTTCCTGACAAAGGACAAAAGGAAAGAAAATCATTGTTGCATGAGTTCCATTCTGGCCTCATATTCCTCAAGGGTCACAATCCCCGGGGAGGAAGGAACTCAGGCACAGAGCCAAGCCCAGCATCAAGACAGGCTCCCCTAGCACTATTTATGGTGAGGCTTTATTAGGTATATATCTTTGGAGGTGAATATTTCATGCCCTTTCTAATTCAGAACAGCATCCGATAGCCCAGAGCCATAACTGCATGTGTTTAAGTGCTATTACACACCGATATCCTGGACCTCACCGGATGCAGGGATGAAAACAGCTTTAGTCATCCTGGTTTACTCCTCTGAGTAAAATGAATTAGTCAGCAGTGGCAGCAGCATTGTCCTCAGCTGTATTATTGGAAAAATATTTCCTTGCAATTAAGTCTCCTCTTTGGCCTTGTTCTTCCCTGCAAAAGATATAATTCAAACATAATGACGGCTTCTTGCTGGTTAGGTTCTAATAAGATTCTTCTGTCTCGTTAATAAGCATTCTGAGACTGCTACATGTCCTTTCTCCAATTTAGTTTGCATTATGGATTATGGATATGTCATCTACCGTGCAGGCCTCCATCACCTTCAGTATTGAGCTGCAGAGGTGAAATAAGGCTGTCTGGCTAAATTGCTTCCCAGATGCTCAGACTATTGATGAATTAGCTGACTCTCCCCACAACTACTCCTGTCCTTGTAGGACAATGTGTATTTTTCCTGCCCCCCCAAAAAACCCCAAAACTATGTGGTATAGAGGAGAAAGCGCTGTTTATGTATTGAGAAGATTTGGGTTCAAATCCTGACTTTAATACTTTTGTGACCTTGGGCAAATCATCTCCCTGGGCCTCAGTTTTCTCAGCTGTAAAATGGGGTGAGATTGGATTAGATGGGCCTTTATGTTTCCTCTAGTTCTAAATCTGTGATGACTAACCTGGTGTCTTGACCAAGTGTGGTATAGCCTGTGGGGTGTAAGCAAAAGTTGGGGGCAGGGAGGAGAGGGGCTGGGGAAGGAGCATAATGAATGGAAGGCCTTTCTACATAGTTAGAAAGAGTCCCTTAGTCTACAGCTCTTCGAGGCCATCTAGTACAACATCATGTTGTAGATGAGGAAATTGACCCAGAGAAGCTAAGAAACTCACCAAGGGTCATACAGGTGATATCAAGGGCAGAATTTGAACTCAGATCCTCTAATCCTTTCCACTCTAACCCACTGCCTCCACAAGGGAGGGGATTTGTTCTAATTTCAAGTAAAAAGCTTTCCCTTACCTCTGATGGTCAGCTTGGTAGAGTAGGCTAATAATTAAATCCTAAAACAACTTTACAAAAACAGCAGTAGTCTTGAGATGGGGGTGGAAGCACAGAAGTATGTGTTTCAGTGGAAAGACCACTAAGAGGACCAGGTTTGAAACTGAAGTTCTGCTCACTTATTTTCTGTGTGACTTTAAGAAGTCATAACCTCTCTGGGCTGCACTTTGCTTATTTGAGTGAGAATGGACCTCTCAGGGTCCCTATGGCTTCCTATCTTAAGTTTCCATGCAGGAAGGAAGGAAGGAAGGAGGGAAGGAAGGAAGGGAGGGAAGAATGGAGGAAGAGAGAAAGTGAGGGAGGGAAGAATGAAAAGAGGAAAAAGTGAAGGAAGTAAAGAGAGAAGGAAGGGAGGGAGGAAGGAGAAAGAAGGAAGGAAGAGAAAAGGAAGAAAGGAAAGAAGGAAGGAAGCAAGGAAGGAAGGAAGGACTTAGCACAGTGCCTGGCACATAGTAGGTGCTCTATAAATATTTCTTCCTTTCCCTTCCCTAAACTTCAGGCTGTGGGCATCTTGTTGCTTCCACTGTCATTCTAAAAATGATCACCTCCTCCCAGGCTCCAGAGCGCACTGACAGGCAGATCTGCTAGGTCATGAAGGAGTTCTATTTCTACCTTGACCAATCAATGTCAGCTTCTTCAAGATCCAATTAAGTTCCAGTTGAAGGACAAATCGGGAGTAAATAACTGTCATCTAGTAAAGAGGCTAGGGACCATGTGGTCCTGGCATCCTTTGGAATGTTTTGTCCCCGTCCTGTCTGGAAAAAGCAGCATTTCCTTGGACACCCTGGGATCCAGGGAATCATAGCAGCAATCCAGGCTGTCAGCAGTAATACTTGCCAGAGCTCAAAAACCACCTCCTTGATAAGAAGACCTCAGGACTGATTCTTGGAGAAACTGTAAAAGCAAGCTGAAAAGTCTGGCCTGGGCAGGGGGTCTGTCCCTTTTCCCATTCCAGCAGGTCATCTGTCATTACCTTTCCTCTGGGGATCTTAACTCCGCAGTCAATAGTGCTGTTCTTACTCTGAAGAGAATTAGAAAGCTATTTCATTTTGTAATTTACATTTCCAACTCTTTCTTTCTGCAAGTGACATTTTAATGGCTAAACAATCACTGTGCTGCAATAAAAATCTGGAAGTATTCGGGTGATGCTCCCTTCAGCCTGGGTCATTATTGGAGCAATTGCTCATGGGCAAACTCCATTATGTCTTGGGTGACATCTCTCGTTGCAGTAGTGACTGGCTTTGTTCCCCAGTCTTGTCCTATTTATCTTCTCTACTGGCTGTCACTCATCCGGGAGCCCCATGATAGGGAGTTAGCTATGACCTTTTCGAGTCCATGGAGGGGATGCTGGTGACTTTCCAATCTCCCCCACATGTAATGAGTCACTTTCAGCAGCTGTGGCTAAAGAATGGTGTTCCCACTACAAGAATTAGGGGAAAGGGGTGGAAGGAACCAAGTCCCTTGGTAGGTTGAGCCTTTGGATGAGATGCTTCTTCCAAAGGCATGGTAAGGTGAAATTTTGGTGCTCTAACTGAGCTTTATGCTATCACAATCAGGAAACCACAGCAGTTGTGACCTATGGAAGCAGAGAGACAGCAGCTGTTGCTAATTATCCTGTAAAGGGCACCAGCCTTTCTCCTACCCTGAAGCTGCCTTTGAAAGGTACCAGATGAAAACAAGCATGGAGAAAGAGATTTGCTTCTGGGCTGGTATTTCTAAGCTGGCCTTTATACTGTATTCTGTAGAGTTAAGTGTTGTGAACAGGAGGAAGGGCGAGATCAAGGCTTCTCCATGGCAAAGTGGGGCAGCTCTAGGAAGCTGGTTTTCTGGGTAATCTTTCCTGTGTCTGTATTTATGCTTCCTTATATTGTATCCTTGGGGAAATCCTCTTTTAATTCTGCTAGCTGATTGAACCCTAAGGTGCAGAATATCACTACAAATATTAATAGGCAATAGTGACTGTTACCAAGGTCAGCAACAGCTGTATTCTCTGTATTCAGAGCTCATGAGATCCTAACCCTCTGCCACAGAGGCTGAGTCCAGACAGTACGGAAAAATTGAATCAAAATGTTCCCTCTGACTCCCCCAAAGGTGTCATGAAAATCAGTGGCAGTTACCACTATTTTTAGAGTTCTGGCCATTCACATGATTAAATAGATTCCCTAAAACACTTTCAATCCTGCCTATGTTGACGTCATTCATCTAGACCCCTTACTGCTCTCAGTCATCGCACTGCCTCTGTGGTGAATTTATATACTGAATGAGGTTTTGCTATGATGTTTTTGATGTCATGGACAGAAATAAGTGATTGCTTTTCTCATATTAATAACTAATTATTGAATTGAGACCAAGATTTTCCACCTTTTCTACTTCCTCACCTAGAAATCAGGGTTGGAAACCAGTGACTTTCTCAGACTAAGATCTAATCAGACAGTAAAAGAAATTCTAAGTTTGGGCTAATGGGAGGATTCCTGCTCATTGTGTAGTCCAACACATTTCTGGGGAAATGTGGATTCTCCCTTTTCTCAGACAAGTGATACGGAAATTGCTAAATCTCTTTGACCAAGACTTTGGTGATCCAATTTACTATGCCAAGACCCTTCAACTATATCACATCCAGAAGGTGCTCCAATCTCTTTCTTTTCCAGGCCTGCTACAGCCCAAAGGCAGTGAAATGAATGCTGAGAAGGTTGACAAGCCTGACCCAGACCACTCCTCCTCCTCTCCTGCCTGTCTCACTCCTGCCTCTTTCTGCCTTTGTCCCTGCTGTTTTCCCATCCTCCTCTCTTCTCAGCTAGATCCTGACCATCTTTCAAAGTCAAATTCAAGTCTGACCCTTGCATTAAGCTTTTTCAGATAGCTCTGAATACTGAAATTCTTCTACTGGAGGCCTCTAGGACCAGAAAATAGAAACCCACAGGTCACATGAATAGAAGGGAAGGGAATACCTTACTTCTCTGTGGTTGTTGTTCAGTCCTGTCCGATTCTCCGTGACCCTATTTTGGGGTTTTCTTGGCAAAGATGCTGGAGTGCTTTGCCATTTCCTTTCCATTGCCAGCTCATTTTACAGATGAGGAAACTGAGACAAATAGGATGAAATGACTTTTCCAGGGTCATACAGCTAGAAAGTGTCTAATGGCCAGATTTGAAATCATGAAGCTGAGTCTTCCTGACTCCAGGTCTGTGCTCTATCCACTGCACCACAGACCTTGTCCTGACCCAAGCTTTCTAAATCAGGGTTCATGATAGAGACAAACCCAATCTTCCTGGAAGCCATATACAAATTCACCCTGAAATTGCTGAGGATTGCCATTGGACATTGGCACATTGACTTACACCGTCAACTTGTCAAGTCACTCAGCACAGACTCCTATCCTGCTTTCATTCTCAGCTACTTTTGAGTCATGGGGGCTGGTTGCCTAACCACACCTACCTCTCCAATGACCGATATCAGGAGAAAACCCTAACCTCTCTTTCATAGGCTGAGAGAAATCAGTAGCTGAGCATCAATCTGGGCCACAGCAGTTTTCTCTTTCAGAATCTAGTGCTTTGTCTGTGCTATGGGAGCACCTTATAAGCAATCTTTTTGTTGCAACAGTGACTAAAACCTTTTAGTTGGATCTAGAATGGGCCAGCCTTCATTGAATTCTGTTAAACAGAAACTTCTACTATAAAAAATTCAAACTCAGAATAAAGTTATACTGGTGGGGTTCACTACTTGTAACCTTCAGATAATTTAGATAACATGTGAAGGAAGCACCTATAATAAATACCATAACTGGTCCGAGAAAGGGACATAAACCATTGTTTTCAGAAGTGCTCTTCATGGTTGTCAATCAACTTCAAGATCAAGCTCAAACTCCCAGGATGAAAAATTATTCCAGTAATGAATATATCATTCAGCATGTCCTCAAAAGTATTTGTGTCATGTCCTGAGCACTTTCCTAAAGGGCTGTGGGACCCACAGAAGAAGTATAAAACATGGTACTTGCCTTTAAAATACTTCCAGGAGAGACATGAAACTAACAAGCATGAAATAATCAAAGTTTGAAAACGAGCTAAACCGTGAGGGTCAGAGCGGAGACCTGGTAAGAGGGGTTCAGAAACCAAGTAATTGATATTGGCCAAAGCTGCCTGGAAAGGCTTAATGCAAGGGTCAGACTTGAACTTGGCCTCAAAAGATGGTCAGGTTCTAGCTGGGAAGAGAAGAGGATGGGGAAACAGCAGGAACAAAGAAAAGCAGAGAGAGACAGAAATGAACCAGGCAGGAGAGGAGGCAGGAGCATGGTCTGGGCCAGACTTGTCAACAGTCTCAGGATTCATTACATCGCCTTTGGGCTGCATCAGGCCTGACAAGGAACTCTTGGGAGTCCAGGGGAATGACCATAATTACAGAGTAGCCTTCCAGGTTAGCTTTTGGTAAGGCGAAATAAACAGTTGGAGTAAGAGCTGGATGAAGTGACTGATTTGGGGCAGTAGGTTCCTGGGTAATTGCGGGCTGAATGACTTGGGCCAAGTCGCTTTGCTGTTCAATGTCAGTTTCCCTGTCCTCCAAAAGGAGAGAGAACGCCCTGGAAAAATCTTCCTGAGCTCTGAGTAATCTAGGCAGGTTAATGCAAAGGGTGGCAAATAAAAAAGAGAGCAAAGCATGTGAAAAGGCAAAAATAAACAGTTAACAGTAAACAGAAAACAGAACTGCCCAAAGCAACAGGGACCTAAAACAGATGGTGGAGTCCTGAGGCCAAGGAACCACAAGTATTGGAAGAGCAGACATATACCCACAATGAAGTTAGGTCCGTGGAGGATGGAACCTGAGACTAAACAACATCCAGTCTAGGAAACGTCAACTTCAGTGTTTGGAGGCAATGCTTTATCAATGCCTTCAACTCTATTGGATGCTTTTGAAAGAAAAATAAAATTAACGTAATGGAGGGACTGGCCAATAAGGAGACCAGTCTTTGAATCATTTGCATATCTTCCCTCATCTGGTTTTCATCCAAGGGTTGATGTGGCAGTTTGGGGGAGCCACTGGTCAGTGATTCAGGGGTTAATCTGCAATGATAATCAATTCTAATTGGTTGTTAAACCAATAAAGGGCAGCTAAGTGGCAAAGTGCTGGGCTAGAGTCAGGAAGAACTCAAGGAAGTACTAAATCTGACCTCATATGCCTACTAGCTCTGTGACCCTGGATAAGTCACTTAACCCTGTTTGCCTCAGTTTCCTCATCTATAAAGTGAGCTGGAGAAGGAAACGGCAAATCACTCCCATATCTTTGCTAAGAAAACCCATGAGAGTGATCTGACAAAGACTGGAAAAATAACTAAACAACTGAAAGCCAAAAGAACTGATGACTCAGGAATTACTAGCCAGAGCTATCTTTTTCCTTTAATGGCTTCCCGAAACTGAATGTTTTTGAGCTAGTAGGTGATGAGAGAGACATCAGCCCCATCTCTCAGCTGCCTTTGGTGGCTATGAGCACATGACTATTTTTGTCCCTTTGAGCATATTTCTTTCCTGATATTAGAAAAGGTGTTCTGTGACAAATGATCTGGGTATGACATGGGTTGGGCCTTGGGAGTTTAAGAGACCCTGAGTCCCACTAGTGATGAGAGCTGATAGTAGAGTACCCCAAAGTCTTTCACTGACTGGGTGTGCCCATCTCAAAGGCAGTCCTTGTTCAGCTCCTGAATCTTGTGGCTACTGCTACCCATTGTGGTATGGTTTCTGCTACTAACTCGAGTGACTGGTGGGACCTCTCATTGACCTCTGGATCTCCCAGATCACAAGGTCACTACCTGAATGAGTCCATCCTAAATAATCATTCACCTAATAGCAGGAAAGTATAAGCACAAAGACATAGAGATAGCCACATACTCATAGCCACCATAGGCACATGGGAAATGAGTGGTACCCTTCTATACTTTCCCTCACCATAAGTCTGTGAGGCCAATAGTTCAGCCCGTATTGCTGAATCCAGGGTTTTTCCAGCTCCAGTGGAGCCATAGGATTCACAAACATAGACACCAAGTTTTAAATTAGTTCCTCACAAAGGGACTGACTTAGGATACAGTCAAACCCTAATGCTACTCTCCTCTGGGTTTATGGAAGCTCCAAATTCTTGTGTCACACTGCTTATGAACTAATAGGTGAGTCCAGGCTGGGCCCATTTCCAGCTGGGGCACTCACACAATGGTTGACTCACAGTTGGCAGCCAGGAAACAACATAGTCAAGCCCAGTGCTAATCCCAGTGCCAAGTGAATTCGGTGCCAAGCTCAGGGTCTACTCAGGGTCTAATCTGCAGAGCATGCATGTAGGGGCATAGGAGCTGGATAGGACTTTAGAGAGAATGTGACCCAACCCTTCATCTTATGGATGAGGAAATGGAGGCCTGTAGAAGACAGGGGATGGCCCAAACCCTAACTGCACCATTTCTCTCTAAGCCATCATCATCCTTTCAGTCTTGCAGGTGTCTGACCTCAGCATCATCCTTAATGGCTCTATCCCTCATACCACACGCACAGTTGCCAAATCTTACCATTCCTACCTCTCCAATGTCTCTCAGATACTACCCCTCCCCCCATTCTCATAGCCACCACTGTAGTTTAAGCCCCCATCACCTCTCACCCATTTTCACTACAATGTCCCCTTCCTTTTTCTTTTAGCCTCACTTCTCCCATCACTCTAGTCCAATTCTCACTAATCTGACCATGTGACTCCCTAATCAATAAACTCCAGTGGCTTCCTATTGCCTCTGAGATCAAATACAAATTCCTCTATTTTGCTTTTAAAACGCTAAACAACTTGAACCCAATCTATCTTTTGAGTCATATTGCATTTTTCTCCCTCCCAGACTCAGTCAAACTGGCTCTGCTCCTCACCTATAACAGCCCATTTCCCTTCTCCTTGCCTTTGCACTGGCTATGCCCCATGCCTGGAATGCATTCTCTCCTTTCCTCCAACTCAAAGAGTCCCTCTCTTCCCTTTCAGAGGTTGTGCAAGCACCACTTTCTACTTGAAGCCTTTCCCAGTCTCCCCAACCTCCCAGTCACTGGGAATTCCCTACATCAATGAAATCCTAGAACCAATCAAATCATCATTATACCATAGTAACGTCAGATATTGTATTATATTATATATTCAAATATATTTACATAATTGACATATTATATTATTGTTTTTTATCATATTTTAAAGTATTTCTGCTGCTTAGTCATTTCAGCCACATTCAACTCTTTGTGACCCCATTTCGGGGTTTTCTTGGCAGAAATACTAGAATGGTTTGCCATCTCCTTTTCCAGCTCAATTTATGATAAAGAAATTGGGGCAGACAAAGGTAAATGACTTGCCCAGGGTCACACAGCTAGTTAGTGTCTGAAGCCAAATTTGAGCTCAGGAAGATGAGTCTTCCTGACTCTGAGTCCAGCACTCTATCCACTGCAAGACCTGGCTGCCCCCATTAATACCTCTAAGGTACTAGCTGACCAATCACTGCTTTACCTATATGTGTGACCTTAACTTCTTTGAGACTCAGTTTTCTCATCTTTAAAATAAAGACATTGAATTAGATGAGGTCTATGATGTGTCTCTCCCCTTCACCACCCCAGTGGAAAGGTGCAAAAAAAGAGCAAATAATTTAACAACCTCCTGAACAGATATCCCATGACCCCTTGGAGCAATAGCAAATCTGGCTAGTTGCAGGTAGAAACATTCTCTGCAGCTCCCCAGTTCTACTGGTTTGTTGTTAATGGCTGGAGGAACTCTTTTGGACCAGAACTGAGACTAGCATCTTCTACTGTACCACCTATCAGGTGATAGACTGATGGGGCCATGGAGTCAGGGCTTCAGGAGGAGGACAAGCTGTATCTCTTCCCTCCACCCCCAACCCCTACCTCCAGCTTCAGAAAACCTAGGGAAACACAATTTGGGCCTCTAGTTGGAGGATAAATAACATCATCTTTCTTAGTACAATTTCTTCAATTTATGCATAAGTTGTTTTCATACTGTTTCCTCTATTAAATTGTGAGTATCTGGAGAGCAGGATTATCTTTTGCTTTTTTTTTTATATCCTCAGAACTTGGTGGTTTATCTAACATATTGTTTGCTGTGTCTGATTTTTCATGACCCCATTTGGGGTTTTCTTGGCAAAGATCCTGGAGTGCTTTGCCATTTCTTTCTCCAGTTCATTTTATAGATGAGGAAACTGAGGCAAACAAGGTTAAGTGACTTGCCCAGGATCACAATAGAAAGTATCTAAGGCCAAATTTGAACTCAGGAAGATGAGTCTTCCTGATTCTATGCCCGGTGCCCTAGTTGCCCATCCAACACATAGTAGGAGTTTAATAAATGCATACTAACTGACTCGTGGATAAATATATTTCCTGCCCCAGAACTGGGGGCCTACTGGCTAAAGGTTCCTCCTAGCGATCCAGTCCAGATGTTGCCCTATAGGAGAAACAGAATATCTTTTTTGTATACAGTTGTTTCTATGTTGTCTTCCTCATTAGACAGTGAGCTTCTTGAGAGCAGGGACTGTCTTGTGCTTTCCCTTGTATTTCCCAGTATCTAGCACAGTGCCCGGCACACAGTAGGTGTCTAATTAATGCTTACTGATCTGTTAATTTAAGAAGGGATATTTACCACAGACTTCTAAGGCTACTTAGAACATTCCTATATTTGCATATTAACACTGACTTCAGCTAACCCTCTAAACTAGCAGGAGGTGCTGGCCAGCTGAGGATAAGTCACTCAGTTTTTTAAAGGTAGATTATATATATGGGTTCTGGTCTGCCCGAAGAAATTGCTCAACCTCCTTTTCTTCCCTTTAACCATTAAATACTTTTCCAGAAACTCCCTTTCAAAATTCTATACCTCCCCTGACATAGCAGAGGGTTTGGAGAGTTGCCCATTTTGCTATTATCAATGAGAAAGGGGCTTCTTCATAAAATGTTTACTTGTGAGGTCCCATAATTTGTAGCTATCACTTGGCTAAAATGTAGTGATTAAATTCAATGAAAGCTGCCTAAAGAGATCAGAGCAGCAACTTCTTTGACAGAAAGTTTCAGACTGGCGTTCCCAATTTATTAGGTGACTCAGTGGACAGAGCACTGGACCTGGACTCAGGAAGATGTGAGTTCAAATTTGGCCTTAGACATTTACCAGCTGTGTGACCCTGGACCAATCACTAAACCTGTTGGCCTTAATCCACTGGGAAAGGAAATGGCAAACTATTATCCTATCTTTGCCTCATGGACAATGTTGGCATACTTTGTAGAGGAGGGAAGCAGGAAGGGGAATGGCTAGGGACTCCTCGTTTTCTCTTCATAGAAGCTATACCAAAGAAGTCCTTTCATTATCCCTTGCTCTCAGCACATGAGTGCTTCACTTTCATCTTTTGCTCGTTTAGATCTGTGACAACACTACCTCTTCTTGTACCAGAGTTATTTGAGTGGACCAGAGTCCACTCCACCCCCCATATTATAAGGACGTTGAGATTCGGATCTGGGTCCTTTGTATGACCACACCTGGCATGGTGCCTTGTATATCGTGCTGTTGCTGTTCAGTCATTTCAGTTGTGTCTGGCTCTTTGTGACCCCATTTGAGGTTTTCTTGGTAAAGATCCTGGAGTGGTTTGATATTTCCTTCTCCAGTTCATTTTACAGATAAGGAAACTGAGCCAAAAAGGCTGAAGTGACTTACCCAGGGTCATACAACTAGGGAGCATCTGAGACCAGATGTGAACTCAGAAAAGGGAGTCTTCTTGACTCCAGTCCTGGCACTCTAGCTGCCCTTAGATGTCCACCTTGCACAGAGCAGGTGTTTATTAAATGTCTGTTGAACTGTTTCTCTTGAGTAGAGCCTATGAGCCTGGAGGTTTCTGTCAAGACAGCTCAAATCCCACCTCTATGAAAGGTTTTTCCCAGTTCTTCCAGCCTCCACTGCTAGGGCCTTCCCTCTGATATTACCTTTCCCTTGCAAAGTACTGTCTTATATGTGCATCTTCAGCACTTAGCACAGTGCATAGTGTATATGGTAGGGGCTTGATAAATGATAATTGACTGATTAACTGACTATATAGTTTTATGCATGTTGTTTCCACCATTAGGATGTGAGATGCTTGAGATCAAGGACTGTGTATCCCCAGTTTAGCATAGTGCCTAGCAAGCATGGGCTTGGTTGACTTTAGCCACAGATGTCAACTTCCAAGCAGTGAAATCACCAAATAGATCTACTCCTGGATATAGGACTACAATGTAAATTTTGGTCAATACAAAGATTACAAAGTCAAACCAGAGCTACAGAAATAGAGAATCAAGTGATCAAAAGGAAACCACTCAGAGTTTTTACATCATTTAGGACTTTCCTTTCCTTAGTTTAGTTCCCAGAAGGCTGCTGCACTTATTACCACAGATTTAGGAGACTGGTCCCTGTTACCCTTGTTAATCCTAAATGAAGCAGCCCTGAGAGCCTGGGGACTGCCCTTCCAAGGCTTCAGCACCTCAACTGAGCGAACAGCTCCCAAGCCTAAGGCAATTCCACACACAAAGGAGAAATGCTGTTAGAGGAAATATGGGTAGAAAAAGAGGGTGGGAGGGAGGATGAAGATCAGTGCCTGGGCACAAGACATTCCAAAAATGGGGTAGCAACAGCTGTAAAAATAAATAAAGATCTATTTGGAAACACAGACCCAAGGCTTGTCACTGAAGCTACTTTGTGCCAAATCATGTTGTGCCAAATGTCGTTTATGGCAAGAAAGAAAAAAATGAGTAAAATGTTCCCACATGGAATGAAGGAGTTAACACAATCTACAAACAGAAGGAGTTTGTGCTCTAGGAGAATCTTGTTCCTTGCGTAAACATAATCACAGTATCTGGAATGGGAAGGTATCGGTGAGATCATTTAATCCAACTTTCCTTATGTTAGAGATGAGGAAATTAAAGGCCAGAGAAGTTGTGGCATGCCTTCTGTGTGTGTGTGTGTGTGTGTGTGTGTGTGTGTGTGTGTGTGTGTGTGTGCGCAACAAGGGCTTTATACTTAGCTAGACCAGAAGAGTAGTTCTTATCCCCCTCTTCCTAATGAAGACAGATCATGTGTTCTCTCCTTGATAAGCTAGTCAGCTTTGCTTTGTTCCATGTGAACTTGACAGTGAACCCCCTGACCTGCCAGGGTACATGTCCCCTTACACATACACACACACACACACAAACACACACACACACCATGGAGACAAAGCACATATGCCCAGCTCCATGCATGTTTTGGTTACATGGGAAGGGAGACATGCTCAAGGTCAGATAACAGGAAGAACCACTAGCAAGGACACCCTTCCCCTACCCCTTGCCTTTCCTGTGCTCCTCTCTCAAACCCAGGATCTCTGAGGCCAGGCAGGAAGAGGGACATGGTGATGCAAACTACTAGGATAAACTGGGAGTCACCAGTTACAATTCTTCTAGGGATACCCACCAACCTTACAGCATGATGTTGCATCCTAATGACCTCCAGGCCTTACTATCTGCCCTTTCTCTACATCTGCTATACCCCCAGGCACTGCCATGGGACCTGTAGCACACCCTAAGGACCTCTGGGCCTTCCAACTGCCCTGGTACTGAAGCCTTATTACTTCTCATTCTCCCTTCTACTAAACTCTCTTACATCTGTGCTGACTCCCCAAATGTGAGTAGGGTCTCCTTAACAGCAGAGACTGTCTCACTTTTTTCTATTTGGTTACTCAATGGTTAGCACAGTTCTTAGCACATAATAAGCACTTAATAGATGCTTCTTTTTTTATTTATTCAAATCAAGGACTTCCCCTGCAAATCCCTGTTACAAATGGATACAAAATGTACTCTCATCCCTTGTTCAGAAACACCTTGCAAATATTTGCTGTGGGAGCTACAAATACCTGCTTGATAAAAGCCAGTTTGGCTCTTCCCTTTCTTTCTGTAGAGCTGTGAGAAGTAACTTAGAGTAACTTCAACCACCTGGCCTATCTCTCTTGGAAAAAGAGGGAAAGGCAAATAGAAAGACAAGGTGTCTTTCTGAACTCTCCAAAGCCTTGGTGGTAGACAAACCATGAAAGTGTTAGAATAAAGAGAAGGCAAGTAGGACTGACTCACAATGTGCTAACCTAGAACGAAAAATAGACTTCTTGGAACTTTTAAGAGATAGACATTTCCAAAACACCCTTTCAGAGGAGGGTGAAGCTAGTAGACATGAAAATAAAACAACTGAAGGTTGAATTATCCCAGGAGCATTCTGGACCATGAGATTTGAAAAAGCAGTCACACTGTCAATTAAGACTCTAGCATAATTTCTCCATAGTCTAGCTCTTTGAAAGTTGGCCCAAAGTCAAGGACAGATGAGTAAAGTAGAGAAAACAATTTGATTTCAGAGAGGATGACGGGAAGCATCTGTTAGAGAGGTGTGGAACATCAGCACAGAAATATAACCTCCCTCTTGCTGGGACCCAACCCATGGTATTTCCATACATCTTTAGAATTGTAGATAGAGAGCATGGCTCCACAGAAGAAGCATTTCTTGACCTTTGTAGGTTCAGATACAGGTACTTTCTGAGGAATTTACATAACTCAGTGTAAATAAAGTCTATATTTGTGAATGTGCTTGTAGGGGAAGTTGATTGTCACTTTCAGAAAGTGTGACACTAAAGTTACCAGTTTCCACCTGAGAGGTAAGCAATGAACCATTTGAATCAATGGTCAATGATGCATACCCAGGCCCTTCCTATCAGGAGAGAATTTCTAACACAAGAGTTACTGTTTCCACGGTCATAAAAGGATCAGACAAGAGAGCATGGAAGGAGCAGGACAAATCTATCACCACCCTTGACAAACAACTCAAGGTTGTGGTTTACTGGGGGTTGATCAATGGTGCTATTTTTAAATATAAAGGACAAGCACAGTGTTTCTCTTCTCTCCCAATGAAGTCTGTGGCAAGAAGAATGAAGTTGTTTCCAGTTTGAGGTAGAAGGGAGCTGGAGTTGACTGAGCCCATTGTTAAATTTTCAATGCGAACCTCAACACCTGAAAAATTTGCAAACTATAAATCAGGGCTTGATTCATTGGTTTGGTGATTGTGTAGACATCAGTAAGAAAGTGATGGAGAAAATATTAATCATGCAGATTAAATTTAAAAGTATACCTAGCATACATTTATTTTTATTTCAGACAGCTGGTTGTTAAACATTTACTAATACACCCTGTCTTCAGGTAAGTACAACCATTCTCCTAGAAGAGTTGTCCTCTATATCAGGTCTTAAATCACAATCCCTTTTTGTCCAAGAAATTTTTACATGATCCTAGGTATAGAGATATATGAGATAAGTATATGAATCAAGCATTTACTGATAATAAATCATAAAGAAATTTATTTTTAAATAATTCTTGAGAATATAGATAATTTTATCATTTATTAAAGATGAAAGCAAATTTGCCTTCTAATGAGATGGATATGCTTGTTTATTTTACATAAAGAATTGAATCTTGACAGAATATTTGATACTGCAGGACATAGAGCATTTTCAATGTTTTTCAGAGTTGATCAATATTTTGATTTTATAATTATCAATGCTGTGTTCAGAACCAAGGCTGCAGTGAAGTCATATGATGCATCAAGGGCAAGCACTGCCAGAAACATTCCATTATATGTTTGATTTTGAGTTAATTTTTGGTCATTGCATGTTAAGAAACCTTTTACTGTTGCCAAATTTTTCATGACCTCCACATTTAGTTATACAACCCCCCAAGGGGTCACAACCCACAGTTTAAGAAGTGTTGCTCTATACCACCTGTGGATGGGAAATATTGTTCTACCTTTAGAATAGTTCCTTTCTCTCTCTTTCTGCTTTCTGGGTTTCTTATCCAAGCTAGGTAACCAAGAGTATTTTGTACAGAAGAATGTAGATCCTATTCCATGAAGACAGGAATAAGGGAAATCTCCCAGTTTCATTCCCACCTCCTCTAAAGAGCCTTCCCTGAGTATCCCAGGCCACAACAGAATGTTTTCTTCTTTTCTTTAACTTGGCATTTCTTGTTGACCATTGATCTTAATCAACATAAAAAACAAAACAGCCCATGCTCTCAAGGAGCTTACATTCTATTGGGAGAAATTACATGTGACCATAAAACTATATATAGGTAGATTAATTGTAATTTTAGAGGGAAGGAAAACATCAACAGTTTTAGGTGATGAGGAAAGACCTCATGTAGAAAGTAGTGGCTGAACTAGACTTGGAAGTGTCAAGCTTGTATAAAAACCAGATCAACAAGGTCATCAATGGGGACAGAGTCAAGATGGCAGAGCAGAAGCAGGAATCTGCTTAAGCTTTCCCCTCAAACTTCTCAAAAAACTACAAAAAAATGACTCTAAACAAATTCTAGAGCAGTAGAAGCACAAAATGACAGACTGAAGCATAGATCCATGCCAAAATAACCTGGAAGGTCAACTAGAAGGATCTATCACACCTGGCTGGGAGCTGAGCACAGTAGCATGGATGGAGCTGGAGCAGGCCTTAGGGAATAGATTCTCTGGTGGTTGCAAGGGTTTCCAGACTTCTCAACCTACAAATGCCAAATACAGCTTTGAAGTACAGTGGAAAGGGTCTCTCACCAGGTTGAGAGGGAAGTGTAGTCTGGATCCAGACCCAAGGAGGCAGCAGTCACTGCCTAAGCAGCAGTTTTTGGAGCCATCCACCTAATAAAGAGCTCAAAAGTCAAGTAATTAGCTGGGAAAATGAGCAAATAGGGGGAAAAAACAGACTATAGATTCTTACTTCTCAGTGAAAAGGTATTTTCTTATATCATTAGTGACAAAAAAGATCAAAATATACTACCAGAAGACAACAAAGTCAAAGCTCCTGCATCCAAAGCCTCCAAGAAAATTGGTCTCAGGCCATGAAAGAACTTAAAAAGGATTTTGAAAATCAAGTAAGAAAAGTATAGGAAAAACTGGGAAGAGAAATGAGAGTGATGCAAGAAAATCATGAAAAACAAGTCAACAGCTTGCTAAAGGAGACCCCAAAAAATGCTGAAGAAAATAACACCTTTAAAATTAAACTAGCCCAAAAGGTAAAAGAGGTTCAAAAAGCCAATGAGGAGAAGAATGCTTTAAAAAGCAGAATGAATCAAATGGAAAAAAAGAGGTCCAAAAGCTCACTGAAGGAAATAATTCCTTCAAAATTAGAATGGAGCAAATGGAAGCTAATGATGTTATGATAAATTATAAAATAAAACCAAAAGAATGAAAAAATAGAAGACAATGTGAAGTATTTCATTGGAAAAGCAACTGACCTGGATAATGGATCCAGGAGAGATCATTTTAAAATTAGTGGACTACCTGAAAACCATGATCAAAAAAAAAGCCTAGATATCATCTTACAAGAAATTATCAAGGAAAAACTGCCCTGATGTTCTAGAACCAGAGGGTAAAATAGAAACAGGAATCCACCAATCATCTCCTGAAATAAAAACTCCTAGGATTATTGTGGCCAAATTCCAGAGCTCCCAGGTCAAGGAGAAAATATTACAAGTAGTCAGAAAGAAGCAATTCAAGCATTGTGGAAGCATAATTAGGATAACACAAGATTTAGCAGCTTCTACACTAGGGAATTAGAGGGCTTGGAATATGATATTTCAGAGGTCAAAGGATGAAGGATTAAAACCAAGAATCACCTACCTAGCAAAACTGAGTATAATACTTCAGGTGGAAAATGGAATTTCAATGCAATAGAGGACTTCCAAGAATTCTTGTTGAAAAGACCAGAGCTGAATAAAAAATTTGACTTTCAAACACAAGAATCAAGAGAAACATGAAAAGGTAAACAGGAAAGAGAAACCATAAGAGACTTATTGAAGTTGAACTGTTTACATTCCTACATGGAAAGATGATATTTGTAACTCATGAGACCTTTCTTGGTATTAGAGTAGTTGGAGGGAATATACATGCATACATGTGTATGCGTGTATATGTATATATTGTATATGTATATGTGTGCATGTATAGAAAGAGAGAGAGACATGGGGGAGAGGGAGGCCACAGGGTGAACTGAATATGAAGGTATGATTTCCAAAAAATAAAATTAAGTTTTGAGAGGAATGTACTAGGTGAAAGAGAATATGTGTGTGTATGTTCATCCTTTGTTGCCAAAGAAGACTATGCCATCAGAGAAACAATGACATGAATTGCACTTAACTTTGTTTTGAGTGAGAGAGGGCTGTGCAGGTCACCAGCCTCACTTCCCCTCCAGAGCCATCTGAATCCAGTGACAAAATATCCATCAGGATGACTGGAGTTGACCCAGGATGAGGCCATTGGGTTTAAGTGACTTGCCTGAGGTCACACAGCTAGTGAGTGTCAAGTGTCTGAGGTGAGATTTGAACTCAGGTCTTCCTGACTCCTGCACTGGTGCTCTATCCACTGTACCACCTAGTTGCCTTGGAGAAAGAGACAGGGAGAGATAGAACATAGTAAATCATCTCACAAAAAAGAGGCAAGAAAGAGCTTTCATAATGGAGGAGAAGAGGAAGAAGGTGAGAGGGAATAAGTGAGCCTTACTTTCACTGGATTTGGTTTCAGGGGGGAATAATATACATACCCTATTGCATGTGGAAGTCTATCTTACAGGGAAAGCAGGGTGTAAAGAGATAAGAGAGAGGGACAATAAAAGGAATGGCAGATTAGTGAAAAGACTAATCAGAAGCAAACACTTTGGTAGAAGGATGGGTCAAAGGAGGAAATAAAATAAATAAAAGGCAAGACAAGATAGAGGGAAATAGTTAGTATTTTACAACATGACTGTTATGGAAGTGTTTTGCATGACTACACATACATAACCTATGTCGAATTGCTTGCCTTCTCATCAAGGATGGGTGAGGAGAGGGGAAGGCAGAGAATGTAGAACTCAAAGTTTTAAAAATGAATGTTAAAAATTGTTTTTTACATGCAACTAGGAAATAAGATATATAAACAATGGGGTATAGAAATCTTTCTTGCCCTACAGGAAAATAAAAGGAGAGGAGAATGGGGAAGGGGGGGTGGTGATAGAAGGTAGAAGGGAGGGCAGATCAGAGGAAAGAGTAATCAGAATACATGCTGCCCTGGGGTGGGAAGAAAATTTGAAATTCAAAATTTTGTGGAAGTGAATGTTGAAAATTGAAAACAAATTAAAACAACAACAACAAGGTGATCAACAAATAAAGTAAAGCATTTATTCAGGGTCAAGGAATTATAGTCTAGAACAATGCACTGTCTTACTCAAACATGAAAGCTCAGTGAAGGAAATTATGAAACTGAGGTTATATATCCTCAAGAGGGTAGGGTAGATAAATAAATGGAATAACAGGTGGATCACAAGTTATTTATTGCAGGATGATAGCACCTTCCTGGAAAAAAAAAAACACAGCATGGGCTTAGGTCACTTCTGTCCAAAACAGACAGGTCACTGGGATCCCAGAGTTTCTCAGGGATTGATGGAAGGAAACTAAGGATTCTAAGAGCTAAAGAAGAAGAGGAAGTACATTCCAGGAATGGGGAAACAGCTTGTTTAAAAGCATGTGAGGAAAGAACAAGGCAAGTTTGTCTGGACCATAGTATAGATTCTTTAAGTATCTAACAGAGGAGTTTGTGGCATCTCTTGTATTGTTATTTAACTTTTTGTGTCCATTCAAATTAGGGAATTGCTGAACAAATTATGGTTGAAAGTAACATGTTGAATTCTATTAAACACTTATTTTTAAAAATCAAGCTACACATAATAGTCATGGGTTCATGTACAATTATCTTTTCATTTTATGGAAATGCTGCATTTTTTTAATACTTGGCATACTGCCTGGAACATAGTAGGTACTTAGTAAATGCTTGTTCATTTAACATTTTATGACTAAGTACAGAAGTTTTAAAAATTTTAAGAAGAAAAGTTTTCATGTGTATTAATCTCGTCTCCATCACAAGAGTGTAAGCCCCTAGAGGGCAGGCTACTTCTCTCATACTTCTTTTCAATCCTCCAGAGTAACTAGCAAAGGAATTCAATAAATATTGATTGAATGAATGAATCTCCAAATTTGGTCACTTAAGGCTTCCCAAGATATCCTTGAGTGCTTTTCCCCACACATGCAAGGTAGTTAGTTCATTCTTTTAAGACTAGGATAACCATTATAATTGTGGTGAATTGTCAGCACATCTAGAACAGGGAGTTTTGGGGAAATCATACAATATCAAATTTCTTGTGGAATCAAAGTATGAGTTCATTGACAACTTTTCAAAGGACAGTCTTGATCATAATAGCCTGCCAAAAAAGGTAGGATGCTCTTTTCCTAATGTAGCAATGTGGAAGGTTTACAACCAAGCTATATTGGGTATAGGGAGCAAGAATACAGACATAGTATGGTATCCTGTCTACTAAAATCAGATAAGATGGTGATCTCCTCATCATTAAAGAAGTCTTGGAAGATCTGAGAATCAGAGCTGAAACTAGGAGTGTTTTGACATGGCATAGACACAATTTTGGGGAGAAAGGGAGCTGTAGGGGGAAAGAAGTCAGTCAAACTTTTGGGGACATAGCCCAACCCTCACTCCCTCAGAGAAGGGAGACTCTGCAACAGTATCAACATAGCAAAAAGGTCATCTGACCCTTAATAAAACCCTACCCCGCCATCCCTTCCAAGAATAGCTGCTCTGCAGTCTGAGCTAGTCACAAATATCAAGATGAGTGAGATGGGAAAACTGACTGCAAGAGGGAGGAAACTGTTGTAGTTTGTCCTTCATTCTGGAAGAGGACCAATGACATCATGAGGGCAATGTTTTGGCTTGCCCATGAATTGGATTTAAATGAGGCAGAACTACACAAGGTTGTCAGTCTCACCCTCTCAAAGGAAGTACATCATCCTTAGAGGAAGGGGGCTGATCATCTAGGTATTCGTCTCCTTAGTACAAAGACCCCTTTATTTGTGCTAATTTCAGATCTCGAAACAGGAGTTTCCTCAAAAACCTTAGGTTGTGGAAAATGGTCCCATACTGATTGAATATTTTCTGTCTTTTTCCTGTACTCATATTTAGAAAAAAAATGGTGGTGATGATGATGATGATGATGATGACTGACATTTTCTCTAGCCCAGATTACAAAACTCTTTCCATTTGTAATCTCATTGCAAAGTGGAAACTTATAATGCTCTAATTATGCCTTGTATTTTTGGAAAACCAAAATTTAATTTTTCTGTACATCAAAGCATAATTTCTTTGAAGTACTGTTTATTTCCATGGCTGGTCCTGGATGAGCTTACTGGGCTCGAGATTAGGCCTAAAGGGGCTGTGCCTGCTGG
The DNA here is from genome assembly GCA_028658325.1 of Potorous gilbertii. Taxonomy (NCBI): domain Eukaryota; kingdom Metazoa; phylum Chordata; class Mammalia; order Diprotodontia; family Potoroidae; genus Potorous; species Potorous gilbertii. The sequence continues at coordinate 692,886,695 of CM053769.1, read as the reverse complement.
AGGAAGAGAACTAAGAACTTCCTTTTCCCTTCATTTTTTAAAATAATGGTTAAAGAAAGCAAAACAGATTTTATGAATCTACTCTTGCTGAAAATGTCAGGCTTTTTGAGGATGGAGTGAGAGACCCTAGGATTTATGTGAATGAGCTTTTCTGGCTGTAGATACATCATGTAATAGGCCAATGTGATTTTAACCTGGTTCTGAAGCATTCTGTCCTGAATACATATGGAATCATTGACATTCTGTGTAAGTTCGGGAGGCAACTCTGTGCTCCCCCCACTGTGGGCATCCCACAGTGGTACATGGACTTGGGTTCTGGTTGATTATGGAAGGGGTCACCGGGTACAGGGCAGAGGTACAATTTGCATGTTCATTTTAATAGGAAGACATGTCTCCTTTTGCCAAGAAAGAGCAGTCAGTTCAATTAGACTATTAGAGAGCCCCCTTGCTGTGCATGACAGGGGACAATGAAGCCCAAAGCAGGCACTCTCTCCTCCACATAATCAAAAAGATGAGCACCTCAGAGATAAATACTATTATTATTATATCTATTTTACAGATGAGGAAACTAAGGCTTGTAAAGGCTAAGTTACTCACCTAGGGTTGCTAAGTATTTGAGGGAGGTTTTTCTCCCAGTACAATTCAGTACATATCTGTTAAACATAATATACCTGCCAGGCCCTGCGCTAGTTACTGAAAATATCAAGACAAAGCTGAAGAGTCCCTGATGTTCAGAAGATTACTTTCTGCTTGGAGGATAGCTCGCAAACCCAAATAAAGAGATACAAAGTAATTTCAAGAAGGAGAAGGCACTAGTAATTGAAGCTACAAAGTATCTATGAAGGTAAGAACCATATAGGAATCACACCTTAGCCATTCCATTCCTCTTTCTCTTTTCTTGAGCCAGTAGCTTTTCACCAGTGACCTAGTACTTCATTCTTGAGGGAGGGCAGCATGGTGTAGTGGATAAGGAGTGATGGAGATCTGATTTTAAATCCTTTCTCAGATGCTTAATAGTTTTGTGTGACCTGGACAAGTCACTTAGGTTCTATGTGCCTCAGTATCCTCAGCTGTAAAATGTGGTGGTTGAACTAGATGACCTTTAGCTCTAAAATATAGGACCCTCTGTCAGCCCTCCAGCATTTTTTGTAACAATTTAATTTGTTTAATTTAATTTGTTGCTGTTCAGTTGTTTCAGATTCTCCATCACCCCATTTGGGGCCTCCTTGGCAAAGATACCGGAGTACTTTGTCATTTCCTTCTCCATTTCATTTTAGAGATGCAGAAACATCCTTTTCCTTTCATTTATGTGAATGAGCTTTTCTGGCTGTAGATACATCATGTAATAGGCCAATGTGATTTTAACCTGGTTCTGAAGCATTCTGCCCAGAATACATATGGAATCATTGACATTCTATGTAAGTTCGGGAGGCAACTCTGTTGACTTGCCCAGGGTCACACAGCTACTAAGCTCCAGGCCTGGTGCTCTATCCACTGCACCATCATGTAATAGGCCAGTGTGATTTAATAACCCCAAGCTTTAATAACAATAGAACAATAACTAGCATTTTTATAGAATTTTAATAACCAATAACATAATACATTTATCATACATTTAATAACAATAATGTAATACTAGCTAGTATTTTTATAGTATTTCATTTTTTAAAAGGGAATGACTTCCTCCATGCTAATCTCAGATCAGACAGTAATCCTGTCATTGAAGTATGCACAGGACTTCACAGAAGACTCAGTTTATCTTCACAACAACTCTGGGAGGTAGATGCTGGTACTATCATCCTCATTTTACAGATGAAGAAACTGAAGCAAACTGACTAAGTGACTTGCCCATGGGGTCTGGAACCAGATTTGAACTCAGGTCTTCCTGATTCCAGGGCCAGTGCTCTAGCCACTGCAAGAACCCAGCTGCGATTGTGCCAGACTGCCTCTCACATATGCCGTCATGTGTTTATTATCCACAGAAAGTTCCCTTTCTACTTTAGTCAAGGACCCAAGTATTGGGAGTATATCACAGCTTCAGTCCAGATCGCCTCTCAGGTTTCCTGGTTAGAAGGGCTGTTCCTGTTCCCACTCCTCCATTAGCATTTGTTGGTGATTTCTACCTGCTCAGGAGGGGTTTGTTTAACATCTGACCTCACCTCCCTAAAGCCAAAAGGGAAAAATTTAACAAAATGATCTGATGTCAATAATACTCTGTAACCAAAGCCAGGAGTCAACATTTCTGCTTTCTGAAGAAACAGAGCTCATGGCTGATACTTTGACTCTTTCTCCAGCTCCCTGTGACATGTTCTTTGAAGTAGACCTCCATTTTGAGAATACAGAAAACTGGTAATTCAGTGGCATACAGGTTCAGCCAAGGTTTTCCTATCTGATTAACTCCATCAAAAAGTGACTAGACTGAAAGTTTCAACTCTTATCACAAGAGAATGAATTAGGAATTCAGACTGCCTGAATTCAAATCCCAGATTTCTGTTAGAGAATGTTTTTCTGATTTCCTACTTTCTTCCCTTTGAAAATTTGTTCATTTTTCATTAGTGTCCAATTCTTTATGACCCCATTTGGGATTTTCTTGGCAAAGATATTGGAGTAACTTGTCATTTCCTTCTACAGCTCCTTCCTCATCCAGATGAGGAAACTGAGGCAAACAGCATTAAGTGACTTGCCCACATAGAAATGTCTGAGGCCAACTTAGATTTTCCTCTTTCCAGAGCTGGTACTCTATACATTGAGTCACCCAGATGCCCATAACTCCGGATTTAGGAAGCTATAATCCTTTGGGCCACAGTTAGTCATTTCTAAATTCAGGATCTCCAAAAATCTACGTCCTGTGCAAACTAGGAAAGATGAAGGAGAACCACTATGCATCTCAATACCCAGAACACTCAGAACTTAGTTTGAGCTGAGTCTTTTACTATTTCTTTTCCATATCTCTCTTTAGTTTAGATAAGAGATGGATGGAGCTGGAGACAGACTGGCTAAGCCTTACAGCATGGACTAAAGGATGAATAAATGACTGGTCAAGTTCCAGCTTCTATCCATCGATTTCTTTCTGGCCCCAGCCTCCGTAAAGCAGCTGCTTTGAACTGGAGGGGGCGGGGCAAAATCACCCAAACAATGGAATCTGGCTCCTCTCCAAGCCTTTTCAGTACCCAGGAGAGCAGGGAAGCATCCTTGGCAGCAGGCTGTCTTTTCTGTGTGCTCAATAGCAGAAAAGAAAGAGTAGAATCCACCCCATTGTGCTTTGTCATTATGAGCCTTGAGCTGCACTAAAGCTGTTCTCTGGTTAGCTCATGCTCAGGCTGGAAAGCAGTTAGACCAGAGAGGTCTGGGAAGCATCATGACACAAGAGAGGAAACGCAGGGGAGGGACATTCTGGGCCTGGTTCCGGAAGTCAAGACAAGGAGTTAAAAGGCAATCTCCCCATTCCTAGTCATAAGAAACTTAAAGGGAAAAGTTTCTCGTGTCCCCCAGATGTTTTATACCGAACACCCTAAAATAGTAAATAACTAATAAAATAGTCTCAGTATAAATCTGCATCTGGAGCTTGGTACACTGATTTTCTATCTGTCCATATGCCCTTGGGATATACCACACAGTGGCTCATATAAAGCCTAGGTTATAATTGTCGGCTCGAATATGATACTAGAGAAAGACCAGTAGACCAGCATCGGACCTTTGTTGTAACCATTCCTGTGCCACTAGCTCAGTGTATGATTTTTCAGGCACCTTCTATTCTCTGAGCATCAGTTTCCTCATTTGTCAAATGGGGATTCAAGAAGCATTTTTTAAGTTCCACAATGTAGCAGCAGGCTAGGAGCTAGGGATACAAGGAAGATGATGATGATGATGGTGGTGGTGGTGATGATGACAACAGCTAACATTTGTATAAAAACTTAGTATGTAGTATGTATGTGACACTATGTGTATTATTAATGTATTTTTACTTAATTTGAAGATCTTTTCCATTAATAGGTCTATGTGACCTGCTTAAATCCCTTGGAAGCCTAAGTCATATGTGGTGGGAGAAGTTTGCTGAACAAATGGAGCAGGAAGGAGTGAGAGAGGACATAGGCAGGCAGGAGTTTTTGCTTGTGGGAAGGAGGGGAGGGGGAAAGGCTTGGGGATGGTGTTGAACCGTATAGTGCTAATATGTATCAACTTCTTGGTTATCACAATGATTTGGCTTTCTGGTTTGGGGATTTGGTTTTCTGGTATCTAAATAAATGTTTTTCTTCTGCCTTCTATGTGGAGAGTCTATTATACTTTGTGATTCAAAACTACACTAGCATATTCATAGTCACCACTGGTTCTGTGAATGTTGCTTGGGTGATATGCTATGCTTTAAAATTATTTTCATTTGATACAACAATCCGGGGAGATAAATTCGGTTATTATTCTCTTTTTACTGATGAGAAAACTGAGGCAAACAGAGGTCATGTGATTTACTAGAAGATATCTGAGACCAGATTTGAAATCAGGTCTTCCTGACTCCAGCTCTGACACTCTATCCAATCCACCACCAAGATACCTCTATAAAAATGAAACAGGATCTTAACATCCATCCTACTTATTCACAAGGTTATTGTGAAGTCTCTAAAAGGAAAATGCATGTGAGCATGTGCTCTGAAAAGTATAAATCTCTATATGCACGTGAGGTATTAGGATGAGGGAACTACAGACTGATTGACACAGAATTATCAAGTAGATTCATCACTATGACATTTTCTATCTCTTTACAGATTTGAATATGCAAAGCAATGCCTGTTGAAAGGCTATTTATTTCATTCTTGGCACTTTGTCTGCCATTAGGGTCTGCAGTCACCAAATGAATAGAGATACTTGACTTAATACTTTGAATATATAGGCTTCCCAATGGCATAACTAAGAATATGGTATTTTACTCAAATATCCTGTCTCTGAAAATAAGACTATTAAAATGGGTAAATACAAGTATCACTGATATCTAAAATACTACTTAAGCGGATGACACAATTTAGAGTAAGACTTACAGAAATAAAAATCCAAGACAGTAATTTTTCTTTCCCCTTCATTATTAGTAGCATTTATTAATTTAAATCTAATTATATCCTTAAAAGTGAGTAAAACTAATTATCCTGAATTTTCTAACGTAGAATGCACCCAGCTGAGGCTTATACAGGATTTAAGTAGCTCTAATTTGGTTGGCATCAAAAACTTTCCCAGGTAGTTTTTTTTTCCATGGTTCTTTCCATAATGAAAAACAATTTATTCATCCTGCTTAAGCTGGGGCATCCAAAGAAGGCCCAACTGAAATGTTCCTGCCAAGTTCCTGGTACTTGGGTGCTCCATCTAGGCTAGAAATAGCTTGGGAATCCATTCCCAATTATTTTCCCCTAAACTCTGTGAGCTAGCTTCTTAACCTCTCAAAGGCAGACCTTGTGCTATTGCTAATTGTACAACAATAATGAAACACCAAATAAATCCTAGTTCCCTTAGCAATGACTCAAGCAGGTTCCTAGCTCACTCACAAGACAGCTTCTGGATTAATGTGTTTTTAGCTACAATTTGAGTTTCCTAGGAATTACCATCTAAAATATATTAAAATTCACCCTGGCAATAAAGCATTAAGCAGACCTGTCAAATGATTTCATCTCTAGATACCATTGTACATCCATATCACTTTATCAAAAGAGGTGTTTGTTTATATATGTTCTGTAATTGACTGCACTACTTGTCCAGTCTTGATCAGTTCCAACCAAATACACTCAACTGTGAACTTGGCAGTGAACCAAACAACCCGTAGAGCACACAGTACAGGAAATACCAAATAGTGACAAAACTAGTGCTAAAAAAAAAAACTGTAGGAATGTATTGCATGAAACCTAGACCTTCAACACCTGCAGAAGAGTAATCATGACATACTGAGATGTTACTAGGCACGGTAGGAATCCCCAAGCTTTTCAACCATAATGGCCACTTCTACCCAAAGCTCTGCACCTTAAACTTCCTAACTCGAACCTAGGCAAGTCACTGAAATTCTCTGAACCTCAGTTTACTCCTCTACAAAAAGGGGAAAATAATATTCATATAATCTACTTCCCATAGTTGTTATAAAGAATTTCATCAACCCCAATCTGCTATATTAATTATTTTCTCTCCAGTCTTTATTTATTTATTTGATTTTAATATTTTATTTTTTCCCAATTTAAAAACAAATTTAACCTTCATTTTTTACAATTTTGAATTCTAAATTCTCCCCCACTCTCTCTTCCCTCTCTCCCCTCATTGAGAAGGAAGTGATTTGATAAAGATTATACATGTGCAGTTGTGAAAAACCTATTTCCATCTATATTGGTCATGTTGTAAAAGAAAACACAGATAAAAGAAAAAGAAAGAAGTTAAAAAAACAGCATACTTCGATTTGCATTCAGATTCCATCCGTTCTTTCTCTGGAAGTGGAGATATGTTATATTAATTTTAATCACCAATAGTTGTCATTATTGCCTCATGGTCCTCAAGACTTATCTTTATAAGTACCCAGAGACTGGAAAAGGATTTATGCTTGGTTTTCACATATTACTGTTCAGTCAACATCTGTCTAAAATCTTTGAAGGTGTCAGAACTTGAAGTCAATAGGCAGCAAGTTATGGTATGGTGGCTGTCATACATCATCTCAACCCCACCACTCTTCACTCATGATCTCCCCATTGTCTTGTGTGATCTTCTGGTTGTTGAGGAAACTGGGCAATCAGTGGTCTACTGCCCCTGATTACACCTCCCCACTGAAAGGGACTGTGATTCCCTGAAACACCCTGAGTCTGTGACAGAGCAAAGAAAAGGGAGACTTGATTTCACACGTAAAGAACCCAACCATAACAGTTTCTAGGTCACAGGAAGGTAACTGGCAGACACAGAGAATTGATTACCTTCAGAAATGTCATTTTGCAAGTTAGCAATTAAAGGCTGCTTTAATATTCTTCTCAAATATATTGCAGCATGGACAACATAATGTGTCACTATAAAGAGTAAGACTTACAGTAGAACTTGTTTAAGGGGAAAATGGTCTCTTCCAACCACATAGGCTGTTGTAAATATAGGCAAACCCATCTTTGCTATTTGAAAGCCCCCAACCCCAAAATGTGCTGAGGGTCACCCTGAGTTCTTGTACCAGCTCTACTGCTAACCAGGTGTATGATTTTGAGCAATTCATTTTGCCTCTTGGGTCTCAGTTTCCACATTTATAAAATGAAGATTTGAACTGGATGTTTTCTTTTCCTTTTCAGATTGAATGTCTTCTAAAGTTTCTTCCATCTGTCACATTATAAGATCCATTCACAGAACCCTAGAGGCAGTCACTGGGTACCCCTCTAAGAGATGGCCCTTAAGGAATTTTCTGCTTTCCCCAGTCTGACAATATCATAAACTAGAAGGTCTTGGGGGCCTGTGAAAGACAAGCTCTGTCTTTTCAAATTAGCATTTTATTGATTTGGGTCTGTCAGGGCTTCAGGTTTATGTATTTTAATTAATCTTATTATTTGCTATTGTGCCCTGAGGTGATACTACAGTGCAACTCCATAAATCTGACATGTAGTCCAATATTGGAGCCCTCTAGCTACCTATTATTTCATCAGAATTGGCTTCTCCAAATTAACAGAAATCCTTTAATGCTTTCTTTATAATCAAGTAATTCCATATAGACCCTGGGGCACCCTACTAACCTTTATAAAATTAAGGTATGTCTATCCATAATATCTTATATGAATATAATACACCACAAGTTAAGAAAGCACTTTGTAAACTGATCTAAATCTAAACTGGTCTTCACAACCCTATGACATGGGTGAGGTAAATACTATTAGCTTCATTTTACAGATGAGGAGACTGAGACCTAAAGAGGTTAACAGACTTGCCCAAGGTCACAGAGCTGCACCAGGGCAGAGACGGAACTTGAAACTAGTTCTTTATAGACTCCTGCTCTAATTCTGACCACCCCACATGGTTTCTTTGTATCTTTTAGCCCCACAGTGAAAAAATATTTCAGTCGGAAAAAAAATCAAAATTCTAGTTTCCAAAACAATGGTTTTAAAGCTTTTAGCAGCAGCAACCCTACAGAAAAAAAAAAAAATCTAAATGCAGGGACAATTGGGGAATGTGATGTGGATGAGACAAGGAAATGTCCCAGGTCCAATAATTATGCCGTGTTCCAAACAGTGTAATTCATTCCAATTATTTCCCAGCCACCCAGATGTCCCATTGTTTTTCAATAAAACATTTTGGCTCATCTGAATCCAATTAATTCAAAATCCATTTCTTCAAATCCCTGGTCCTTTTGAACAAAGGCAGTTTTGTTTCACTGTGAGTGTATCTTATAGACAAAACCATGAAGCACACCCCAAAGATTTGACACCCTTTCAGGAAGAATTACTTGCTGGAAATTTATGGCCCCTGTGACAAATGATATCGAGGCTGAGAGAAAATGAAGGAATGCAAATTCAGCATTAATCAAAGGGAAACCTGTGGTAAATGAGAACAAGTGGCGTGGAGACGAAGAAATCCATTCCACGTCTCTAGATATCTGTAGTTACCCTAAATACTGGGCTTGATCACCCCCAGAATTCAGTGGTACACTTTCTGTGGTTCTCTGCAGATGTGGACGCAGCAAATCCTTTCATAAAGAATGAACTTTGGCGCCACCTCCTGGCTAGCTCCCAAATGAACAAGAAATCGATGAACAAGCTTCATCTCTTACCAACACCCCCAAGATGAATTTGAGATATCTGCTATTGCTTCCTTCCTGATACGAAAATCCACACTGAGACCAAAAGGCTCAGTCTGTTTTCAAGTGCTCAATGCTTATACCATATAGGTAAAAGATTAAAAAAAGGAAAAGGACCTATTTGTACAAAAATATTCATAGCAGTTCTTTCAATGGGGGAAAAGAATTGGAAATGGAGGTGGTGTCCATCAGTTGCTGAAGAAGTTGGATATAATTGCTATGGGATACTATATTCTTATGCTATAAGAAACTATGAGCCTAGTGATCTCAAAAAAACTTGGAATTGATCCAAAGTGAAATGAACAGAACCAGGAGAATATTGTACACAGTAGCAGAAATATTACATGAAGATTAGCGTGAATAATTTAGCTATTCTCAGCAATACAATGATCCAAGACAATTCTGAAGGACTCATGATGAAAGGCGCTGTCCATTTCCAAGAGAAAGAACTGGTGGAGCCTGAACGCAGATTGAAAATACTTTTTCTTTGTTTTATGTTTCTTGGGGGTTTTCATCTGTGTTTTCTTTCACAGCATGACTTACATGTAAATGTGTTTTGCCTGACTAGACATGTAGAACCTATGTCAAATTACTTTCTCAATGAGGGGAAGGAAAGGGAGGAAGAGAATTTGGAACTCAAAATTTGAGGAAAAAAGAGAATACTAAAATTATTTTTACATGTAATTGGAGAAAAATAAAATAGTAAATGAAAAGTCCTGTTATTGAATGCTCAGTCCTTGAGGTTTTGTGGAAACCCTCAAGTCTCCAATAGTACAGGAGATAAATTGAGCCCAATGGTCTTCATCCTCATCCTATCTTGAAAGATTGTAGTGGATAGAATGGAGTCAGGAAAACCTAGGTTCAGAGTCAACCTTTGACACTTCCATGTGATACAGGACTTGCTTATATTAAGCACTTGCTATATACCAAGCATTGTAATGAGTGTTGAGGATATAAAGAAAGGCAAGAAATGGTATCAGCTGTGATGCACCTACTGTATGCAGAATAGTGTGGTAAGGGTGGGGTGGAGAGTGAGGGTTCCATGCTACATGTTTATGTTGTTTCCCAGGAGAGCAAAAGTAAGGGCCAATTTATGGTCTGGCTGTATCTCTGGGAAGGATGTCCACCTCTTGCTAACATGAAACTTTTCCATGGTCTTTGGTAGGAGCTAATGCCTACCTTAGCTATATTATCAGAAGCTGGATGATTAACACAGCTGTAACAACTTCATTCTCCTCCATAAAGGCAGGAAGAATTTCCTGGAGAATGGAGAAAGAAAGTGAATCCCTTCAGTCCAGGGGTGGGAAAGCTGTAACCTCGAGGCCACACATAGCTTTGGTCCATTTCTGGGCACTTGCCACTGAATGGAAACAAATTAGGGTTAGCATGAGAAATAGAGGGAGCATCTTTTGGTTTTGAATGCTAATGGCTCCTTCAGGGTGCTATCCAGAGCAATTCAGGACTCTAGGACTTCAGGGTTGACCCAAAACACCCCTACACTTAGTAGGGGGAGGGCAATTCTCTACAGAAGAGTTTCTTCCCTCTAGTTCAGGGGTTCTTAATATTTTTTGTGTCATGGACCCCTTCAGTAGTTTGGTGAAGCCCTTGTCAAAATCATGTTTTTAAATGCACAAAACAAAATGCATAGAAATGTAAAGAGAAAAATTATATTAAAATATGGTTATCAAAATATTTTTCAAAACAAGTTCATGAACACCAGATTAAGAATTCCTGTTTTAATTACAGATACAAAATGGACATTACATTGGAATAGATGACTGATGAAGGAGGGCCCTTGCAGTCCTGCAATTCTGCAGGTTTCTATTAGCAGGGAACTGGATGCTTTGGCATCATTTACATACTTAACATTAATCCTTCTTGGACACCAACTAAAAGTATATATACATTCTTTCATACATTTAGCCCTTCTAAATACAAAAGAAGTTAGAGATAGACCCTCTAGTTACTAGTCAACCCTAAGGCTACCCTAAATAATTCACTTATACCCTTCCAAGTCTGAGATTTGATTTCCCATAGTTATTTGCACAAGCACAACTACAAATGCTTCTAATAGGTGATAAAAATTAACCTACTTTTCTAAAATTATGCCCCAGTTCTGGCCTCCTTCCTTAATGACCAGTATGGTCTCTGGGAATCCCCTGGTACAGCAAATGCTGCAGAAGAAAATATTTACTTTAGTACAAAAAGACAAAATTTTGCTCTTTGTCCAATTCCCAGGATACTGGAGACTAGTCTGAAAGTAAAGTGGAGAGTATCCATTGATTAAAAACCATGGTAAGAGCATGTCCAGTTAAGTTAGCGACATAAAAGTTGGCAGAGAAATCCAGCTCTTCCACATAAACCCAAGCAAATATTTGAAAATACTCCAAGGAACAATAATGATGAAGAAAACTGAAAAGAAAGAGGTATAAATTTCATTGTTTAATCAAAAAGATCACCAGAGATCATTGGTTGTGAGTTAAGGGTGACCCAGGAAGGGAGAGTAAGCTCAGGTAAACATGATGGAAGCCAAAAGAGGGGAGAAAAGGAATCACTCCAGGAAAGCCATCACAAACCCCTATAATGACAACCAGAGCTCTGATCAGGGAAGTCACAAGCCAATACAAACTCTAGTAAATAGGGAACTCAAATCAGAACATAACTGATTTGTCAAAACAGAAAAGACAAGATCCACCCCTAGATTATTGGAAGATGCAACATGGTACACACATGTTCCTCTCACAGCACTGGGAGGCATGGTATGAAATTGGAACAATCTAGTTCTGGAGACGTACCAGTTCATTGTAGGTCATACAGGAAGTGTGAAACCAGGATACTCCCCAACATCCCACTAGGAGTGATCAAGACTTCAGAAAATGATGACCCACTTCTGATTAGGGATCACACAAGAAGGAGACAGATATAGAACAATACCAGAACCCATAAAAGACTCCCCTGAGTCCACTGAAAGACTGAGACAGAGGCCAAAAATTAAAGTACAAATACAAGTAACCCCTTCTGGACTGGTAGTGGAAGTAGAATTCAGACTACTTAGGAGACATGGTCAAACAAGACCTACTCAACTTATCCAAAAGCACCAGAAGGATGCATCCCCCATCCCAAACACAAAATCCCAATCCAAGAAGAGAGACTGAAAATATAAATAAGCAAAAGAAAACTCCAAGCACAATGAGGAAATACTGAGGGTTAAGAGAAGTCAAAGAGGTAAACCATAAGAAAAGAGTAACCCTACATAAACTACAAGCAGAGCCTCAGAGAGAAAAAATGGCTTGGCCACAAATACAGAGATTATGCCCCCCCCTTAATGTATAATATAAGAATAAAGAGAATTAAAGTTTAGAAGGGGATAATAGAAAGAATAGCTTAGAAAAATAACGCTGAAATATTAGATTCCTTGTGAAACGAACCTGTCTCAGTGACTTCATGGGACAAGAAGAAATATTAGAATGAACCCAAAGTACTAAGAAAAGCTGTTTATGTGTGTGAGGGTGGGGACTTAAAGAATCTACTATTGAAAAATAACTTGGGAAAATCAAAGAAATAATTTTTAAATCAGGCCCTTTGAAAAATATGACTAAACAAAATACCTTGACATTATATTTCAAGAAATCATGAAGAAATTTGCCCAGATCTGTTAGTACCAGATGAAAAAGTGAAAATAAAATTCACTGGTCATTTCTTGAAGGAACCCTCCAGTTGAAAACATCTAAGAACATCATGGTCAAAATTCAAAGCTTCCAGGACAAAGAAAAAAAATGCTTCAAATAGATTAGAAGAGTTCAAGTACCAAGGAACCACAATCAGAACATACAGGACTTGGCATAAAGGAGAAAAAAAATTGAATATGAAATTCCAAAAAGCAAACAACAAATTTTTACAAACAAGAATGATATGCATGCCAAACTTAAAGGGGGGAGTAAAGAGAATGAACCTTTAATATAATACAGGACTTTCAAATACTTCTCCTGAAAAGGCCAGATCTGAGCAGAAACTTTGAAATGTAGACACAAGAGTCAAGAGAAAGAAATGTAAATACATTTGAGCAATTATAAGGGATTTAATCATGATAATTTACTTAAATTCTTATAGAAGGAGATTAAATAAAGTTCCTTCATAATCCTGCTTTATAGAATTAAGGGAAAAAAATAATAAAATTCACATTGAGGAACAAAAGTTAAAGAACCTCAAGGGAAATGGGAAGTGGAAGGGAAGAAGAACCAAAAGAACCAGATCTCAAACTGTACTACAAATCAGTAGTCAAGACAGTCTGATAGTGGTTAAAACAGAAAGTCAAAGCAAAGCTTATGGCTTTTCCAGTAGTAATGCACAGCTGTGAAAATTGGACTATAAGGAAAGCTGAGTGACACGGAATTGACACTTTTGAATTGTGGTGCTGGAGAAGACTTTTGAAAGTCCCGTAGACAGCAAGGAGATCAGTCAATACTTAAAATAAATTTATTCAGATTATTTAATGGAAGGACAGATACTGAAGCTAATACTTAAATACTTTGGCCACATAATGAAAAGACAGGATTCATTGAAAAAGACCCTGATGTTGAGAAGACTGAAGGCAAAAGGAGAAGGGGACAGCAGAGGATGAGATGGATATGTCATAGAAACAACAAACATGAGCATGGACAGACATCAGGAGATAGCAAAGGATAAAAGATCCTGGCATGCTATGGTCCATGGGGTCACCAAGAGTTGGACACAACTGAATGACTGAACACCCACAACAAACAGAAAAGTTCATTAGAGAAACCAAGAAAGTACACAAGATCCAGAAGCAATCAACCTTTGTAGCATAATATTTGACAAACCTGAAGACTCCATCTACTGGAGTAGGGACTCACTGTTCAACAAAAAAATACTGGAAAATCTGGAAAGAAAGCTGGCAAAAATTAGAGAGAGAGCAAAATCTCATGTTACATGCCACAATTAATGCTAAATAGATTTGTGGTTGTTGCTCAGTCATTTCAGTTGTGTCTGACTCTTTGTAACCTCATTTGGGGTTTTCCTAGCAAAGATACTGAAATTTTGCCATTTTCTTCTCCAGCTAATTTTACAGATGAGGAAACTGAGGCAAAGAGGGTGAAGTGACTTACCCAAGGTCATACAGCTGGTAAGTGTCTGACACCAAATTTGAATTCAGATCTTCCTAACAGTCTATCCACTGAGCCACCTAGTTACCCTTCTAAATGGATACATAAAAGGTGTTGTTATAGCCAAATTAGAAGAAATCTTTCCCAACTATGGATAAAGGAGGCATCCTTGAATAGATAAGGCACCAAAAGAATTACAAGAGCAAATGAACAATCTTGATTACATAAATTAGAATTTTGTGTAAACAAAATCAATGCAGTTGGAATTGGGAGAGAGGAAGTTGCATGGGGGGAGGAATCTTTACATCAGATTTCTCTGATAAAGATTTCTCATCTAAGACAAGACATGGATACAACTATTTGAAAATTTCTTCTAAAAATAAGAGAAATGAGCTATCAACAACAATTTTATTATAAAAAATGGTCCAAATCAGTGATAATAAGCAAAATGCAAATTAACCCACTTTGAAATTCTTTCACGTTCTCATCAGTTGGGCAAAGATAACAGAAAAGAAAAATGATCATTGTTACCAGGAATGTGGGAGAATGAGCACACTAATACACTGCTGGTGGTATTGTGAAGTGAACCAATGATTCGGAAAGCAATTTGGAACTACACCCTCAAAACTCAATAACCTAGATATATCCTTGGATCTAGAAATGCCACCATGAGGCTTATACTTCAACAAAACCAAAGAAGGAAAGGACTCACATATAAACAAATATTTATAGCAGCATGTTCTGTTATAGCACATACTGGAAACAAAGCAATTGGAGAATGGGTGAGCAAGTTAGGTAATGTGAATATAATAGAATCAGGTTTCTCTATAAGAAATTATGAAAAAGATATATTTTCAGAGAAATCTGAGAAGACTCGTATGAACCAATGTAGCATGGGCAAGTCCAGAACAGCAACTTATAGGATAACTGCAACATTTTAAAGTAAAATTGCTATAAAAGATCTAAGAACTATGGTAAATGGCAGACCAGACATGACTCCAGAAGACTGATGAATCAAGCTTCCTAACTCCTGGCAGAGAGGCAAAGGACTGAAGGTGTGGAATGAGACACACATTTTTCAAATACAACCAACGTGCGTGTTTCTTTTGTGTTACTTATGCTCATTTTTTTTTTACAAGGGAGACATTTTGAAGAAAAAGAAAAGCTGGGGGGAGTGAGAGGAATGACAGTGATACTACAGATATGAAAGAGTATCAACCAATCAGTTTTAAAAACGGAACTGAGAAGAAGAAAATTGAGAAGGGGACACAAACAAGTAAGACAATGTTGGAACTACATATTAAATTTGAAATACACAAAAGACACAAGCCATATGGAATGGGCATTCAGGATGTCATATGTGGTTCTCTTTTTCTGTTCTTTGTATAAACAAATGAAACAGCCAGTGGTGCCAGGCCTTGAGCGAGGAAGACCTAAGTTTACATGTGACCTCAGATACTTAAAATCTGGGTGATACTGGGCAGGTCACTTAACTTCTGTTCACTTTAGTTTCCTGCACCTACCTCCCAGAATGGTGAGGATAAAATGAGATACTAGTAAAGCATTTAGCACAGTGCCCAGCATGCAATCAGAGATAATAAATGTTAGCTATCATCTTCATCATTATTTGTGAAACATTTAGCACAGTGTCTGGCACATAGTAGGTGCTATATGAATGTTCAATTTTTGTTCAATCATTTTCAGTCATGTCTGATTCTTCATGACCTCATTTGGGGTTTTCTTGGCAAAAATACAAAAGTAGTTTGCCATTTCCTTCTCCATCTCAGATAACAGGTGAGGAAACAGACAAACAGGGTTAAATGACTTGCCCAGGGTCACACAGCTAATAAGAGTGCCAGATTTGAACTTAGGAACACAAGTCTTCCTGCCTCTAGACTAAATGCACTCTACACTAAAACACACCACCTAGCTGCTCCTAAATGTTAGCTATTATTAAATATTCATGTCTGTAGTTTTTGTGAGGCTCATAAAAATAAAAAGGAAAAGCATTAAAGAACTATGGTAAGCTTTCAGAATATATGAGTCTGCAGACCTTAATGAAGACATTTCCATTTTCCCAAGTAATATTGCATTTTCTCTTAAAAGAGAAAGTCAACAAATATTTATTAAGTAACCAAAAAAATGTGCCCAGAATTGCACTAGGTGTCCTTCAGAATATAAATATAGAATATAAAAGGAGAAAAACATAATCCCTGCCTTCAAGACCCTTCAAGGATAGCTGGGAAAGCAGACACACTGAATAAAACAGAGCATAATGCAAACAGGATGGGATCAATAGTGAAGTGCTGTGGTAGAGGTTATGGCATTCAGAGCATGGAGAGATGATGGCAAAGATCACTGGATGTGGAGACAGAAGACCTTGGTCGTACCCTGCCTCTTCCACTCAGGAGCTGCAAGGCTCTGAGCACATCACGTAGCTATCCAAACAAGAGTTTATTAAGAATCTGCAATGTCCAATGCAATGTGGTGGGTGCTGGAAAGACAAATATAAAACTCAAATAGTCTCTGCTCTCTCAATAAACTCTGCGATTCTGTTAACTCACATGGAAAATTAGGTTGCAATTGTAGCATCATTATATAATGTTATATGTTATTGTTACATTGAACAAGTTGGCATAAAAACAATTATATCAAAAAAAGTATTGTGAGGGTAGTACTTCATTGTGCTATAAAAATTATGACGTCCTTTTATTATTTCAAGACCACAGAATGTTAGAGATGAAAAGAACCTTAGAGATCATCTTACCTAACCCTCCCATTTGTGGAAAGATCCAAATTAATATTATCTCTGATTTCTACTCTATGGATCTTAATATTTAGTTGATTTTATGTTGTATTGATATTTGCATCTGTCCAAACTCATCTCGCTCAAAAAACAAGTCTCTCCTAGTCTGAATGCGCTTAAAGGACGGATTGAAAGAAAATGTTGCTATCATTCATGCAGCTAGTTCGAGACACCTGTTTGTTGTATGCAAAATCCGACCAGATTAACTTGGTGTCATTTCTTCAAAAGACAAGTCCTTGCCTGTTCCTGTACAATTATGGGTGGTTTGATCTCCCCCAAGGGAACTAACTGGGTGGTTCTGATTTTCTAACCAAAGATTTCAAGAGACAGATGAATACCATAAAACAATTAACATTCCTTAATTGTTGGAGAAGGTCTAATCAGCCATACCTGAATACCAAGTGTGTAGCCAATGACAATGTTCCCCGACTTCTCAGACCCCCTTCTCTTCTGTGTGTCAATATAAAGGGCCTCTCCTTCCCATAGGGGTCATTGGCCTTACTGAGTTGGCCCATCGGATCTGCTTTGTTAACATTATGTATGTCATTGTTAATAAAATGACTATGCTCAGAGAACTATTTCAGCTTCTCTTCATGGCATTTTGCTCACCACATTTTAGAGATAAGGAAGATGAGGCCCAGAGAAGATAAATGACTTGTCCAAAGTCACTCCATCTGGTCTTTGGATTCCAAATCTGACTTTCACCATACTATGCTGCTTCTCAGTGAAGGAATCCTGGCATTGTCACTTACCTGACCTTGCACAGATGATTTCATCTCCCTGGGATTCAGTTTTCTACACCAGATGCCGCCTTCTCTCCCTTCCTGTGCAGAAGGGCATGTTGAAGAAACTTCTTTGAGGCCCCAAATCCTAGGAGTTGGTAACAACCTCTGAGATTTTCGAGACTCTAAAATTCTTTCCCTGAAGCCACTAAGGGAGCTAATTCTCCCTGTTGCCCAACTGAATTTGTCTTAATTACTTCTAACATTATTTTCATGAATTGTGAAGTTGATTTGAGGGCACATTTCATGCTGCTTGCCCCACTTGGTGCTGTTTGCCCCCTGGTGGCAGTTGCCTTAGGTTCTGAAAATGGTAGGATGAGAAGGGTCACTAAAGCCTATGATAGCTCTATAATTCTATGAGGTAGAACTTGAACCAGACATCGGTGAATAGGTAGGATTCAAAATGGCAGAAAGAAGCAGCTATACATTTCGAGTTCGTTGGGAAGGAAGAAAAGAAAGAAGGCAGGAAGGAAGGAAGGAAGGACAGAGAAAAGAAAAAATGAGTTTTAAAAGAATGACAAGTGCAGGAGGAGTGCTAGATTGTCCATAGGTCACCTTAGGTTGTATCAAGTAGGGACCATGATGTGAAAATAACATGGCGACCAGAGAAGTACAGTGACTCTGAAGAAACAAGTACTCAGTGACCAAAGAGTATAGGAAAGAAGGTTCAAGCTCCCAGTGGCCATGAACACATCACACTTGCCTTTGTGCTCTTTCTCTCTTTCATACCAACCCAGAAATAAATTCTCAATCCACTCTACCCTATTCCCTTCCCTAGGATTTTCTTCCCCACCTTCCTTTCTAGACAGACTGGTTTCTTTCCCAGTGTTTCTCCACAAGTCATGATCCTTCCCCACCCCACAGTGAAGATAAATCATGATCTAGATGCCGCCTTCTCTCCTTTCCTGTGCAGAAGGGCATGTTGAAGAAACTTCTTTGAGGCCCCAAATCCTAGGAATTGGTGACAACCTCTGAGATTTTCGAGATTCTAAAATTCTTTCCCTGAAGCCACTAAGGGAACTAATTCTCCATGTTGCCCAACTGAATCCATCTTAATTACTTCTAACATTATTTTCATGAATTGTGAGGTTGATTTGAGGGCACATTTCACGCTGCTTGCCCCACTTGGTGCTATTTGCCTCCTGGCTGCAGTTGCCTTAGGTTCTGAAAATGGTTATGTTTCTGATGGGTGCTAATGACAGAATAATCCAAGCTAATGTGGTTTTACTCTCAGGCAACACGATCCTTTAACACAAAGTGCATGTGTCTCCAGATGGTGCATAGAAAGTGACTAATATTAGGAACTGAAATATCATAGCAGTCAGATAGGGGTAACAAGACCTCAAACTTGAATATTTTAGCAAATAGAAGTTCTAATAAGAGATATAATTAGGGCAAGGGGACCAAGGCTTTGACTCAGCATGCCAAAGTCATCACCACATTAAGAAGGCAATCCTTTGGCAGCATATAAACAACACTTGACTTAACAAGAACACGCAGTAAAAATAGGAGGCTATTGGATGGTAGACTAAATGAGCTCTTCCCACCTCTCCTGACCCAGATCTCACTGTTCCCCAACTACATGCACAATTTTCTATACTTGAACAGGAATTCCTAAATACAGCTTTAGATCTCATACCGGTTCTGGTTCCTCAGATTTTGCTTAGAAGAAATGTAATGGGTAGGTCTGGCTCAGTTCAGTTCCCTGGTAGTTTAGGTTTGGTGTTAAAAATTAAATGAAATACTTATAGTTTCTTTTTTTAAAATAAATTTTTATTAGTCTTTTTTAAAAATATCTCCATAGTCTCCCAAATTGTCCTTTCTTTTACCCTTTCCAGAGAGCCATCCCATATAATAAATAGTATTTTAAGACGAGAGGGAGAGAAGAAGGAAAAAGCCAGCATAACTGATGCACCTATCAAAAAGTCTGAAAATTTGTGCAAGATATAATAATTATGAACCTCCTTCCTCTGCAAAGAGATGGACTTTAGCACTCATAGTTTCATTCAACACTTAACAGAAGATTTACTGAGCCATAGCATAGAAAGGATATTCAACAAGGCCACTTCAGCATCTTGGGTACAAGCATCCCATCTGCCCCACCCTTTCTCTCTCTTTCCTCCGTGTGGAAATGATTCTGGACAACAGAGCAGAGTGTAGTGACATCAGTTCCATTGGAACTGAAGGGCCCATACTCCATATGAATGTGCCTTTTCATTCCATTAGCTGCCCAGGAAGCCATCTTAATATGACCAGAGTATACCAAGAAGCCATGGCAAGAAAGGTGAAGCTTGACCATTTGTCCCCTGAGCCAATCAAGTCATGGGGACCAGGAGCCTACGTCATTTCAACTGTAATTCCAGTTGTTAGTTGAGGTTAGAAATTTTTTTTTTACCTTTTAATCATTTCATTCAAAGATGTCTACCCAAGTACTGCCTGGGAGGGGAGAGAGAGACAGAGAGACAGAGAGAGACAGAGACAGAGAGACAAAGACAGAGAGAGAGAAATAGAGACAGATAGAGACAGAGAGAGAGAGAGAGAAAGAGAGAGAATTATTTATATTTTTGTTGTTCAATTGTGTCTGACTCTTCATGATCCCATTTGGGATTTTTCTTGGCTAGGATACTGTACTTTGCCATTTCCCTCTCCAGCTCATTTTATGAAGGAGAAAAATGAGTCAAAAAGCATTAAATGACTTGCCCAGGGTCACAAAACTAGTAAGTGTTGGAGGCCAGAGCTGAATTCAGGTCTATCCTGATACAAGACCCAGCACTCTATCTACTGTATCCCCTTATATTTTAGGTTCCTTTAATAATTTCTGAGGTCCTTGAATACAAAACTCCTACAAAGAGGCTTGACCCTCCCTGGATATCACTAGGAGAGAATATGGGTCAAGACATGCTAGAGGAAGATGGCATTGGTGATCCAAGTGACCAGAGCACGGTGAAAAACAATCCAGACCATGCTTGTAAAGTCTTAGAGTTTTCAGGGGTGGCTATAAATTAAGAGATCCAAGTAGAGAGAGGTAGTCTTCCTTTTTCCTTACCAAGTGGATATTCAGAAATACTGCCCTTCTATATGCCTTGCTTTTAAAAGAACAAAGTGTTAGTTCATACTGAAGTGGATTCAAGAAAAAACAATTACCTGCAGAGATGCACTTGTCTACACAGAAAGCAGACTCTTCATTTGTTGAAAAAAAACAAAAACCTGAAATATACTTGAGAGGGGATAAAACTCCTTTCCCCAATCCATACTTTCTTCAGCTCTAAATGCTTAATACAGGCAGCATTCTGAGGGTCTGACTTTAAAGGAAAGCTTCCTTCCTTCCTTCCTTCCAAGTAATGTTAGAAATGCTGCCTTTGCAGCATTGACAGAGGCATCTGGTCTCAGCAGAGTCCAGACATTTCCGTAGGGTAATGCTGCCATTCAGTGGGAGCTCCTGAAATGGCAGTGAGAAAAATTCTCTCTGTGACTTTGTCTTAAAAGAAAGGAAACTTAAAAGATTTGAGATGATCAGACCTTTTATAGTGATGAAGATTCATTGCTCAAAAATAAGTTACTCTAACACGCACACACACACAGGATGACTAAGCCTACTTCATTGACTGAGGTGATCCTATATGACTTCTTATTATTTCCCATACTTCGGGGAACTGTCATCAACTCCCCACTCCTCTCCTTCCTTTTGTCCTTCTTTCCTTTCTTCCTTCCTTCCTTCCTTCCTTCCCTTTCCTCAGTTCTGTAGCCTTAATATTGGCCCTCCCAATGCCCCACCATCTCTGGGAATTTGCTCCTCCTTCCCTCATGCATCATCAGTTTATCCCACTTTTCCTATATGTTTACAAAAATGTTCAGGTCTCTTCAATCCCAAAAAACCTTCCCTTGGACCATCTACTTCCTATAGTAATTCTCATCTGCCTTCACTTCCTCACTATTAAATTTCTGGAAAAAAAAAACTGTGTGATGCCCCTTTTGGATCTGCTCATCCAATTCACACTGCCACTGGTTGATTAAGATCCCTATAGAAGAAACCATTTTTATTTCCAGAATTCTAGGGTGGGGTGTGGCCTTAAGGCCATATGTGGCCTTCTAGGTCCTTAAGTGTGGCCTTTTGACTGAATCCAAATTTTACAGGACAAATCCTCTTAATAAAAGAAAGATTCTCCACTGGAGAATACAGAAGACCGTCACTGACTCTATCCTTTCAAGGACCTGAAGCACAGCGAATAGAAAAAAAAATTGTGCTAAAAAAAAGAAGAAAAACCAACATACATTATGCATTCTACAACAAGTCAATTTCAGCTACCTCGGGTCCCCTACAGATCTCACTGCATTTCATAGAGTCAATAAGAATACCTAGATGGGAAAGGTCTTCTGTGAGCAATGTCCCAGAAACCTGCAGCCCCCACCCTCTGGGAGCAGAACTCACCATCATTGCTCTGCCTTCATAGAGCCCTCCAATGGCTGGGGTCCCCATGGTGGGTTGTACTGACTTCAGCCATCTTCTAAGCTGTGTCTTTGCCATCATCAAGATGCCCCATAGGCCATCTTGATCATGAACTTAGACCTAGAAAAAATTATAGTGTGAGAGCTGGAAGGGACCCTAGAGGTCATAGATTTCAACCCCTAATTTAATAGATAATTCATCCAAGATCACACAGTTAGTTAGCAGCCTACAGGGAAATTCGAACCCAGTTCCTTAGACTCCACATTGGATTCTTTCCACCATAATACATTGATTCCCCTCAGCAACTTAGAAGCATGAGGACCATGCTTCCAGCACTTATCAGGGCAAATGCCCTTAGTATAAGATACAAAGTTTTCTTTCTAGTTTTCAAAGGTCTTCACAATTTGACCACAACCTACTTTTCCAAATTTATTACACATTATCCCTCTTTATACACTACAGTCCAGCCAAACTGGACTATTTGTTGTTTCTCATACAGAACAATTCAGTTCCTGTTCCCATGCACAAGTTGTCCCATATGACTGAAATAGTCTTCCTTCTCATGTCTACTCCCTTGGAAGCCTTAGCTCCCTTCAGGAGCTCCTCTTCCAGGAGGCCTTTCCTCCCCAGTTGTGTCTTCTATCCCCTCCAAGTTCTTTTCTATATCTCTTATATTTGTTTATTACTTTACCTGATAAAATATAAGCTTTCTGAGGTCAAGTGCTATCATTTTTGGCTTTGGTTTCCCCAGTGCCTATCATAGTGTCTGTTGCACTTATAAATGCTTGTTAGTTAATTGATAATTTGCAAAAGGAATATTCTTTGTCAGACCCTATGTATTAAATTCCAGCTGGAAAACACAAATTCCTCTCCTTATCCAGCCCATTGTAAATAGTTTTACTATAGGTTTGCAGCTGTGGCAAGGAGATTTCAGACCAGAACTACTTTTGAAACTTAGTCTTCTGTTCTCTTTCCTCATAGGAATGAGGGGTCAATCCCATCTTCTTGAGTACTCAACTTTTTCCTTGGTGATTCTATTTACAAATGCAGTGACTGAAATTTCCCTTTTCCTTGTCCAGTTCTGGCATCCTTTCTGTTTCTTAATAACTAGAGAGCTGGACATTAATTTCTTGAACTTGGGTTTTTGAATTAGGGTTCATGAGCCCTCAAGACTTCAGTGGACAGAATTCAGGAAGTCTGAGGACTTGGATGGGAAAAAAATTACATCCTTATTTTAATATAATTAATTTCCTTTTGCAATCCTATTTACTTTATTTTGGGCATTTAAAAATATCATTTTGAGAAGGGATCCATCAAGTTCACCAGACTAGCAAAGAGAGCCATGACAAAAACTAGGTGAAGAAACTTTGACTTAGAGTGATTCTCTAACAGTCCTGGGTAGTTGAAAAGAGAATTCATTTGTCCTTGTTTGCTTTCATTAGGTTCTTGGATGAACTTAATCCTCCAGCTATAGGACACTAAGCTGTTATTTGAAGTTTTCTCCTTGTGCATCTTGGAGGACATGCCTACAATTCTCTTTTATACATCTAGAGATCCAAGAGAACTCAGAGGTCATAAACCATATATCAAGACCATTAGGTAACCTTGGAATGAAGTCTTATTTTTAAAAATTCAAAAGTTGAAGCTCTAAGCCTAAAATGCAAGTTGATGCTATTCTTTTTTTTTTTAACCTCCCTCTCCTCTCTTCGACCTAAATTATAACAATAAACTCTTGGTGCCCTAGAGAGTCTTTACAGAATATGGGAATAAAATCCTAGTTGTGAAGGAAAAGTAGAACCTCTGAATTCACTTTTTACCAAGGAGCTCTGTAGTGTTCATGAGTCAGAAGTTATTTAAATAATCACATATAAACCAAAGCATAGATTTTATGGTCCATCTCTTCTCTTTCATTTTGCTTTTGTCCTTGGTTGTTTCTTTTTCTCTTCCATTCTAACTTTCTCTCTCCCTATTAAATAGCTTCAGGCCCAGTCTCTTGCCTTTCCCTCACCCCTGCTCCAGATCCTTTACAGGTCGAATTTCTCCTTTGTACAAAATGTACAGGGGAAAAGAAGCAAAACAAAAAAAAATGCCATTTAATGTATAGAACCTCCAGGACTTTTGCCATCTCCTTCTTTTATCCCCCTTGAGCTCCATACCTAGATATATGGTGGTGCGCTCTCTCTGATATTGTAGGGGTTTCCTGTGCCTTGCTTCTTGCCATCTGGCTTTGATCCCTCTGTCTAGGGGTCTTACAATGTGTATGATGTCTCACGTGTGTGTATTACCCCTGGGGCAGCCATCCAGTTTGAATGACAATACTCCCAGTTTCCCTTCCCCCTTGGGATTTCTGTTTCTTCCTACAGTGAGATTGGTGCAAACCAGTCCAATCTAACATTTCCACACTGTTTCCTTCTTACTGGTCCAATCTGCAAAAACTACATGACTCCTCTGTTTAGCATCAGTCAGGTTAGGTAAGTTTGGTTGTGTGTTGTTGTATTAGTTACTTCAGTTTCTCTTATCAAGCTAGTCTCAGTTCCATGATTTCTTTGGTTTAAGGGCCACAGGGGAAAGCTTGGAGTTAATCCCCTAATTATTCTGTAATTGGGTTGAGTAGCTGCTGAGGTTTTTCACCGGAATATCTTATTCTGAGTTGTGCTAATTATTCTCCCGTCAACACTTGCTCAGACTTCAAAGAGCTGGGAAGATCTGCTGACATCAGCTTGTTAGCATTTGTTAGCACACGCACTTGGAGGAGAAGCTGATTAGGCTGATGGAGGGTGGGAGAGAATAGGAGTGTTTTCCAATAGTTTGTTCAGTCTCTCTCTTTCTAGGTGTCCTGTATTGTGTATTGGCCCATTAAGAGCTATTTGGAAGGGAAATCAGTCAAGGATCATTCATATTTCTAATGATTATGTGGAGTCAGATACTGGAAAAATCAAACAAAAATGAAAACAGTTCCTGTCCTCAAGTAGCTTATGTTCTATCAGGGTAAACAATATGCGCACATGTAATTATTTATAAAATATAAACAAATACAAATATGTAAAATACATAAATATTTACAAATATATAAAATATATACAAATTCAAATACATAAAAAATACAGGTACAAGTAGATGAAATACATACAAATGCAAATATATAAAATAGATACAAATATAAACAATATATACATTCAAATATATAAAATAGATACAAATATAAACAATATATATACATTCAAATATATAAAATAGATACAAATACAAATGTATAAAATATACACAGATACAAAATTAAAAGGTAATTGGGGAGAGGAGAAGACAGTAAATAGAAGATAGGAGAATCAGGAAAAGCCTCATTAAAGGGCAACTAGGGAATCTACAAGTCAGAGCCAGGAACAATGGAAGAAGCAATGAATTTTGAGACAGAAGATCTAAGTTCTAATCCCAGTTCTACTTTTAAGCACTTATATAACCTTAAACAAGTCATTTCATCTCTAGGACTCACTTTCCTCATTTGTAAAATGAGGTAGTCTATTCAGATATTGTGGTATGAAATCACTAGTTAGTCAATCAACTAGCATTTATTAAGAGCCTATTATATAACAGGCACTGCCCATAAAATAGGAAAATAGTCTGGCTAACATTTCACACCACATACTTGTCTCAATCATTTCAGTTAAGTCTGACTCTTCATGATCCCATACGGGGTTTTCTTGAGCAAAAATACTGATGTGGTTTGCCATTTCCTTAGCTCATTTGACAGATGAGGAACTGAGGCAAGCAGGGTTACATAGCTAGTAAATATCTGACGCTGGATTTGAACTGAGGTCTTTCTGACTCCTGACCCAGCACTCTAGTCACTGTGCCACCTGCCTGCCCATATACTAGGTTATATCAAATGGTTACATGATTTAGTTACAAAGGGACACATTATAAACAAATCAGAGCAGGAGGTTGTAACATTTATTGTGTCACAAATACTTTTGGCATTCTGACGAAAACTATGGACCCCTTATTAAAATAGTATTATAAATGAACAAAATAAAAGGATTACAAAAGAAACCAATTACCAAGATTAGGAGGGAAGCAGAAAACTGGGAAAGAATTTTTACTACTAATGTCTGTGATAAAGATCTCATTTCTGAAATCTACAGAGAACTGAGTCAAATTTACAAGAATACAAGTCATTCCTCAATTGATAAATGGTCAAAGGATATGAAAAGGCAGTTTTCAGAGGAAGAAATTAAAACTATCTACAGTCATATGAAAAATGCTCTAAATCACTATTGATCAGACCTACAGTTCTGAGGTACCACATCACACCTATCAAACTGACTAACGTAACAAAACAGGAAGATGATAAATGTTGGAGAAGATGAGGGAGAATTGGAACACCAATTCATTGTTGGTGGAGCTGTGAGCTGATCCAACCATTCTGGAGATCAATTTGGAACTATGCTCAAAGGGCTACAAAATTGTGCATACCCTTTGACCCAGCAATACCTCTTCTAGGGCTATGTAACAAAGAGATCATAAAAAATGGGAAAAGGTCCCACATGTACAAAAGTATTTATAGCAGCTCTCATTGTGGTGGCCAAGAACTGGAAATGGAGGGAATGCCCATCAACAAGTTGTAGTACACGAATGTGATGGAATACTGTTGCACCATAAGAAATGGTGAAAGATACTCTCTCAGAGAAACCTGGACTTATATGAACTGATACAAGTGACTTGAGCAGAACCAAGGAAACAATGTATACAATAGCAACAATATCATTAAAGAAAAACAGCTTTGAAAGTCCTAAGAATTCTAATCAATGTGATGATCAACCATGACTGTGGAGGACTTGTTATCCATCTCTTGACAAAGATGCTTGCTGAATGAGTCACATATTTTTGGATGTAGCAAATATGGGAATTTGTTTTGCTTGACTATTCATATTTGTTTCAAAGATTTTACTTGTTTTTCAGTGGGATGGTGGAAGAGAAAATCAAGCTTGTCAATTAAAAAAGAATAAAAAAATTTTTATGTGATAATAACATAAAAGGTTTTTTCTAATAATTTGCCTCTAAAGTCCCTTCCAGATCTAAATGTAATGATTCTATTTCATAGAACCATAGATTCACTGTAATGAAGTATCCTCTCCCCCTAGTTCTGATTTCAAATTTCTACCATAACAGTTGTGTTATTTTTCCCTTTTTTTCAATTTTCCTAATAGAACTCTAATGATATACAAGAAAAGAATGCTCCAGAATTGAATTCAGGCAATCATCTCCAAATTAGAGCCTTCAGTTTTTTTGTGTGAGTTGCAAACCTCATCCTTCTAAGTGAATTGATCTAGGGATAGCTATAGGATCACCATAATAGAAAGGGTCTTCTCTCTGGGATAGTTTAGTATGGGGGAAAGAGTTCTGGATTTCGGAGTAAAGAAATTGGGTTCACCTCCCTGGTTCAACATTGGATGGCTCATTGGATGATGGGCAAACCAGTTAACCTATCTGTGCCTCAGTTTTCTCTGTCAAACGAAAAGGATGATACTTGTACTACTTACTATACAGGGAAAGGAAAGCATTTCATAAATTTTAAAGCTATTAATATTATTTACATCAAGGTCTGATACATAGACAAGAATAATTTTCCATCGAAATGTAATAATTCTTCAGTCACAATCTGACTACCTTTTGGTAGACTGAATGAAAGTTTTCCCTTCATGTTATTCCAAATGTAGGAGGAAAAAGGGGTGAAGGATGCCTCAAGTCTTCCAGAATTCCTTTTATTGCCAAGCTTAGTTGAAGCACAGTGGGTCGAGTCTCAGACCTAGAGTCAGGAAGACTCATCTTCTGAGTTCAGATTTGGCCTCAGACATATATCACTTATGTGACCCTGTTTACCTCAGTTTCCTCATCTGTAAAATGATCTGGAGAAGGAAACAGCCAACCACTCTAGTATCTTTGCTAAGAAAGCCCAAATGGGGTCACAATGAGTCAGATATGACTGAAATGACTGAACAATGTCCATAGACAAAACAATAACTCTGCATCGTACGAAAAGAACTAGTTGAGTTCTTCGATTTAGTGGGGGCAGGGGGAAGGAAGGATTCAAACCAGTTTGATTAAATTGTCTAATTGTCTGATTAACTGTCTATTTAAATCATTGGTAGCTTACTTTCCAGTAGCCCCGTATAGAAATAGTCTCACTTCAATTGGTCTAGAACATTTTATATAAGTTGACTTATCCTCCTTCCACCTCCTTGGAATCCAAATGCAGGGTTTCTGGTGCCCATCTTGACCCTGTTTTTACTAGGCATATTTTCCAGCACTTACTATACCATTTTCATTCTAGTCAATTCAGATCAATTCAGTGGAATTCAAGGAACATTTATTAAGTGTCTACTGTGGGCCAGTGGGACAATCAAAGGTAGTGTGACAGTGTAGTGATGTAGTATAGTGGCTAGAGGGCCAGTCTTGAACCAAGGAAGACCTGAGTTCAAGTCCTACAACTGATACATACTATCTCTATGACAGTGGGCAAGTTCTTTAACCTTAATTTTTTGTTTTCAGTCATTTCAGTTGTGTCTGACTCTTTGTAACCCCATTTGAGATTTTCTTTGCAAAGATTCTGGAGTAATTTGTCATTTCCTTCTCTAGTTTATTTTGCCAATAAGGAAACTGAGACAAACAGGGTTAAGTGACTTGCCCAGGGTCATACTGTTAATAAGTGTCCTACCTTTCCCATTCAATTTTAAGCTCTTGAGGGCTACAACTGTTTTCTTCAGAATCTCTGCTTAGCGTCTGGAACAGTACCCAAACACTCTGTGCCCCTCAAGCAACTCTCTAAAAGACTCGGAGTTGCTGATCTAAATTGGTAGATTGTTTCCCCACTGAAACTTCTCTACATGAATGAATTAACAAGTCGATCCCACCCAATCTCTTCTTCTATTCTCCCCTCTCTCCCCAAGCCCCAAATAGTGCAGAGATGCTAAGGAATAAACAAAGGCAGTCAAAAGTAGATCAGTCCCTAAACATGAGGGAATGTCCCTCTGCATTTATTCTCAGATTGCTTCATAAATTTCCTTAAAGTTATCATTACTTCAAAATAAACCTTTTAGAGGTGCCAAAATAGACACGGACCGTGTTTTTCACATATATTTCCTACCTTTTCCATTCGGTTTTAAGCTCTTGAGGGTTACAATTCCCATTTCTTCAGGCTCTCTGTTCAGCACTTAGAACAGCTCCCAGAACCCTGAATCTTCCATAACTCTTATATTCTGGTC
The DNA here is from genome assembly GCA_028658325.1 of Potorous gilbertii. Taxonomy (NCBI): domain Eukaryota; kingdom Metazoa; phylum Chordata; class Mammalia; order Diprotodontia; family Potoroidae; genus Potorous; species Potorous gilbertii. Next base: position 692,857,502 of record CM053769.1, on the reverse strand, counting down.
CCCTCTGAGTCTCAACAGCACAAAAAGCTAAGTCAGTGTAAATGGCACAGGATGAATGAGATGTGTGAATGATAAAGGGGCCAATTAAAGTGTTCAGAAATATGAACCAAATTTATAATTAGAAGATTGCTGTAACACATCATGATATGCAATATTCCACCTTGACCATAGATGTCAGTCTAGGATTACTGTTTCTTTGACATGTTGAGAGATGTTTTGTTTTTTTCATTTTATTAAAGACCAAAAAGACACTATTAAAGTCAGTCGTTTCTTTCAAAGCTAATATACTTGTGGGTTCTCTCTTCTCAAGCATAGCCAAGGTCAGTTTCAAGTTTCTTATGTTTCTCTAGGCCAATGAAACGTCTACTTGTTTCTTAGTTCTTCCTAAATAGAGGAATACAAATCTGGTCTCAGATATTTATTAGCTGTGTAACCCTGGTAAAGTCACTTAACCCTGTTTGCCTCAGTTTCCTCATCTGTAAAAAAGAATGAGTGAGAGAAGGAAATGACAAACAACTCCAATGTCTTTGCCAAGAAAACCCCAAAAGGAGTCATGAAAAGTCAGACGCAACTGACAAAATGACAGAACAGCAACTAAATGAATGGACTAACTTTGAAATAACAATAATTACTGTTGCAGAAATTACCAGGCCAAAGAATTGCCAATATATTCCTGTGATTCTGTAGGCAGTGATCTGGATAGAGGTGGAAGAATAAAACCAAGAGAAGACCTGTTAGGTTAAGACCACATAACTTCCATGGTACACAGATCCCCCTTCATATGAGAGCTACTTTTTATTCCTCATACACAGAGATTGGGTTGTGTCCATTCTCATCCAATGCTCTCCTCACCTAGAATGCCATGCATACTTCCTCAATGACTTTCTACAATGGCTCCCCAACTCCTATACAAAACTGATATCATAATCACAGACAAACGAAGATGAAGTACATTCCCTACTCCCTGGAAGAGAGATGGTGGACCTCTCTAGGAGAACGAGGCATACAATTTTGGATATGGTCAATGTGGGAGTTTGTTTTATTTGACTATGCATATTTACTACAATTGCTGTGCTTTGTTTCTCCAAGTAGAAGAAAAGGAGAGAGGAGAGAAAATAGATTTTTATTTATGAAAAAAAATTAAGTCACAGGATATCCCACCTAGAATCAAGCAAGAGGGAAGGTAGGCAGGGCATTTAGACATTTAGAACTGAAAGGAACTATTGTAGCTGTCAAGTCCAATCCTCTCATTTAATAGATAGGGAAACTAAGGCACAGAGAGGTTAAATGACTTGCCACAACCCACAGCTGGTAGATATTTGAGATAGCAATTAAACTCAGTATTTAAACTACTATATCCACTATTTCAAACTCCCACATCAAAAAAAGAAACTGAGGCTTAAGAAAGCTAAGTGACTTACCCAGGACTGTATACTCGTAAAGTGGGATTTGAATTCAGGGAATTTGAATCAACACTATTTACTACTCCAAAAACCTGCATCAAAAGGGGAAAGTGAGGTTTAACTAGGTTAAGTGACTTGCTCAAGGTCACAAAGGTACGGTCAAATATTGTTGTTCAGTCTCTCTGTGACCCCATGGACAGTATGGTCTATGGGGTTTCTTGGCAAAGATACTAAAGGTTGGCCATTTCCTTCTCCAGTGAATTAAGGCAAACAGAAGTTAGATGACTTGCCCAGGGTCACATAGCTAGTAAGTGTCTGAGGTCACATATGAACTCAGGTCTTCCTGTCTCCAGCCCCAGTGCTCTATCCACTGAGCAATCAAGCAGCCTCCTACTGTCAGGTGGGAATTTGCCATTTTTATGCTAAATAGTAACTTACTTCACAGTGTTAGT
>CM053769.1:692820659-692855147 GCA_028658325.1 Potorous gilbertii | reverse complement strand
ATTGAGTTTGTATCCAATTTAGCTCTATGCTTGATATAAATGCTGTTTAAGTGCCACCTGACAATACTAGTCACCATGTTCACAAAGCCACATGCTTCATATTTCCCTCACCCAATAAGCTGCTCAATAAAAGGAAACTGATTTTTTTAATATCTGCAGTCAATTTGGATATAAAGGACATATGAAAGAAGATGCTATCTGCATCCCCCACAAAAAGAGTTGATAAATAAAAGTATGTATAGAACAGTTTTACATATTATATATGTATGTGTTTGTATTTGTGTGTATATGTAAGTACACACACACATACACATACTTGTGCCTAATTGTAGCCATCTCTTGAGGGGAAGGAAGAAAAAGGGGAAAAAAGAAAGTTATATGAAAATTTTATCATACGTTTTAAAAGAATTTCAACTTCTACATAATAAATCTGCAGTTTTATGTACAGTCATCTTTTTCTATTCTACTATGTTATGGAAATGTTTATTTCTTAAGTTCAGAATAAAATAAATTTTAAAAATAGCTTCAGTCAAAAATGCCTTTTGAGTTTCTATCATGTGAAAAGCACTATACTGTAGGGAGACACAAAAATAAATAATACTCAAGGAAGAGTGGTATGATAGTGTGCTGCCTGTGGACTTGGACTCTAAGCCCACTTTTGTCATTTATTGTGTGATCATGGATAAGTCACTTACCCCTCAATCTCAGTTTCCCCATCTGTCAAATGGGAATCATAGTACCCATCTCAGAGGGTTGTTGTGAGGGTCAAATGAGACAATGTATGGAAAGGGCAGCACAACCTTCAGAGTGATGTATAGATGTCAGTTATTATACTGTAGTGGTAAATAGCTGCCAGGACTCTAGAATGAAGGAAACACTGACCTCCTCAGGTGGAGGAATCATTCATGGCCCCTGACATGACCCCATCTTGGGCTACTGTAACCAGAACACAAAGTAAAGACAGCAGATCCAAAATAGGATGCAAAGTGACCTCCAACTAGCCCAAGGCTATACTGGGAAAGAGATCACCAGTAAATCACCAGTAGAGACTTCTCAAATCCACGTACTCATCATGCTTCTCAGGTAACCCTGTCTTCTACTATGATTCTCTTTTTCCAATGTCCAGTAAAGAACTGAAGTGAGAATTTCCTGCTACCTGTTATTTATCCTAGAATATTTTAGGAACTAGCCTTATTGAATTCCTCCAAACTACTGATGGAGGAATGATAGACAATTAGTGAAAGAATAAGGTGCTGCTCTGAGCCTCAAGATCCAAAGGGAATGTTGACATGGGTGGGAGGTACACTGGTATAACAATTAAATTATGGTAAACTGAGGCCCAAAGTTCCAACCATGATCAATTTATTAGAAAAGTACAAATTTACCAACAAATAGGACCTCAGCTTCCTCAGCAAAGCTAAGACTGAACAAGAGGGACAGCTCCCTTTTTAAGTATTTATTTGGCAAATACAGAGCAAAGAACAGGATTTTGTAGGCAAGGAAAAAGTTACGATTGGTGCAAGAGTTCAACATCATGAATGCTGAAATCAATATGATTGTTTACAAAGCCGAGACATAGGAGACAATATGAGTGGTTGGAAACTGGGAATAAGCATCTAGCAATAACTCCCTCCTTCTTACCTCCAGTGACTAAGAAATGATCATTATCTGATTCCACCCACAAGGTCAGAGACAGTGGACCAGATTTCTTTGATAACAAACTAGACATAACTTGGTGGTGTAGACACTAGATCAGACTCCCTGGTGTCTACCTCATTCCCCAAGGATAGCAGATGTCCTTCAGTCAAGAATAGGACAGTGGTCAGCAGGAGAACTGGATTTCTAAATTGAACTCATTACAGGCCAGCTGAATTCTTGAACTAAGTTCAGAGACAAAGACCCATGACTTAGGCAGTTACAGGACAAAAATAAGTTAACTATAAAAGGATAGATTTTTTAAAAGATGCAGAATCATCTGATCATTTCATTGTCTTGGTATACCAGAGGGGAAAAAAAAAAACCTGTAATGTCACTATTGTACAATATGGAATTGAGGTGAGAAATTTCCTTGTAAAGTTTTAGGAGACCTTTTCTTGAGTGTAAGACGCCGAGCCACCAGGTCTACATTACAGTACAAGAGAAGGCTCCAGAAAAGAGGCAGACTCTCACAGGTGGAAGAGTTTGGACTCATATAGCCAGTCTCCTGGGAAACAGAGTGACTGCCTTTTGTCAGGGGCTGAGGACAACTTCAGGAAGCATGGATGATACACAGAATAACATATCGAGTAGAAGAGCTCATGGGGCAGCCAGGGGGTGCCAGAGTGCACAGAATGCCAGGCCTGAAGTCAGAAAGACTCAACATCCTGAGTTCAAATTTGAACTCAGACACTTACTAGCTGTGTAACCCTGTTTGCTCAGTTTCCTCATCTGTACAATGAGTTGGAGAAGGAAATAGCAAGTCACTCCAGTATCTTTGCCATGAAAACTTCAATGGGGTCATGAAGACTTGGAAACAACTGACCAAACAACAAAGAAGAACTCAACGGAGAGCAGTAATTGGTACTACTATTGGGAGCTACTACTATCACTCACTTCCAATTCTTTGGTGGTTGAATAAGAAAGCATGGGTAACTGAGGAAAGCTATTTTAGAAGGCTGGTTTTCAAGTAATTTTAGTCTAGTTGGTGAAAAATATTGCAAGGACAATGATATTAAGCATTTAAAATGATAAGGATTTTATGTAGTACCCAGAACATCCAACTATACTTGGTTCTTTTTCTGAGTGTGAGGATGCAGATTCACTGAACCATGGCTAAAACTCTCTTCATTTACCAGCATGATTATAACCAGATAAAATCATATGCCATTATTTAAAGAGAAAGGCAATTCAATCTATGCTATTAAAATATTCAAGTAACAAAAATGACATTTTCCTCATAGTGATTTCGGCTCATCTTTAAGTTTGATTTCAGTGATTTTTTTTTATATTTTGCTTTCTATAATACTCTATTACTTTGTAAGAAATTTGAATTAGAACTTCACTTGTCTAATCCTTTTCAGCTATATTTCATTAATAAACAGATTAAAACCTATTTTTAAGTTTTTTCATTGCCTATATCCATTGGGCTGGAATAAATTACCATAGCTTACATAAAATTATCCCTTCAAATAGTACAAACTCCAATAATGTGACCACTTAGTGGACTTTATTATTTACTTTCATTCTGGTCCTGGTTATACTCTGAAAGAGAGACTATGAGAAACAACAGCTGGTGACATTTGCAAGATCTGCCAGAGGCATGAGCTAGGGGAGAAAGAGTGCAGCATCTGGAGAAGTCACAAAGGGCATCATCAATGTGGAGGAGCAGCTCCCAGCATCCCTCCTGTAGGAGCCCTCCTGGGGTGGGGGGAGACTATAAAGTAGTTATATGGGCTTTTGTGGAAGACTCACTTATGGGGTATTGGCATTTTAGGGGCTCTGACGTGAGTCCTCTGTTTTAACCTCAAAATAAACCTGTTTTGTCTGTCTGTGGGCTCCTAAAGAGAGTTGCTGAATATGCCTCCTGTAAAGGAGTGTCAGTTACTGAAGTTCCCAGATTATCCAGATGGGAAGAATGGATCAAAGGAGTGAGAAATCTCCAAATGTACTTGTGCTCTTCCTTTCAGGGTGGAGTTTCTGACATATGGGGTACACTGAGGATATCAAGACCATCTATTAGGAATTTCCTCAGCTTACCTCCTCACCACTCCAATATTTCTCCAAATCTTCACCCATACTCTTCTTCTGTCTCAAAAGAAGTCTTTTCCTTCTTACAGAGATGAACCATCCCATCTACAACCTCTATATCCTCACATCTTTGCCATCAATCACCCCTTCTTGCGTCTTCAGTTTTTCTCTGACTCTTTTAATGCACTTCAATACTGTTCATTAATTCAGCACTCATTTGGTTAACAAACATTCATTAAATGCCCATTAAATTAAATAAAGGAGCTTGGATTCATTTTCGTTTCATGAGGATTGGGACATGAATTTTTAAACTCCAGAGAAATGACTTCCATGATGATTTCCCTGAAAATGTTTATCAATGGTCAACAGAATCTCAAGGTACCCCAGAGTCAAGCTAGTTCAAGAATCCTATCTAAAGAATCTCAGACAGGTGATCATTCAGTACAGATCAGACCATGTTACTCTGATCAAAAACCTTCAGTGGCTCCCTAAGATTGTCTGTGATTTGCTAGGACATACAGTATATCTAGAGGATATATTATGTTATGTTATGCTATATTACATTTACTATATTATCTATTATATTGCATCATATTATACTGTATCACATCATATATCATTTGCTATACTTACATAGTTATATGTTGTATTATATTGTTATGCTATTATGTGCATACTATTTTTGAAGTCATGCCAACATTTACTCTCTCATGCAGAGAAACATCTGGAGATAGAAAAAAACCTAGACACTTGCCAGCAACTCCTCTAATTACTGTATAAAGTCCTTTTGATGTCTACCTATGTCTATTTGATGCAAGTTAAATCAGATGAGACTGTAAAATTTGGCTCATTCATATTACCAGAAATAGTATTTCTGATGTCTACCACACAATTGTCCACTGGGAAATGCCACGACATTATTGTTGCTTGCCAACTTGGCTGTCATTTTAATAAAAAACTTTCTCAGGAAGAAAAATTCCATTCATTGTTTAGAGATATATAAGGTATATTCAATTTAATTATAATGTAAAATAGTCAATAAGATAATTTTCTCTAAAATTTTTTTCCCTTAAATAACCTTAATAAATAGGTTCTTCTGCCACTCAGAGATACAAATTATATTTGGATGGTATATGCTATACTTTTTAAAGCAGTGCTTGATTTGTCTGCTTTTCCAGACTAACCATGTAGCAATATCTGAAAATTGAAGGATTGGTATGGTTATTTTCTTTAATTAAAGCTAATTGAATAAGATACCCATGAAGTCAATGCTATGCTAACCATTTCCAATTTAGCAAGCTTGTTATGTTTATTTAAGGGGTCTCCTTGCAAACTTAGGTTAAGAAGAAACCTGGAACCATAAAAATCCAAAGCTCTTAGATTGGTTTTTTTTAACTAAAGTAACAAGTTTGTGCTCTACATATTTACTTTTACAAGAAATACGTGTCACTATTTAAACAAGCATACATATTTTGAAAATTATTTTTGTTAAATGTAAAGTATTTTTAAAAGAGAATTTATTACAACTAGGTTAGGCAAAGAAATTTTAAATATTAGGTTATGTATTTTTTTTTTCCCTAACCCCCCAGTTTGTTCATTGACTAACGGGGAGAGAGGAAATGAGCTTTTCTACTTTTCATTTGGTGTCTCACTTTGAAATAAAATTAGTTCAGAGGATGAGAATGATTTAAGGGGAAAAAATCCACTCATTGTAGAATGACCTCTCTATCCCTTTTAAGAAAGTTATTACTTGAAATACTATTGTACTATAAGAAATCGCAAGCAAGGTATTTTCAGAAAAAACAGGAAAGATTTCCATAAACTGAGGCAAAGTGAAATGAGCAGAACCAGGAGAACACTGTACACAGTAACAGCAACATTGTGCAATGAGCAGCGATTGAAGACTTAGCTATTCTCAGTAATGTAATGGTCCAACACAGTTTCAAAGGACTCATAACGAAAAACGCCACCCGCTGACAGAGGAAGAACCGACGGAGTCTAAATACAGAGTGAAGTATGCTACATTTCACTTTATTTTTTGTGATTTTTTTCAGTCTGTTTTTTTTCACAACCCGACTAATATGGAAATGTGTTCTGCATGATTGTGCATGTATAACCTATGTCAAATTGCTTATTGTCACAGGGAAGGGGGAAGAGAGGAAGAGAACTTAGAACTCAATTTAAAAAAAAGAACTTTAAATTGTTTTTACATGTAATTAGAAAAGATAATAAAATATTGTTTTAAAAACAAAGAAAGCCATCACTGCAAAAAGCTGGGAGTCATTTAAGCAATTTCTAAGCCTAATAATTACCTATGTACCCTCCCCTCCCACTTTGTGTAGTTTTCTTTAAACTTTCATGTTAGCACTTCCTGTTTAGCCATTAGCCCTGAAAGAGGACTGGATTTGAAAGAAGCCCTGGGTTTGAATTTCAGCTGTTACTGATGAGCTGTGTGATCGTGGACAAATGACTCAGTTTCCTCATCCTCATATATCAAATATGGATGCCAGACTAAATGGACTCTGGGGTCCCTTCCAGTTCTAAATCTATACTACCTTGATCCAATTGCTTCTTGGACAAGATACAAATTCCTCAACACAACATTCGAAGTCCTCTACATTCTAGCTTCCCCCTACTTTTCCAGACTTATTTCACTTTGCTCCCCTTCTTACCCTTCACATTTTAGTCAAACTGGTCTACTAGGTGCTCCCCAAACTAAACAGTTCGCCTCCTTTGGTATTGGTTGTTGTTATTCATTCTCAGTGACATCAGTATGTTGGAGTCAATGTCCAGTGTGTCTAATTGTGAATGATCAGACCAATGGGAGCTTAGAAGACCCTCCCACAGATCTGGTCAACATAGTCCTTATGAATATTTGGAGTGGAGATGTCTCTAAATGTGCACATCTTGTGGTTCTTTTGAGCTACTGCAATTCTGCTTGACTCAGAGCACAGGGCCTTCTTTAACGTGGGTGCCACATACTGGGCAGTTCTTTGCCAGCTTCTCCCATGTCACACAATCAATCCCAGGGTTCTTCCAAGAGACTTTGAGAAGGTCCTTGTATCGCTTCTTCTGACCTTCATCTAACAAGAATGCCTTGTGTGAGAATCCATCTCTATCTCTTTCCACAGGCTCTCCAGCCCACATGGGACTCCCTTCTCCACTCTACCACTTAGAATCCCTAGCTTCCTTTGAAATTTAACTCAAGCCCCACCTCTTGTAGGAAGACCAGCGAGATCTCCTGGAGAATTACTTCTGTTTCCTCCCACAGATTATCTTTTATTTATTTATCTGTACCCTACTTAGTATTTACATTGCATATATTTCGTATTTACTTAGATATGTATGTGTTACCGTCTACCTCAGCACTCCCCTCTCAATAGAATGTAAGCTCCTTGAGGGTAGGGATTTTGTTTTTGTATGTATAGCCCCACCCAGAACCTGCCTCCATAAGGCTTATAGTAAGTATTTCTTAACGGATTATCCTTCCATTTGAATATAAGCTGTAAGGGCAGAAGCTTTGTTTTTCTATCTCTACTACCTAGTGCCTGACCCACAGTAGACACCAGTAGGTGTTTATTGAATTGAATTGATTTGAATTGAACCTTCCCCCCATTAAAAGAAAATCATTGTCACCTAAAAGCCCCTTTCACTTTTAAATGCCAATATGTCAAGAAACTTTTTCCTTATGTGGAGCCCAAAACTGTCATTCTACAGCTTTCTGTTTTTGTTCCAGTTGGGCAGAGCAAGCCTAATTATTCTTTCATATACTAGCCTGTAGTGGGTTGAAAAGCTCTTTTGTGGCTCTAGTTAGGGTTTGGGATTTTGGTTTTTGATTTGCTGGGAGATTTTTTTTTTTGATTCACTAAGAGAGAGAAAGCCAAGTCTAACCAGTACACCCCTCCAGCCTGTCCCACACAATTACCAGGATAATCTTCCAAAATCATGGTTCTGATCATGACAGTCTTCTATTTAAAAGCCTTAACTGGTCCCCAATCATCAGTTCAGCTTACCTTCTGACAGCCTAGTATGGGATTTCCTCAGTAGTACACAAATCAAAGAACAAAGGATATTGAAGATATATCACGGCTATGATGAATCTTAATATTGGTTCTGTACCAATTGGTTCTGATGCAGTACCAATTGTAGTTCTAGGCAACCAACCCTGCCCAGAATATTTCTTTCTGGACCTGAGTGGCCCCGGGAACAAGACAATCCTTTTATACCCCAATCTAGGTAAGAAAATTCTAGTGGCCTTTTAATATATTCATTAGGAATAGTTGAATTTAGCATGAAAACATGGGTTAATAAAATTTATTTGGTGTCAGACCCTCTGCCTAACAGACCTGCCAGCCTGTTTTCCATTTTTAAATGCAACATTTTTAAAAATTTTTCAGAGTGATTCCATAATTTCCTCTACTTCTTTACCCTCTCCTTCATGCATCCAAAGCTCCAGTCAAACTAGACTTCTCCTAGGCATGTCATATACTTGTTTCTGCTTCTAGTTCAGCTATTCCGTCTGACCCAAGTGCCCTCCTCATCTCCCACTCCTACCTGTGGCTATAAAAATCCTACCTATTCTTCAAGGCCCAATTCAAACCCCACTAGAGACATGAAGTCTTCCTCATTCCAATGGTAGAGAAGCCCAGAGGAGGAGCCCAGCAGTGACAAGATTTTCAGAGCCATTCATGGTTTTAATGGTGGGTCAGAAAGGCTTCCAGGAGCTAGGGAATCTTGCTGAAAACTTTATTGTTGTATCATAATATTTAGAGAAGGGAAAAACTAAGTTTTTTATTATTTACCAGTTGTTTTCATTGTTTTGATTTATATTTTAAGATGAAAACTTTAAAATAAGTCAATAATGGTGCTTTTTTATTTTAAAGATGTAACAAGTATTTTTAAAGTTGTAAAAGAAAAACCAGATTCAGAAAATATAAAAATTCTATCATCTGCACATCTAATGGAAATATAACAAGTACAAAAACAAAAGTTGACATTCAATGAAATTTTTAAAAGATTCACCAATTTTTTAAGCCAAATTACACAGTTTAGAATAGAGGAAAAGGTTTGGAGTCAGGGAGATGTTGCCACTTGTGGTACCAGGTGGGTAATGTTGGGCAAGTCACTAACTTCTATATGCCTCAGGTGTCTCCTAGGACTTATCTACTCTGTGACACCCCAAGACACATTCCTACACTGGATGATGATTCTAACATATTTAGTAACCCAAGAATAATGGTCTCACATAGTAATCATAGCCAATTCTTCGTCCTCATTGTAACCTCCATGGCTTCCAATATCATTGATCCCCAAGCCATTGGCCATTGGCCCTGCACTGGAAGATGGAATGGTGTGTTGTATTTGAGGAAGAGGAAGGAGTCTGGAGTCACTGGATAGAAGAGAATGTAAAGGGGAAGAAGGTGTAAGAAAACTGCAAAGGTAGGAAGTATCTAGCTTACAAAGGGCTTTAAAAAGCAAACAAAGGATTTTCTATTTGATCCTGGATTTGAGGGAGCCACTGGAATTTATCAAGTTTGGGGGTGATATGATGTAATGCCAATCAACATAGCACACTTGAGGGCCATTACTGGGAATACATATTTATTTTAAGAGGTCCACTCACAAAGTATAATAAGTGTTCTATTTGTTCAAAACTAAGCCTTATTCAAGAAACTAAAACATTCACAATTCATAACAACATAACAACTTATTACCAGGATGGTCACATGGCTTTAAACAAACACAAAAGTATATAACATCCAAAATACTTATTTATACAATCAGGGTATCCCAGGACAAAGTCTTTCCTTACATAGCACATCCCCAGGGGTAGCAGAAAACACAATACCCCCACCCCTAGGTCACAGTAAGTTATAATTCCCGTCCAAATAAAATCCTCTTGGTGGTTTGTCCTTCTTCCCACTCTGCTGTCGCAGGCTCCCATCTGGCACTCTCAAATACATGCATGCTCAAATGAGCCAAAGAAAACAAGTTCTTAATACTGTTGCAGCCCCTGCTTCCAAGTCCTGAGGGGCAACTGGCCACAAAGCCAACAGGGTGGATCCCTGGGAACCACATTACTTGGCCCATCCTACCATAGACAACTCCACCCCCTGGGTCTCAACCCATCCCAGGCAGAGGCAACAGGAAAGCACTCTCACTGCTCCTCCCTTTCTGCAAAGCCTTCATCTCAGCCTGGGGAAGAATCCAAAACTCCAAGGTTCCTCCTCCTGCAGGGGCCAAGCCCTCCTGGCTCCTGCCTGGGTTCACATGCAGGTAGTTCTCCACTCTTGCTCTATGACTCACCTCACAGGGAAGGGACTGCTCCATTCCAAGCTTTCTCTGCTCCTTCCTGAGTCCAGGCACAGCAGCGTCCAAGGGTTTATGCCTCCAGCCTCTGCCTCTGGCCCATACCACCCCAACTCTGGGCAGCTCAGCCTCTCCCAGTGTTACATGGAGAGGAGCCACTCTGGTCTGGCCTCTGGGCACAGCAAAATAATGCAATAATTGGAAAACAACAGACAACTATCCCAGTCTCACTAAGCCTCATATTTTCCTTTGGTATTTTATTCTAGTCCAGTGTTCCAGTGTTTTCATTAGGGCTGGTATCAGAGGTCTCCTCTCTCTACCAGAGGTCCCAATGTTGCAGTGCTCTCATCAGCATTGGTATCAGAGGTTTCCTCTCTCTATCAGAGGTCTCCTTTTAGAGCACCAACAGCTAGGTTAGCCAGAGGACCTCTTGATATGGCTAAACATCCTTCATGAATGAACTCCAAGGCAATATCTTACCTCAGAATATATAGACACTTTTGACTAATAGTCTGAGACACAAAAAGCACCAAACCTACATGACTCAGCACAGTTGTGCATTACCAGGGTTCAAAGGAGATGGATCCTTCAGATGTTAACAATTTAGCACTGAACACCAAGAAAAGAAAATGTCACCTTGCTTATATTTACATATGGTCAACCCTGAATATCAATTTGATAATGGAGTGGAGGGTGAACTGAAATGGGAAGAGGCAAGGTAGGGAAACCAAACAGAAAGCTATTGCAATAGCCCAGGAGCAAAGTGATGAAGGTCTATGCTAGGGTGGTGGTGATAGTATCAGAGGAGAGAAAGGAGCATATTCAAGAGATACTTTGAAGGCAAAATCAATAGGCCTTAATAACAGATTAAATATAGGGGAAATAAAGGGGAAAGAAAAAATTAGAGAAAATATTCTTAATAGAATTGTCCAAAACTAAATTAGATAGATGGAGAGTCAGTTTCCCATTGATACATATCTTCAAGCCAAAGCTGTGTGGCCTTCTGGTGAAGGTATAGAAAGGGTTTCTATCCTGGCCCTGGCTATACTAGCTAAACTCTGACAATCCTCCCAATTCAGAGATTCTGTGTTCCTCTGAGTTAGTTGCATCCCAAAGATAGCTTCTAATGTAATCAATTCTCCTGCTTCCTAATTGATGATTCAGCTCCATTTTACCAGGAAACTGACTAAGCCAAAAGGCTTATTTCTTAAGTACATCAGATATTCTTTTTCTTTCTGCATCTTCTAAACACAATTGAACAAAATAAACGAGACTTTTGACAAAAACCGGCCGCAGTTTCCTTGCAGTAAACAAATACTGTTTTTTTCTCCTGAACATGTGATCGATTACATTGGAAATTCTATGAAGAGTGATCCTCTGATCATGGGAAGCAAAATGGATAATTTTGATTACATTCAATTTTAAAAGTTTTGCACAAACAAAACCAATGCAGCCAAGATAAGAAGGAAAGAAGGAAACTCTGATAACGACCTCACTTCTCCAATACAGGGGATTGAGTCAAATTCATAAAATTATGAGTCATTCTCCAGTTGATACATGGTCAGAGGAAGAAGAAGAAATCAGAACTCTCTAGAATCACACGCAAACAATGCTTTAAATCATTACTGAGCAGAAAAATTAAAATTAAAACAACTCCAGCGGGTCACATTATACCCGTCAGATTGGCTGACGTGACAAAACCAGACAATGGTAAATACCAGTGAAGATGCAGGATGATGGGAGCGCTAAGACTTTTTTGGAGCAGTTGTAAACTGATCCAACCATTCTGGAGATCAGTTTGGAACTATGTCCAAAGGGCCTTAAAATTCTGTGTGGCAATACGACTACTGGGTCTGTATCCCAAAGAGATATAAAAAAGGGAGAAGGAGCCATACGTAGAAAAATATCTATAGCAGTTCTTTCTGTTGTGGCAAAGAGGGGACCCCCATCAACTGGAGTTGTGGTATACAAATGTAGTGGAAGACCCTTGTTCTATAAGAAATGACAAGCAGGCAGATTTCAGAAAAACATGAAGGGACTTCACATGAACTGATGCTGAGGGAAGTGAGCAGAATCAGGAGAACATTGTATTCAGTGACAGCAATATTTTGTGACGATCAACTTTGATAGACTTATTTCTTCTCAGCAATCCAATGGAAAAAACCATCTACATCCAGAGAAAGAACTACCAAGTTTGAATGCAGATCAAAGCATACTATTTTCTGTCTTTTTTTTGTTTTTTTTTTCTTTCTCATAGTTTTTCCCCTTTTGTTCTAATTCTTCTTTCACAACATGACTGATGTGGAAATATATTTAACATGATTGCACATGTATAGCTTGTATCAGATTGCATACCATCTTAGGGAAAGGGTAAAGAAGGGAGAGGGAAAATTTGGAACTCAAAATCTTATAAAAGTGAATGATGAAAACTAGAAGTAAATAAATAAATGCGATTTTAAATAAATCAATAAATAAATGGTTGCAAATAATTAAATAGTGATTTTTTTAAAAAAAGGGATAATGCTCTTGTGACACCAGCTACTGAAACACAAATTGCCCTATGTAGGAGGAGGCTGAGATCCAGTCTTCAAGGAAACCACAGTTAGAGGGGGAGATAGGAAGTGAGTGATAAGAAAAATAATGGGGAAAAAAGACTGAAAGTACTAAAGATTTCAGGAAGAAGAAAAGTTGAAGACCTTGAAAATAAACACGAATCAATAGAAATGGAAAACAGTAATAACAGAAGAAAAAATATGACCTCCAAATCTAATAAACAAGTTCAGGAATCTATGAATAAATGCTGCAAAATAAAGGAAAATTATGCAATACCTGATAAGACAGAAGATCTGGTAGAATCTGAGAACATAGAACCACAGCATGTTATTCCTGAATGGTTTAAAAAAGAAATGAGAATGATGATGAGAATATCTGTCCTGCACAGCAAAAAATGAAGCGCAGAATAGAACTTGAATCTGCAAAGACAAATCTCACCAAAGAAACAAAAGATAGATTGGGAATACAAATCCACAGAAGTGGACGATCTAGAAGAAGAGAATTTTTAAAAATTAAAAGAAAATATGCTCACTATGAAACAACAAACTGACATTGAAGACAGGATGTACAGAGATGACCTAAGGATCATAGGCCTCCTAGAAGAACATAGAAAACTTTTAACACCAGAATGAAGGAAATAATAGAATAGAACTGCAGAGAATCATAGAAAATGAAATCGAAATCATCTCCAGGAAACAAAACAAAATTCAGAGTGATCCCCTCTGAACATTAGCGTAGGGAGTGGTAGACTGCACCCACAGGAATGGGCATTTTATCCTCACCAGAGACAGTGCTCCTAGGACTTCTCTCTAGATTCCTACCTGTCAGAGTTGGGACAACTTCTCCTCTGCAATCCTTAACACAATCTCTGCAGAAGCCAATTAAATTAATCAAGTCACCTCTACCCTCATTTAAGATTCCTAGACATCTTAATAAAGTAAGAGCAAGTCTTAATCACCCAATCAAACATTTTAATCAGGTATAATGGTAAAAAAACAATTATATAGAGAGAACCTGTTCTAGCTGCCTCCATCACATCCCTGAATTTAGATTAAAGATTAAAAGTCTTTGGATCAGCTGAATTGTCTGAGAACATTTAAGCACACCCTGTGAATCATCTATAGAATAAAAAAAATTAGTTCTGAATGCAAGTGATTTGAGCAGTGGCTCAGATTCCAGGTGACTGAAAATGAAAAATGAGCTTTCTGGCTGAACCCCTGGGAAGTACTTACCTGGATGGAGGAGAGAAGGGACCTAGTAGCTAGCTAGGCTATGGAGAACCTGCTCATCAAGGAGAACGGGTGTTGGGATAAGCTCCTCAGGCATGTAACATTCATATGTACGTTGCCCCATTCAGTGGTCAAGTGAAATTTTGCCTAGTCAATCTTCCTTTAGTTTTGAACAAGAGATGTGCAGACCTTGCCCCCAAACAAAGCAAACAGTAGTTGTGTCTACAAAAGAATTTTTATAAAGACCTGATTCTGTTTTGTTTCCAAAAATTAAGTCCTTTTCAAAGCACAAAGACATTCCTCTCACTCTTCAATCTATTCTCCCCACATGCCTCCAGATGTGACATAGACCCTGAAGATAATTCTCAAAGAAAAGCTCCAAAAATATGTGAAATAATGGCAGCATCACATTGATGTTTAAGATGTTGGAGACTGATATTAAGAACTTCCTAACAAGTTGATGGATCTGAAAATGGAATGGGTTGACTAGAGTGGGGTGTGGCAGTTGGTTAATGAAGCCCCATCCCCTCCAGAAAGCTTCAAATAGAGGCTGGCTCACCACTTGGTGAGGATGTCATGGAAAGGACTCTTCATAGCACTGAAATCTTCAATATTTCCCTTTCTCACCTTGGGAGGGCAGAGGGGCAGAATGTGACTAGGCAGAGCAGTATATCTATCTCAATCACAAAGCAACAGAAAAAAATCAAATACTAATTCAGGAAATATGAGAACTATTATCTCTGTCCCCCAATAATAATCTTTTTACAAGAATGTGGCAAAAGAGATTTCCTCCTGCTTTCCCTCCCACTCAACCTGTCACATCTCAGGTTTCTCCCTGCCATGATGATCCCACCAGTGAATAAACAAAGATTATTAGTGAGTTTCATATTCCAAGAAGAACCAGCTCTGCCTCCACCCTAAATGAATAAGGAACTGGCAGACCACAAAGTATTCACGCCTCCTAGTTTGCAATAATTTGGTGAACTTTTTTTAATGAAAAAATCTTTCAATGGAAACAAACATGACTTCACAAGTCTCTCAGTAATTATAGGATCCTTTTGATCCTCATAGATGAAAGGAAAAAAGGGATGAAATTAATACAGACCCATGGGTATTTGTTTCCCTGTGGTCTAATAAGGTATCATTTCTGGCCTACTGAGGCAAAGCAAGACATCTCCTGCTTTTCAGAGACTAGCCTTCAACCAGTTGCCAGCACGGTTAAATACTCAGCTGACATTAATTAGACTTTTTAGACAGTAGAATGACAGAATCTCTGTCTCTGGCGTGTTCAGCATTTCTCACACGCTGTCTCCCCATAATCCAAGGTAAAAATTAAAAATTAATCAGATATTTTTGCCACCTCCCAGAAAGTGAGCCCAGTTTACCACAAGTCAATCTTTGGTCTATCCTCAAGACCTATGACATGCTGATCACTCTATTGGAGTGTTTAGGGCAGTGATTCATTACAGCAGCAATTTTCAAATTGTGATCTGTGCGTCACTGGGGATCCCAAAGACTCTTTTCAGGGGGTCTGTAAGGTCAAAATTGTTTCCATAATAATACTAATATCAGGTGAGGCCAAATGTTCTTCCTATACTTCAACCAAAACAACATCTCACAACAGATGGAATGTGGAAAGACAGACGTTGTCACACCTTTACCTTGCTATCATCCACAAATATTCCATGGACTCTAAATTTTATCCAGTTATCGTCCTTGGTCATCTCCTCCTTCCCCACACCTTAAGACCCCTAACGTCGTTCCTTGTCCTTACTGTGACCTTCCTTGTCTCCACTGCTTAGCTCTTCCCAGGTCATCGCTGCTGCACCAGCAACATCCTTTCTTCCCTTCTCTAGCTTGACCCCTTTGTGAACCATTTCAACTGTGCACTCCCCTCTACTATAAAGTCCCTTAACACCGTTTTCTATTGCGAATCACATCTTGCTAAATCCCAGCCCTAGATTAGCTCCCCATCCGCTTCCCTCTATGCTTTTCAGATATTGATGAATGGAGCAAGAGGAAATCACAAAACCGTGCTGTCTGTCCGATACAAACTTATGTCACCTAATCTTCATTTAAACCCTCACTGCAGCAAGGCAATCCTTCTAACCCTCCCCAATTTATTTGCTATTCCATTCTCCACAGCAGCTGTTCCAGACCTTTCCATCTCTACTCAAACCTCCTGTCGTGTCCCCTCCTCCAAACTCGTTCAGCCTAAGGATCTTCATGCTTCACTAAAAAAAAAAAAACTGAAGCTAAGAACTTCCTCTTCTCCCTTCTCCCCTCCCCCACCTCCTCATTTGATATCATTCAAATATCATCCTCTCCTTTCTGCTCATCCACTGCAATCTTGGTTGAAAAGGTAGCGCTTTTCTTTGCCAAGATCAACTCCTCTACAAGTGCCCTTGATCCCATCTCTTCCCATATTCTCAAGAGAGTTTTCTCCACCCTTATCCTTTCTCTCTCTCTCTCCTCCTTCTTTTCTTCTCTTGTATTTCTCTCTCTCCTCTCTTTTTCTCTTTTCTTTCTCTCTTCTCTTCCTCTCCTCTTCTCTTTCTCTCCTCTTCTCCCCTCCCCTCCACTCCATTTCCCTTTTCTTTTCTTCTCTCTCTCTCTCTCTCTCTCTCTCTCTCTCTCTCTCTCTCTCTCTCTCTCCCTCTCTCTCTCTCAGCTGCCTCTTATTAATTTCCATTTCCTGGCTCCTTTCCTGACTACAGGCATTTCTCCTCCATCCTTAAGAATATTAAAAACAAAAAACATTGATTCTGTCATCACCATCACCTCTCATTCTATCTTCTCCTTCAGTTACCAATAACCCAATTACCAAATCTAATGGCCATTTCTCAAACATTCTTCTTCTTGACCTCACTGAAGCATTTGACATTTTGATCAGACTTTCCTTCTAGATGCTCTCCTCTGAGTTTTCCTTCTTTCTTCTGATTCTTCTCCTACATCTCTGACAATTCGTTCTCAATCTCCTTTGCTAGTTCTTCATCCATGTCATGCTCACTATCAGTGAATATCCCCTAAAGCTCTTTCCTAGGGCCTCTTCTCTTTTCCCTCTAGGATATCTAACTCGGTGATCTCAGAAACTCCCATGGGTTCAATTATCATCTCCATGTAAATGATTCCCTGATCAATATTTTTCTCCCTCATCTCTTTCCTGCCTTACAGTCTCACTTCAATAGCTCTCTTTGGATATCTCAAACAGGACATTCCATAAACATCTCAAACTGAACATGTCCAAAAGAGATTCATTTTTCACCCTAAATCCTTCCTTCTTTTAAATTTTCCCATTATTGCTGAGAGCAGCATCATCTTCCCAACCAAGGTTCACTAACTTGGTGCCTTTCCTGAAACCTCACTTGCACTTACTCCATGAATCGAATCTGTTATAAAATCATGTTGTTTCTGCCTTTACATCTCTTATGTAGATATAGTTTCTTTCATTCATACAACCACCATAATATAATCCATATTATATTATGTTATAGTATATTACATTAATCATATAATATTTATTGTATTATATAATATTATGCTGTGTTATGTTGCTATGCCATGTCAAATCACATCACATCGTGTTACATCATGTTACATTATGTTACATCATATTATGTCACATTACATTATGCTATATCATTTTCTCTTATAGTCCCTCATCACTTCTTTTCTGGACTCTAAAAATAACCTTCCAATTAGTATCCCTACCTCAAGTCTCACTCTATTTCAATCCTTCCTCAACCTAGCTGCCAAATGACTTTCCTAAACCACATATCCGACCATGTCATCCCTCATCTCAATAAATTGCATTGGCTCCCTATTGCCTTAGGGACAAAACATAGTGTCCTTTTTGGAATTTAAAGCTCTTTATAACCAGGCATCTTCTTACATTTTACTCTTTTTCATGGACTCTATGAAAGGGCTACACTGTCCTTGCATCTTCTCATATATAACACTCTATCTCTAGGTTCCAAACTTTGTACTGACTGTCCTCTTTTCCTGCAATACATTCCCTCTTCATTTCCATCTCTTAAATTCCCCATCTTCCTTCGGAATTTGCCTCCTTTTCTCCAACTATTAGCTAAACCAATCTACAAACTTCATTTTACCCTAAAATGTTCCTCTTATTTTGACCATTTTTGCCTCCAATTCCATGTGCTACAGGAGGCATTTCCCAATTACCCTAGTGACTAGTCTCATCTACTTACTTCCATCTAGACCATAAAAATCATGTATGTGCAATATTTATAGATTGTCTCCCCAGTTAGAATGTAAACTCACTAAGGACGGGGATTGGGTTTGGGCCTTTTGGTTTGTTTGTTTTAGTTTGTTTGTGTGTTTTACCTGAAAGTTCTCCCAGATGTCAGCAAGTTATCTGGCATACAGCAGTGCTTATTGAGTGCTTGCGGACTGAGTGAAGTAACAAGCACAAAGCGAGTTACTCCAGTAGCTCCCATTTCTTTATTGCTTTCTACTTCAGTAAGCAGTGAAAGCATTATCTAATTTTACAACTAAGGAAACGGAGCTTCAGAGATGCCAAGTTGTCTCAGGACCTAAGACAACTGAGTGGCAGAGCCAGCACTCAAGCCCAGGTCTCTCAGAGTGGCTCCGTGGATAGGAGTCTGGATCTATCATCGCAGGATTTGATCTGCTACTTATTATCTTTGTGTTGTTTACCCTTGACTCTTTCTACTACACATACCTCAAAATGTACTATATGTAGCACCTTATCTCAGGGCTGTAGACATTGCTACACAGTGCCATACATGCTAAGGAAGGCTATGGTAACACATCTCTCACTCAACAATTTCCTGTCCCTGGCAGCACTACATCCTGTCCTATGGTCCAAGACACCTTTTCTCCAACTGTTAGCTAAACCAATCTACAAACTTCATTTTATCCTAAAACGTTCCTCTTATTTTGACCATTTATAGGTTCCAGCCACATAATCCATCAGCATGGCGCCTGACTTTCCACCCAGGCCACAGTATATTTCCACCTGGGCTCTTTGATTATGCTCTAGAGAGCCTGTCCCAGATGAGTGATGATAGTAAAGAAAGAGAGGAAGAAAGAAGCTTTCTTCATAAGCTTCAGGATGTGATTTTCCATTCGATGTTTAAATCTTGCTTCTAGGGCTTATTTTTCAAAGAGCTCTTTGGTGAGTGTTCAATCTCTCTATTGGAAAGGGAGGATTTGTGGAGTAGAGTTAGTCTATATAGAATTTTGTGGAGTTATTCCATGGAGAATGTTGTCATGCTACTTGATTTAATAACTTAAGCAAAGCCATAGCAACAGCTGCAGACAGCAGAGCTTCCAGGCTAAAATCAATACTGGTCCCAAAAGGGCAGGCTTGGCTATTCTCAGCACGATCAAAATGGGTAGGAAACCTGTGCGACATCAACAATGGCCAGATCCAAAGAACACCTTGGATGCATCAGTATCTGAGTATCACTAATATGATCATGATATTTTCTTATTCTCCCTCCTAAAACAAAGATCCTGAACCTCACTGGCAGGGTTATTGGCTTTTAGAGAAAATTTTGGCTAGTTTGTATGTGGATGCACACATATTTCAAGTTTATCATCTGGATAGTTATGTTTATAACTTTTAAATCACATTAGAAAGCAAATGCTATTGATTTCAGATATGTGTTGTTCACATCTATGTAAAAAGGCGAACATTTCTACCTCTTCTATGAATAGCTACCATGTCTAGAGTGCTTTATGATTTTGAAAGCACTTTTCTTACAATCCTGTGAGGTAGTTATTTGAACGATGTCCATTTTTCATATGAGAAAACAGACTCAGAGAACTTGCCCAAGATGACAAAGTTAGCAATTTTCACAGCTGGTGTTTGAACAGAGACTGCTTCTGATTTCAAATGAGGGATTCTTCTCACAATTGCAGACTACTACATTGTGATCACCAGAATTAGCCTAAATCTTTTGACTTGTTTCCAAGGTATTCCTCAAACTCATCTTCTTTGCATAAGGCCAGACTCCATTGTTCTGTTTTCTCTTCCTATTTTCTATATCCCTCCCAGGGACTATCTCCAGTCATCCTGATCTATATCTGGCCACCAAACCCAGATGCTCCAGAGGAGAAAGTGAGGTTGGTGACTTTGCACAGCCCTCCCTCACTTAAATCCAATTCACTTGCAAGTCATGGCACCATCTTCCTGATGTCATGGTCCTCTTGAAGAACAAAGAAAAACAACATCCCTATAGATTTCACATCCTTTCTTAGAATCCAACAAAAAGGAAACTGAAGTGTGTCATTTCACAATATCATTCTAACAAAGTAAACGTGTCAATGGAAAATCAAAACCAGGATAAAAGTGAAGAACTTTCTTCTTTGCAATGCATGAGACCAGACCTGAGAGACTTCTCTGCATGAGGTCTAACTTTCACCTCAGCCAAGGATTAATTTGGTAGCCATGCACAGGAAGGAGAGAAGAAAGAGAAATAGGAAGTATGGAGACTAGTAAGGAATCTATTACAGAAGTCCAAGGGAACATTGAGGAGAATATGAAATAAGAACAGCTGCCATGTGAGTAAAGAGAAGGAATAAAAAAGGTTATCCATCTCCAGATAGTGGGGTGCAGATGGAAACTTTTCTCTTTCTTGCTTTTTTAAAAACATGGATCATATGGAAATTTGTCTTGCATGACTTCATCTTTGTAATGGGTTTTATATTTCTTGCCTTCTCATTGAATGGGGGAGTGGGTGGGGAGAGGAAGAGAATTGAAGCATAAATAAAATAAAATTGAATTTTAAAAAAACATGAGGGATATTTCAGAGGCATATTAATGTCTTTCCCAAAATATGGTGCCCAGAAATAAACATAATATCCCAGCTGTTGTGTAACGGAATGGGACATTCCCTTGTTCTGGACATTATGCTTCATTTAATGTCACCTAAAATCTCCTTAGTTTTTTCCGCCCCCTTGTCACATTGCTGGTTCAATATAGATTTTTGTAATTTCGTAAAGCCCTTATGTCTTTTTCACTTGAACTATTGTGTTACAATGTTTCTCATGCTGTTATTGTTCAGCTGATTCTTTTAAGCTAAGTCTGACATTTATCCCTAGTGAATTTTACTTGATTATATCTGGCCCATTGTTCCATTGTACCAAGATCTATTTGGATCCTATCTGTATCACCCATTGTTTGTTGCTCATCCTTCATTCTTGAAGGAGACCAGTGACATCATAAGAATGATATCTTGCCTTACAAGTGAATTGGATTTAAATGAGGCACAGCTTCTCAAAGTCATCAGCCTCAGTATCACTCTCCTCCAGAGTTATCAGAGTCCACTGGCAAGAAATAAGTCAAGACAACCGAGGATGGCTCAGGACGAACTGGGAGAGCTTGGGCTTTTCAAGCTAGGGTCTCTCCCAGGTATCTGGGAGATATTTTGCCTGAGGCAATCCCCATTCAGTAATTAGAGGCAAGGTAAGAATTGAGACAAAAATGGCCTACTTTGTCTTCAGAAAAGAATCAGTCTGGAAGGGAAAGACTCTCAGAGTTTCTGGCCAGAACAGAAGCAATAGCTATTTATACTCCCTCTGAGCCATCAAAACTCAAACAATGAGGCTTGGGTTGGGAACTCTTATTGGCCAATAAATAAAAGCCAGTGTATCACCCATCACTTTAGTTATCGCTCCCTACTTCATGCAGTCCACAAAGCTACTGGGGCCTCTTGCTTTTGAGACTAGGAAAAAAAAAAAAAGATCAAATCCTTGCAAATAAAACAGATGCTTCAAGCTCATCTCTCAAGATGGCAGAGCTCCAAACCCCACCAAATCAGCTGCATGATCTTGGGTTGGTTAGATGAAAAAGGTGGTGACCTGAAGGATTCTTTCCCCAAACAAAGCAAATCTGAAGAGTGACATAGGGGAACACCCTTGCAGCTACGAATGTTTGTATACTAATGTACAAAGCATGGGCGATGAGTCAAGTGAATTTGACATTTTACCATTCTAAAATAAATATAGCCTTTCACTCTCCCCAAGACTTGGTGGAATGAGGCTCAAAACTACAATGCAGCAATGCCTTATTTAAAAGAAATGGACTTAAATTAAGGAGCAGATGCTTAATATTCTACTTCTAAGCAACATGGAAATTCAGAAACTGAAGAGTGAAACAGTTGAGAGTATTTGGAGAAAGAGAAAAGAGAAAAAAATAATGGTAAGATTTGATTAGTGCAAATAATGAAATCCCATGAAATAGTCATATTTTCTAAATTCACATAGCATATTTTCATTGAGAGGGAACCAATTACCATTTTTTACATAAGTAAAATTTCAAATATTATGAATTCAAATACATATAGGCACTTTACAGGATTCATTATTCACACTAATTAAGACCTAGTTATAGAAAGTATCTTTTTGTGGGAGTATACCACAGTTCAAACATATAAAAGATGCTTTATTTCTCAACATAGATCACCAAATTGGCCCAATGGCAAGTAGAGTGACCTTGAGTGACTTTGGTTATTCAGATATCTGTTAGAAGTCTCATTTTGAGAAAAATAGAGTATTTAATCAATGTTCACCTCTTGACAATTTCATCTTAAAAGCAAAATTCTGACTGACAATGCAATCACAAATCTTAATCAGCAGAAAAGTGGGGGGAGTCACTAAAGAAGCCCTTGAAGTATACAGGAAGCAGCTTAATGAGCTCAGATTTTTAAATGGCATATATGTGACAAAAAATTGTTCATATAATTGTTAACATGATGACAGAAACTGTTAATACCAAACGTAAAACAGACTGCCACTCCCTGAAATGACCTTTGTAATGTCAGAATTTCAGTAATGTCCTTACTTTCCAGCTCTTAAGATATTTACTCTTGATTAGGTGGAGCTGAACCACACCCTAGTTCCCCCCACCCCCCCCACCCCACCCCTTGTCCCAGGGATGTGGCTTTATGGTGAGCCCAGCTCAAGCTGCATCTCAGCTTCTAGCATCCTTGCCCTCTTCCACTGGGATTCATGGCATGAAGGGCAAAACAGCCAGAATGGAAGGGTTTCCCTTGCCTGAATTGCCCACTAGGGTCTCATGACCAGGCCTGGCTATCTCACACTACCCCCACCTCCTCTCCTTGTAAAGGTATAAGAAGCTTTGGTATGAGTATTGGAGTTGAGAAATCTACTGGACTTCTCCCTCCCTCCACCCCTGTGGCAGGTTTGTTAATTGTTATCTCAATTAAAGATGTTTTATTCCTTGACTCATGGCTTTGATCTATTTAAAGACTTGAAATATGAAAGATAGAAGGAGGTACGCTTAATCACAGTAAAAAAATAAAAAGAATGGCATGAAAAATACTGTTAAGAGAAGCCTAAAACTCAGATAAGTTGGGGCTTGTGAGGAAAAAAAGGCAATATCAAAAAAGGGAGCAGGCTTTTTAGAAACTATAATGAGTTGGGTAGAAACAGAGCCATCACTTGATGTAATACAAATAAATGAATGATGGCAAAGGGAAAAAAAGCAAAATTGCCTAACTCTTGTTTTTCTTACATTTTCTCTATCGCAGGAAAATGACTTTGATACTGAAAAGGTCAGAACAAGAATTGCTAAGAGAATTGAGACCAAATCAGCAAAGCAATGCTAACAAATCATTTAGAAGAGTTCAAGTTTTCTGGCCCAGAGAAAGTACATGCCAGGATATTGAAGAGCTTGGTTGTAAAGCAGAGCACTCCCGTCAGGAGCCCCTAGTGATTTAGGAAGCCTTGTAACAGAATGCTAAAGAGAGGCAAACATCCCACTTTGGAAAAGAAGGAAAACTACTTCAAGTCAATACCTAACAAAAGTCTAGGGTGGAATATTAAACGGATGGATGGTGAAACGCTTTAGAAATGGAAACCGCTTTACAAATGGAAACCTTGATCACTAGGAAGAAGCTAATTTGGACTCACTAAAAACAAGTCAAAAGCCTGACTGACCTCATTTCTTTTTTTTAATAGGGCAGCTAAATGGGTAAGGCTAAGTAATTTCATAGACATTCGTTGTTTAGTCCTTCAGTTGTGTCTGACTCTACCTGACCCCGTTTGCCATTTTCTTCTCTAGTATGTCCCCATTTTACAGATGGGAAACTGAGGCAAACAGTCACACAGATTGGAGTCACACAGCTAGTAAGAGTTGGAGGTCAGATTTGAATTCAGATCTTCTTGACTCCAGGTCCTCATTTCAGCAAGATGGCAAAAAGTTCCATATTTATATACAAGAGAGAAATGTAGTTGACTTGAGAATGCAGCAAACTAGATTTGTGACCATAATTAATCAATCAAGGAACATTTATTAATCACTTATTATGTTCCAGGCATGTTTGGGATGCTTAGATATGTAAGGAAGAATGCCCCACATGTGTAGAGAGGCTGAACAAAGCAGTCCTTGCTCTCTTCTATTGATTGAGACATACACACATATAAAGTAAATAGATACAAAATATATTAAGTGAATACAGTTAATTTCTAGATGAAGGAAAGGGGAAAGCACTCACAGCTATGAGGATCCAGAATGGTCAACCTAAATCAACTCAAGAGGAAATTAAATAGAGACAAATGGAAAGTCTTGCATGTGACATTTTGGGAGATTCAACTGTGCAAAAAGCTTTTATTAAGTTCTTACTATGCCCCATACATTATGCTATAAATAGTAGGATATAAATACAAAAACTTGCCCATAAGGTGTTTAGACACATATGGCTATCCCTCTATTTGTTCTCATTCTGGGCATTTCTTAGTCAACTCCTTTTGGTGTTACAGGTAGGGAAAGGTTACAGTGAAAATTTAAAATAAGATTCATACACAAGCAGTGACCAATGTTTACCAAAAGCTCATGTCATAGAAACCAGCTTTGGAATGTTGGTTAATCACTATTCCTTCTAAAGTCCCCTCTAGAGTGAAAATTACAATATTGATAATAAAATTTAAACAGTACGTTAATGTTTGCAAAGGGCTTTAGAAATAACATTTTTTTGGTCCTCACAACAACCCCAGGAGGTAGCTGCTCTATTATCCCTGTATGGGATGGCAAGACCCCTACTCAAATTGACTACTCAGAGGTATCTCAATGTAAAAACAGAAAATCTCCTTTATTCGGTTCTCGTGAAAAGCCAGGTGGTCCCTTCACCAGTAAAGCTGGAGCAGGGAGGCGCTCTACAGAAGCAGAAGGGCACTTCATATAGACCCTGACGCGAAAATTCCCCCTCCCACCACTGACCATTATTGTCATTGGCTGAGAAGCAAGGTCTTACATTCTAGGCGCAAAATATAACCAATCTCTTTTGAAACCCGGTTCAAATTTCCCACTCCTGGACATTACAAAGCCTGCGAAAATACACGTCATTAGATGCAAGTTAGGTATTGAGGAGTTAGCGAGTCATATCAATCATTGATCCTAAAGCAATACATAGCCTTATGTGGAAATCACCCAACTCTGGAGGAAGGGAAACCTGGGTCCAAGGTCTCCTCCACTCCAGGGAGAAGGCTCCACATTCCCGAGAAGTCTTCACTAAATCTGTTCCCATTCACTATATATAATGAAATTGTTCACAGTATTTGCATTACTTCAATTTTCCAAAATGATACCATAATTTCCTTTCCCTTTTTTAAGACAATATGCCAATTACTCATAATTTACTCTTTGTTTCGTGCACTTGCTTTGTTAGTCAGAAAACTGTAACAAACATCTTCACTGGATGCTGTGAAAATATCCCCGAACTGCAGACAAATTTTCTCAAGCTGCTAATTACAGGCTGATATAGCTTGCTTAGATCAGCCTCTTTTACCCAGAAGGGCAGGAGGGATATGCAGAGTTAAAGACAGCTAGAGTGACTGATGAATATCCATGAGCACATGCTCTGACTCCAAAGGAATTCTACCAAATTCTTAAATTAGGTTTATCTCCATTGTTAAGAAGCTCCAGCTCCCTTCATCTAATTTAGCATACAATTAACTGTACAGCCCTTAGAACCAGTGAGTCGTCAGGCTGCGGTATGGAAACATCTGACTTTCTAGGAGAAGTTACAGGCTTATTTTCCCAGGTCAGAAAAATCCTGGGACTTAAAGAATAGTCCAGACGTGTTCCTGTCTTTTGAATCATCCTTGTGTGAATGAGCATATCCATTTGATTTGTATAGCATTCGATAAATCCTGCACATAGATCAATTTAATGTGAAGCTTTGTACCATTCTGTTGCCTTAGTGAAGACAAAGTCCTCTTAGTGCAAAAGAAACCTAAGGAATGTACTGAGCTGGTATGAATCCTAGGTTGGAGGGACCCTGATCTGTTGTCAGCACAATTGTTTAACCTCTTCTATAGTGTTATCTTCCTCTCCCTCAATAATCCCAAGGAAAGAGAATTCCCAGACAAGGTATTAAGAGTGGGATTATAGCATAGCCAGATCAAGGGTGGGGCACCTGGGGCCTCAAGTGGCCTTCAAGGGCCTTGAGTGCAGCTTTTCTTTTTGACTAAATCCAAGTTTTACAGAACAAACCCTTTTATTAAGATGATTTGTTCTGTGAAGTTTAGATTCAGTCAAAGGACCTCACTTGAGGACCTAGAGGGCCACATATGGGCTCAAAGCTGCAGGTTCCCCACCCCTGACTCATCATTGTTCTGACTTGGGCAGGCCTGAGGTAAGAATATGATTCCTTTCCCTCCCCAAACATAAGAACCACATATGATGAAGGCCTCATACACTGCCACCAAGTTTAGTCTTGTTCCCAAGATGTTACAAAGGGCTCCCAATAAAGATGCTGAAAACATTTAGAGAACTGTGCTAGACCAATGCCAAAGCTCCCAAGGAAAGCTCCCTAGGAACAGAGATGCATAGATTTAGACCTTAAAGGGACTGCAAGACTATCTAATCCCACCCCTTCATTTTACCGATCAGGAAACTGAAAACAGGGAGGTTATATGACTTGCCCAAGGTCACACAAGTAGGAAATGAAAGAGTCTGAATGTGAATAATAATAGCTAGCCTTCCTATAGCACTTTAAGGTTTGCAAAATGCTTTATAAAAACTATCTTGTTTTACCATGACAACAACTCTGGGAGGTAAAAGCCATTATGGCCCTAATTTTATAGATGAGGAACCTGAAGCAAACAAAGGATAAATGTCTTGACTAGGGTCACACAGCTAGTAAGTTTATGAGGGGGAATTTGAACTCAAGACTTCCTAACTTCAGCTCCAGCACTGTCAGAAGCACCAACTAGCTGATTTGAACCAGGTCCTCTGACTCCAAATACTTTCCACAGAAACACACTGCCATCATTTCTTAGTACCTGCATTATATTTCATCTTTATTGTTAATACTCTAGATTTATAGCTGGATGGAACCTAAGAAGACAGTAAGTCCAACTCTTCTGTCCCTGTTTCATTGATAAACTGAGAGATTAAAGAAATTGTCCAAGATCACACTAATATTAAGTAGTAGAGGTGCCTTCTGAATCCAAGAGCTCAGACTCCAAAGCCAACATCCTTTACACTGCAACATGGAGCAAGCTCTAGCCTAGTTGACATGTTATTTTTTTTCAAGTTGTTTATTTTTAAGGTTTTGCTGTTTTTCAGTCATGTCCACTCTTTGTGACCCTATGTGGGGTTTTCTTGGCAGAGATACTGGAGTGGTTTGTCATTTCCCTCTCCAGCTCATTTTACAGATGAAGAAACTAAGGAAAATGAGGTTAAGTAACTTGTGCAGGACAATACAGCTAGTAAGAGTCCAAGTCTAGATTTGAACTCAGGTCTTCCTCACTCTAGGCCTGTGCTCTATCCACTGGGCCACCATGCTGCCCTTTTCCCAAAAGAGTGTAAACAAAGGTTCCTGAAATCTTTTGCAGTTTCCTTTAACCTTTTCTATTTGGGATTTAATTGCCTTTAGAAAGAAAGGGAAGGAAATAATCATTTATATCACACCTACCATGTGGCAAGCACTGTGCCAAGCACAGTGTTATTTCATTTGACCCTTACAACAAACCTGGGTGCCTTGTTATCCTCATTTTAGAGTTGAGGAAATTGAGGCAGAGCTTAAACAACTTTCCCTAGGTCTCACAGCTAGTAAGTGTCGGAGACTGGATTTGAACTCAGGCCTTCTTGACTCCAGACTCAGGGCTCTGTGCCATCTACATTTTAGTAATGGAGGCTCTACCCCTGCCCCATGGAGAATGGTTCCAGACCCACTAAAAGACAACATCTCCATTAGTGGTAACTGATCAATATTCTGACAGAGTTTCCTTAGAAACTCTCCGGTGCCATGACTCCCACTTATGCATCTGCAGGCTCTGGTTCAAAGGCATGCCAGGCACAGTGATGTCCATTGATTTATTTATGAAATATGATCTGACTTCACAAATCACCTGAAGCAATAAGAGGCAGGCAGGCTTTGGGCTGTTTATTTTTTAACATCTTACCAGTGGAATGTCATTAGCATAGTGATCTCTGATGAAAGGCACTCAATGCAGGCTGAGGTAATTATTAAGGATTTAAATCATCCAGAGGGCTGACAGCCCACTCATTGGGATGGTGCTTAGTGACACCAAAAAAAAAAAGTACTCTGGAGAACAGGCAGGGTAGGCTGAGAGAAAGAGTCAAGCAGCCTCGTGAGGCAGGACAATGTGTCTACCTCCAGACAGAGGCATCTTCACAAAGGTTTGTTTGGTTTTTCCCCAGAACTCTTATGACCTCAAAGCAATGGGGTTGGGGAAGGGGTTAAGGGGAGAGAAGAGAGAGAGGAGGGGAGGATAATAGCAACAACCTAGAGTCTGATTCATGGAATGCCTGATTAATATAATCAATGATTTAACTGAATCCAACAGGAAGATCAAATCTACTTGGACATTGTTACAAATGGTTGAAAGTCACTAATGGAGGCATTTACTAGCTGGGTGACCCTGGGCAAGTCATTTAACCTTGTTTGCCTGAGTTTTCTCATCTGTAAAATGAGCTGGAGGAGAAAATGGCAAACCACTTCAGTATTTCTGCCAAGAAAGCCCCAAATGGGATAAAAAGAGTCGGACATCCCTGAGCAACAGTAGCAACAATGGTAGAATGCTGACTTTTCAGTTGTGAAGAGGAAAGCACTGTAATACATTAGAAAGAGCACCCATTCTGAAATCAAAGAGCCAGAGTTCAAATC
The DNA here is from genome assembly GCA_028658325.1 of Potorous gilbertii. NCBI lineage: Eukaryota > Metazoa > Chordata > Mammalia > Diprotodontia > Potoroidae > Potorous > Potorous gilbertii. Next base: position 692,826,184 of record CM053769.1, on the reverse strand, counting down.
CCACACATGATGCTTACTACCTTTGTGACCTTGGGCAACCTGCCTATCCTCCCTGGGCCTCAGTTTTCTCATCTGTAAAATTAGGGGGATGGGTTAGCTGACTTCTGAGGGCTCTTCCAGTTCTAGCACCCCAGCCCTATAACAACAAAGTTATAGAGCAGCTACATGGAACAGTGAATAAGAACTCCAGGTGGGGAATCAGGAAGACCTGAGTTCAAATCCAACCTTGGACACTTATTAACTGTGTGACCCTGGGCAAGTTATTTGACACTGTTTGCCTCAGTTTCCTCCTCTGTAAAATGAGCTGGAGAAGGAAAGGTCAAACCACTCCAATATCTTTGCCAAGAAAACCACACATACAGTCACAAAGAAGCTGGCCATGACTAAAATGACTGAACAACAGAAGGAGCACACAACCGCCTACCTACCCAGAGAACAGAATTGTATTTGTGATCTCCCTCAAACCTGTCCCTTCTCCCAAATTCAGTGCAGCTCCTCATTGACAAAACCGCAGCGTTATCTTGACTATTCCCTCTCCTTCACCACCTCCCACATCAAATCAATTGCCATGTTCTATTGATATTTCTTCTGTAATACCTCTCACTGTCATCCCCTCTCGCCACTCATGTGGTCATCACCCTTAGTCCAGATTCACATCACCTTTCACTTGGACCCTTGTAACAGCTTCCTCACCAATCTTCCTAAAGCCCCCCTCCTTACCCTGGCCCCTTCCTTCCTTTCCAGTATTTTTATACTTTACACTGCCCCTCTCCCCCATGCACTCTCTGATCCAATCACTTAAACACAACACTCCATCACCAACTCCAGGTATTTTTGCTGGCTGGCCCCAGTGCTTAGAATTCTCTCTCCCCATCTTCACTTCCTGGCTTCCCTGGCTTCCTTCAAGTCTCAGCTAAAACTTCACCTTTTGCAAGATTCTCCTGATTCCCTGTATTGCTAGAGCCTTCCCTCTATGGGTTATCTCCAATTCATCCTGTGGATAGCTTACTTTTACATCATTGTCTGCATATTGTCTTCTCCATTAGATTGCTTAACAGTAGAGATTGCTTTTTACTTTCCTTTGTATCCCTGGTACAGGACCTAGCAGATAGTAGTAGGCACTTAATAAACTTCTCTGGGTATTAGCCCTTAGCTTATCCTTGCCAGTTTTGTTCATTCTCACCAAATGTTAATTGTATAAAACCATCTCAGATAGAGAATTAAGTAGACCCATTTATTCAAGTAGGTAGCAAATAGATAAAGTTATACAAATTAGAACATACCAGAAAATGTGTAAGAGAAGATAAGCTTTCTGATGGAGATAAAATGAAATCTCAGCTCAACCAAGAGGAAGGTTCAAGGGGATTTGGATTTCACTCAACAGGAAATTCCCTGAATTCTCTAGTGAGGCAAGCTGGATATTAAGGATACATTAATAAGTCAGCTCTTGTACATGTCTACAACTTCCAGAATCTTCACTCTGTCTCCTTGAATTAGACGATAGTATGTCTGAAAGAAAATGAATGTCTTCTCTTTACCAACTCCTTCCCTCATGTAGGTTTGTAGTCTTATTTCAGCATTTTCTCCATGAATCTAGTCACATCAGAGCACTAGTATAGAAAATTCCTCAGGCTTGAAAACCTGTGTCACAGACTTATAAAAACATAAAAATATATACCAAATAATACACAAACACAGGATAATTTGAGAGGGAGAAGCATCAGCATCTGGGGAAATAAAGGGAAAGTCTCAAGTAGAAGGCAATGCTTAACACAAACTCTAAAGAGAAGTAGAGATCCCAAGAGGCAGAAGAGAGGAGAAAATTCAGTCGAGACATGGAGGACAGCCTGTGCTAAAGTCCAAAGATAGGGAACAAAATGTCATCCCTGAAAAACATCAAGAAAGCCAAGTTGACCTGACCATAAAGTGTGTGAAGGCAAGTAATGCATCACAAGACTGGAAAAGTCAGCTGTCTTGGTCTATGTTCCCTAATCCCACTAGAAGCATGGGAGCCATTGAAATGTGTTGAATAGTGTAGTGACAGTCAGATCTGTGTTTAGAAGCAGTACTTTACAAGTTGGATGGAAGAAGGATTGGAAAGGCTAGGACTCGAGGCAAGGAGATCAATTAGGAGGCTGTTGCAATAATCCAGATGAGAGACAATGAAGGTCTAAATTAGAATGGCAACCAAGTAAGTAGAGATGACTTACACATATGTGGAGGATGCTGTGAAAGAATAAACAACAGGCAATTAACTGGAGATATGGAAGAGAAAGGAGTCAAGGATAATGCAAATTCAGCTAGAGATTATACTGAGAGGAATCTTTAAGTCCATCAGGGTGGTTGCTGCCAATTGTTTTTTTCAAATGAATCATCCTATTAGCTGAACCAAATCATGATTATGAGAGAAATGATTATTTCTTCTTATATTAATAACTCAGTTTTCCCCCTTTTCTAATTCCTTAACTAGGAATCAATCATTGTGGTAAATCTCTCTCAAAATCTTACCCTGACTAAAGATCTAATAAAAAAACAGTAAAAGAAATTCTAAGTTTACACAAATGGATGGATTCCTGCTCATTGTGCTTACTGATAGGTCTAGGAAAATGGTAATTCTCCTTTTTGTCAGACAGGTGATATGAAAATGAATAAGTCTCTTTGACTAAAACTTTGGGTACCACAAGACCCACATTAGAATTAGCCCACATCTTATTATAATATTCATTCTCAAATTGCTAGCTAATCAGGGTTGATTGACACCCTCAAGAACACCCACTATTCCAAGGGTATATAAATGTAAGTCCACCACCATGAGAGTACCATTGATCTCTTTTTATTAATAAATATCCTAGCCCGGATAGGAGGAGCCAAGATAGTGGAGTAGAAAGATGGACCTCCTCTAGGTCTCCCCCTGTAGCCCATAAAATGATTCTAAACAAATTCTAGAGCAGCATAAGTCACAAAATGACTGAGTGAAAGAGATTCACAGCCCAACACAGTCTGGAAGGCTGACAGGAAAGGTCTATTGCTCTGTTCTAGGAGTGGAGCACAATCCAGCCTGGGTCAATGTGGCAAGGACAGGACTGGAGTAGGCTTCAGGGTGCAAAATCACAGGTAACTGCTGTGGTTCCCAGATTTCTCAACCCAAAACACCAAAGACAGCTTCAAAGATTAGTGAGAAAGCTCTTTCACCTAGGTGAGAAGGGAGTTCAATCTGGCCCCAGCCCTGGGTTCAGGGCAGCAGCAGCCACTGCAGCAGCAGTGTCCACTTTGGGAGCCCTCAGTCTAAAGACTCTGGGGGAATTAAACTGCCAATATGGGTCTCAGTCCTGAGTGGCAATTCTCTGGTGAAAAGGAGCACTGGCATGGTGGAGCTGGTGGAGGCTCTGGAGAGGGAATCCTACTTGCAGATCCTGGGCAGAAAAGGACTCAAAATTCAAGTAACTGGCTGGGAAAATGCCCAAAAGGGGGAAGAAATAAGACTATAGAAGGTTACTTTCTTGGTAAAAAGGTATTTTCTTCCATCCTTTCAGGAAGAACAAAGCATACCATCAGAGAAAGACATAAAAGTCAAGGCTTCTACATCCAAAACCTCCAAAAAATGTGCAATGGTCTCAGGCCATGGAAGAGCTCAAAAAGGATTTTGAAAATCAAGTAAGAGAGGTAGAGGAAAAATTGGAAAGAAAAATGAGAGCTATGCAAGAAAATCATGAAAAATGAGTTAACAGCTTGCTAAAGGAGACCCAAAAAGATGCTGAAGAAAATAATACCTTTAAAAATAGACTGACCCAAATGGCAAAAGAGAGCCAAAAAGAAGAAGAATTCTTTAAAAAACAGAATTAGCCAAATATAAAAGGAGGTTCAAAAGCTTACTGAAGAAAATAGTTCTTTAAAAATTAGAATGGAACAGATGGAATTTCAATGAAATGGAGGACTTCCAAGCATTCTTGTTGAAAATACCAGAGCTGAATAGACAATTTGACTTTCAAATACAAGAATTAAGAGAAACATGAAAACATAAACAGGAAAGAGAAGCCTTAAGGAACTCATTAAAGCTAAACTGTTTACATTCCTGCATGGAAAGATGTTATTTGTAACTCATGAGACCTTTTTCAATTTTAGGGTAGAGGGAATATATATATGTAAGTGTGTATGGGTATGTATGTATATATTATATACATGTAGGTATGTATATGTCTGTATGTGTGTGTGTGTACACATACATGCACACACACATACACATACACAGAGGGCACAGGGTGAGTTGAATACGAAGGGAGAATACCTAAAAAAATAAAATTTACTGTTTAATGGAATGTACTAGGAATAAGAGAAAAGGAGAGGTAGAATGTTACTCATCTCATGTACAAGAGGGAAGAAAGAGATTCTACAATAGCAGTGAAGCGGAGGGAGATGAAAGGAAATAATTGAGCCTTGCTGTCATGGGATTTGGCTTAAGGAAAAAGTAACACTCACTCAACTGGAATATGGAAATCTATTTTACCCTGCAGGAAGGCAAGGGGAAAGAGGATAGGAGAGGGAAGATGATAGAAGGGACAGCAAATTGGGGAAAGGGATAATCAGAAACAAACTCTATTGTGGGAGGACAGGTATAAGTAAAGAGCAGGATAGGACAGGGGAAAATGTGGTTAATGGAAGTGCTTTGCATTGTTACACATATATTGAATTGCTTGTTTTCTCAGTAAGGGTGGGTAAGGAGGGTGGGAGAGAATATGGAACTCAAAGCTTTAAGAATGAATGCTAAAAATTGTTTTATCGTGCACCTGGAAATTAAGCTATACAGACAATAAAGTATAGAAATCTATTTTTCCCCACAGGAAAATAGAGGGGAAAGGGGATGGAAGAAGGTGGGTAATAGACTGGAAGAGCAGGTAGATGGGGTGCATGTTGTCCTGGGTGGGTGTGGGGAGAGACGGGGAGAAAATTTTGAATTCAAATTCTTGTAGAAGTGAATGCTAAGAACTGAAAAATAAATAAATTACATATTAAACATTAAATAAATAAATATCCTAGCCTTATTAACAAAATGATTAAATTACCCAGAAACTGTGTCTCTTGAACTTTTCAAACATCATAATTGCAATTATGCACTGCAGTCATAGAAATACCATAACCACAAAGGCTGTGTACCCTTTAACAGTAAGAGCGTGGTATAAGAGTTAGGGCACCAGATTTGAAATTATAAAGCAATCGTGATGGTCCCCTATATAAAAATAACAACCTCAATTCCTTAGTCTATAAAATGGAATTTAAAAATACTTTTTTCATCTACTTGATGGGATTATTATGAAGAAAGTTCTTTTTCATTTTAAAATATCAAATAAATGGAAGTTATCACTATTATTCATCAGTCATTTCTCCTATGTGCCCTATTGGTCACAAGGAGCAAGAACCAGAGGAGAAAGGAGGAATAAATCTGTCCTGACCCATAATTTCTACTGGATGAAAAGCTCAAAGTGTGCACCCTGAAGCATCTTCTTCATACACAATTTACATATATTTGT
>CM053769.1:692803163-692820159 GCA_028658325.1 Potorous gilbertii | reverse complement strand
AAGAGAGGGGAAAGGCAGGACTTAAAGGAGAATTTAGAGGATTCATCTTCATCATATATGGGGGAGAGGGCACCAAAAGATGAAGAACAGTAGACACCTACCTGAAAAACTGTGGACCATGCAACTGCGCTATGGAGCTTAGTAAAGTCATACAGAGTAACAGAAATCTAGAGAGAAATAAGAGGGAAAAAACCACCGTGCCCTATGCCCAACTTTAGCCAACAGAGAATAGTGGGCAAGGACAGGGCTAATGAAAAGTCTCTAGGAGAGGAATCTCTCATATAGGGAATCATAGGCTACCTAGTCAGAATCCCTCTTGCCATAGAAAAAGTAACTGAGGCTCAGAAAACAGAAATGACTTGCTTAAGGTCATACAGATGGTTAGAAAGAGATAACTTCAAACCTAAATCCCCCAGGTCCAATGTTCTCATCACTCTGACATGCTGGGATGATAAGTAACTCTAGAAATTTACACTGGATATTTCTGGAACAACTGGTCATTCATTCAAAGATTTTCTCTTCCTTTTTTCTAAAATTTTCGTCACCTAAAATATTTTCTGGAATATTGCAAAATGCAATTGTATAGCCAGTCTCATTGTTCTTGGAGAGTTAGTGCAAAGTTTCCCAGGCTTCCTGGATGAAGACGTACAAGCCAATAACATAAGAAAAACCCAAGGCTTTCTGCATCAGGTAGAGCCAAAACAAGATGGCTCTATTTGCAAAAGAGTAGTATTTCCTAAAAAGAAAACTTACTTTGCCACAATGGAGAACATCTCCCTGTTCATAAAGTTCTACTTTACTCTTTCAATTTTTTGTTATAATTGAATTTAATGTGGGGAGAAAATAGATATAGGATCACATCCAAGGTGAGCTGAGCAAATAAAAATCTGACTTTGTCACCAGTAGCCAGAATATTTCCCTTGAATCCTATACCAGTCAACAAAATAATGTAGCTTTAAGGAAAGACAAAATATATTCTGTCATGATCTTAAGAGGCTAAGGCCTAAGGGGGAAAGTCTATTCTGTAGATATAAAGAAAATCAGCTATTTTTTCTTTTGCGTTTCTTTAAAAGGATCTCAGCTCTTGACATTTATCATGGTATGCGTCAGCAGACGCTTATTCTGGTTCAAGTCTTAACAGATTCATCATGTTGACTTGGCTTGCCATTAAATCAGAGTGGACTGCTCATGCCCTTTAAGTCTAGATGTACTGGCCCCTGACCTTCCATCAAACTGTCTCAGGAAAGTCAGTCTAGTAAAGAGTCAGACATAGATTCCTTAAGCTCCTCAGATATTTCTTCTCAAAGCAACCCATTGGAAGAGGAAACTCACCTCTTCATCATTCCCCAATATCTATCATGCTGAGAGGTTAATCTGTAGTCAGATCTCCAATTCTCTTTTTGACTGAGGCACAGAAAAAGCTAACGACCTGCACAGGGCCATATAGCAAACAACATCCCATCACATGACTGTCAAGGCAGGAATTTGTGAGTGTCTTAGTATAGAAAGGAAGGCAGGCTTTTGAAAACCCAGCCCTAGAAGTGGAGCTGTGGCTATTTCTTTTCCTCTCCAGGGGAGAGAACTTATCCATCAGTCAGACTGCCTCCTTGGAGGGTGACTTTAGGGTTCAGGTTGAGTCCTCCTTCCATTCATACCTGTGCAGCTGAGGAGGCAAATATTTCCCTCTTTGCAATTCACAAAGAAGCATATGGCTACCTACTCTCACCCAGATTTGTCATGGCTCTAAGATGGATAAACTAAACTGTCAATCAAGCAATCTGCCCTCATGGAATTCCCAATCTAGCAGAGCACATGAGATATAGAATCATAGAAGTTTGAACTGAAAGGTCCTTAAAGATACTCAGATCCAACCCTTTCATTTTTCAGATGATGAAAACAAGGCATAGAGATGTGATCTGCTCATATCACACAGTTCAATTCCATTGAAATTCAATTCAGCAATATTCATTAGTGACCTACTATATAGGGGACATGAGGGTTATAAAGAGAGATAAGACATAGACCGTGTTCAGGTCTTTCTCAAAGATAAAAGATATCCTAATATATAAAGAACTGAAGAAAAAGACTTCAGAGAATATTAACCTTTTTACGGTACCTACAGCATGTCTCAGAGCCTGGAAACAGGCTTAGGAGAATCAAGAATGAGTCAGAAATTCAGGCTATGAATAAATTTAATGACACTTTTGCTCTCTGTGTTGCCATGAGGCTTGTTTTGGACTAATGACCATCTGTACAAAGAATGAACTCTACACTGTTGCAATATTGGCACTTCAAATTCAATTTCTCCAAACTGGCCTTACCATTAGGATGATATAACCTGTAACAAGGGGAAGGGATGCTTCATTTGCCTCAAATTCACAAAAATGAGAGCAGAAAATGTGTTTTAAAATGCTCCTATGTCCCAAGCCTGCCATACCATTTGGGGTGGTGGGGGTGGATTTTATATCCTTCAGGGACAAAAGTAGCTGTTCATCATCTTCCCAAGAAAGCCTGCCCCTCCTTCAAATATCCTTATTTCTGTTAAGGGCACCACCACCCTCCCCGTCATTCAAGTTTGCGGCCTCAGAGGCAGTCTTGCCTATTTGTTCCTGATCCATCACCTGTATATCCAGTCAGTCGTCATGCCCTTTCAATTCTCCCTCATCTCTCATATCCATCCTCTTCTTTCCACTGACATCACCAACACTAGTTCCCACACTTCTAGGATAAGAACACTAGGCACCGGGGCCCTATTATCCAAGACCAGAGCTTTTAACTCCACGTTCTTATTTCAAGGACCCAAGTAAGAGCCAAAGACTCAGCTACCAAACTTGTTGTTTCCAGGACCACAAGTAAATGAATGACCGCTAATAACAGGCCCAAGATCCCTTCTTTAAGGCTTGAAAGAGATTGATGCCATTTATACAACTCTTAAGAGTGGAAGACTCTATAAAAAGATATTATATCCTTAACCTATGGCTATTAACTCCAAGCTCTCATATTCCATGGAACCCACCTCTCAACTCTGCCTTCCTCTTCAATTTTGTTCTCTGGAACCCCTAATCAGTTGTAAACAAATATCCCTTTATCTTAGAAATCTTCCTCTCATATTCCTTTCATGTTCGGGCATTCATGGAAGGGCCACCCCACAAGACATCACATTCTAGCAATCCTTTCCAGCACTAACTGGAACTTCTCCCATAGCCTTGACATACTAGTCCAGAAGGAGTCATATGCTTTTCTCCCCATGGCCACTTCTAGACCCTCTCTTGCCCTCACTCCATAATCTCCCTTCTAATGAGATTCACCCTGTCCAGATCATCAGCGTCAAAGTCATCATCCCTACTGTCTCAAGGAACTCACTTCTTGGTTCACAGTCTTTCTCTTCTTCCCAACCCTCCAACACTTACATGAGGAGATTTTGACATATATGTTGATTTTTCCTCAAATATTTAAATTTCCACTTAATCACCCTCCTTAAGTACCACATCCAATACCACTACTCTACCTCAGTCCTATACAGGGGCTCTTATACCTACCATTACCCACAATGGTAAACTTATGGTAAACAATTCCAGATTTCCTCTACTCCATCTCTTTCCATGCCTCACTCTTCCTAAACCTATTCTTTGTCTCCAACATGACCTCTTTTCCCTCTACCCCTCAGTGCTCACTCAGGATCTCACTGCTACACAGGCTTTACTTTGTTTCTTTCTCCATCTTGACCCCATAAATAACCAGCTCAGCTTTACACTGTCCCATCCTCTTGAGTCCCTTGCCCTGTGTCCTATCACCACTCATACCTTGCCAAACAAAACCCTGCATTTCCCCCACTATCTGTCTTTTCTCCTACTTAACTGATACTCAACACCCCTGAAAGAAGTCACACAAATGCCCTGACTAGAACCACTACAATTTATGCCATCTAATCTCAACCTGGCCTTCACTGCCACAAGGTAATTTTATTCTTCCATACTATATTTAAATCATCTTCTCTCTCCCTAAGATTTTCTCCTCCTTTCATTTGGTCTCTGATTAAAAGATTCCTATCTCTCCTTGTATTCAGGTCTGTTCCTTCTCATCTCCTCTAGCAGATTTTCTCCACGATCATCCCCTCTCTAATCTCCAATCTTTCCCATCCTTAAAAACCCTCACTTGACCTTACCAGTCATCAAGTCTATATTTTTTACTCCTTTAATATCCAAATTCCTAGAAAAAATTGTCTACATTCATTGCCTTCTGTACTCCTAACTTACTTTTCAAACAGTGGATCTGCTTTCCAATGTCATGAAAACAAAATTGCTCTCTCCATTTCTACCAAGAGTCTTTTTTAAAATCTTAATTTTTGTCATCGTTTGTTTTAATCTCATGTTTATTTCCAAAAAACCTTTCCTATATCCAATACCCATTGCATTATTCTTTGTAATAGAAAATATAAAAGAAAGAAAAGGAAGAAAAGAAAAGATAATAAAATAAAAAAAGAAATCAGTTTAGCAAAACCAAGCAACATATTAACAGTATAGCAATACAGGAAATGTTTCCTTTCTCTCGCAAGTAGGTACATTTTTTCATTCTACTATAACAGAAACTATCATTAGTTGAATAATATCTTTCAATAACCTTGAATAAGCTTTCTCTACTTTCTCCTCAGACACAGTTTTCTTGCTGTGAACCACAGATGTATGTATGCTAAGGCGAATAATTTTTAATTTTTAATTAAAATTATGTCTTTAGAGACAGGAACCAAACCTAATGTAATAATAAAGGCTCAGTCCTTACAGCATGTGCAATGCTGAGCTAGAATTGGGTGTATACCAAAGTTTCCAATGGATAAACTCTTCGCTTCACTGTGGCAGTCAAGGCAAGAACAACTGCAGACCCCCAGGTGAGAGGAGAAGTGGTGGCAGCTACCTGCCTCAGATGTCTTATATCTCTACCCACATGCCATGTGGATAAGAACACATGGTACCTCTGTTTATTTTCAATCAATGAGTATTTATTTAACAGAGTTTAACAGTTTAAACATTTAGTACAGTGTTTGGCACTTAGTAGGTATCTCCCTACTTGGGTGCTAGACACCATACTAAGAATTGGAAACATAAAAAGAGACAAAAGAGGGTCCATGCCCTAAAGGAGCTTATAATCTAGTAGACAATGTGCAAACAAATATATTCATTAAAAAAAGCTATATGCAGTAGTGAGTTTGAAGGGAAAAGGTTTTGAAACAACCATTCTAAACTTGAATTCACTTTCCCCAGGGTTCAAGTGAAGGTATAAAAGGGAAAACGTTCCCTAACTGGAGAAGAGGGGGCAGAGTTGATTTTTGTACTTCAGGCCTAATTATGATTTCTCAATAAAAATCCCGTTCTAAAAACTAATTGAAGTTAATTGGTTAATTGATATTGAGGAGGTATTAACTGATTAACTGATATTGGGAAGAATACACTGGATGGGGCAGTATGGGGCTTGAAATGGTATTAGAGAATCCACAAACCTTCAGGGTTACTCCAAGAACCCTGAGAGAAGTGACAGCTTCACTCTGAGGACCCAATCTGCTAGTTTGAGTGTGGTTTGGAAAAGTAAGCCCAGAGCAGTGCTACACTAAGTTTTCAAGTGATTTCTAGGATAGAGGATTGAAATAGGGAGAAAAGAATCTGATCTTTCTCTCTCTCTTGAGAAGAGAGGCCCCGAAAGGACTAAACCCAATTTGCATGCCTGAGCCAAGGCTGGCAAAGAGGAGGACCCCAGCACCCCTCGCCTAGGCACAGCGTTGACATCTACTCTTACACTAAGAAAAATGTTTTTGGGTTGCGCTAAATGACAATACTCATGGTTGAACCAGAGATCCCAAAGGGGAGTAGGGCAGGGAGCAGAGAATATAACAGTATTTAACCTTTCAGCTGACATTAAACATCTGTATCTACTCAAAATATACACATGCCTGACTGGGAAGAGATGAAACTTCAAGATCTATGGCTATGAACCTTTTTAATGTCTTTTGCTCAAATGCAAATGTCATTTTCTGGCCTCTGTACTTCAAGACCAAGGAACACAAAATAAAGACATTCTTAATTTTCAATATAGCCTCTAGCAATGTAGTCCTCTGCAGCAGGGGGTTTAAAAAGAGCTATATTTGTCCAGAGCAGCTGACAGATATTCGAGGATACCATTTATCTTACTGTGCCTACCAGAATTAAAAGAACTATAAAGTAAACTACCAAATTAAAGAGACTTTCCTTATCTATAGCAAATAGAACAAAAGTATAATTTGGATATATCCATATACAGAGTATCCCAAAAGTCTTAATGCAGTTTTAAGATATGTGTGTATGCATGTGTGTGTGTATGAGTATTGAACACAGTGTCTGGCATATAGGAAATGTTTAACAAATGTTTAGTGACTGACTCTGGGATCAAAGAACCAGGGCTCAAATGCCCCTTCTAATCTCTACCAACTCTGTGGCCTTAAACAAGTCCTTTAACCTCCCCAGATGTCAGTTTCCCCATATGCAAAGTGAGGAGGTTGGACAACATGGAATCTGGGTCTTTTCCAGGGGCAGGTCTGCGATCCCCATGGAGCATCTATTGTCCTACAAAGTACCTCTTTCGTTACAACCCTATGGAGGATGTAATGTTAGCATTATCACCTTCATTTACAGATGGGGAAATGGAGGCTTGGTGGGATTGAATGGCTTGCCCAAGTCACACAAGACTCAAACTGTGGTCTGCTTGACTCCTTTTCTTCTGTTTCTTTCCACCACTTCCTGACTGCTTTCCGATAAGACAGGAAGAACTTACAAGTAATTTTTTAAATACCACAATGATTTTTAAGACTCAGTAATAAGTATTCTTAAAGTTTTGAAAGAAGGGTTTTTTTAAGAGAGAGAGAATGTCAAGAGAAACTTTGGTAAGATCTATCGCTGCCTTCCCAGAGTTCTATATAAAGAGCTAAATATACTGTGTATCCAAGAAAAAACAACAGAAAAAAAGCAATTATGTAGACACTCAGAAACACAGAGGTAGCAAGTCAAAATGAAAATAATCAGAGACAAACATATAATGGAAAAGAGGAACAGGGCAGTGACACTGTTAGGAGATGACATTTTCGCTGTAGGCCAAACTTCATAAGGCCAGTTATCTGATCCATAGACTTGAGGCTGGAGTAATCGACAGATATGAAAGGAAGCCCTCTGGTGATTTATACAGGATCCAGAGTCTGATTTGTTTCCACTGTAGAATCTGATGGAAGATATTCTTTTCTACAGAGCTGCAGGGAGAATATCATTGCACCTAAGGAACCTAGGCCATGCAGACCTATTATTGTTCCTGGTAAACACTGTTCTCCCTCTTTTAAAAGGCTGCCTGAGAAGAGATCATTTTGCTAATGAGACCAAGATTGCAGGTTCCACTCTCATATAAAATTGTTTGCTCTATTTCGTTTTTTTCTGTGAGCACAGACAGTCTGCATCTTTAACCCAAATCATAATTCTGAAAAAAAAATCTTCCATTAAAAGGGACCCTGGAAAGGAAGTGTGGGTACATCAGCCAACAAAAACAATGATTCTGATGAGTAAGTAGGGACCATGGTGTGCCTTTTTTTTTTAATCCTTCCACCATTTCTATCCCTGTTTCTTGGGTACAGTAGATACTCAATAAACGTGGGTTGGTTAGATTTGTTGTCTGACCTTTATCATAATATATGAACAAAAATCTCTGACTCCTTGTTATATATCCCATGTCCCCATTTCAGTGGCCTCACTCTTATGAAATGCACACCTCAGAACTAACAAGGAATCGCAGCTCTCTATTAACTTCAGCTTTCACAATAGAGCTGCTTCTCATTAAAGAAGCATCAGAGGGAAGACAGAGCAGAGCAAAATAAGATGTTTACCCCAGGACAAGGCAGGAACAACACCCTCAGCCTGTGTCAGAAGGAAGATGGAGCCTCCGGCAGCACAGCTCCAAGGGTAGGGGAAGGGGTTCACTTCTGTGTGTTTTCGACCCAATCTAATAAACTTTTATTTTTAAGGACATACCTTTGGGCAAGACATTGTACCAGGCACATAAAGGCAAAAAAATAAAAATGGTCAAGAAGCTCTGATTCTACTGGGAGATGCAGCATTCCAATCGATAAGTATATACGTGATTATTTGAGGAAAAAAAAGAACCCCCCCCCTTGCCAGCTATGTGCTGAGAGGTTTATGGAGAGGTTTAGTATAGAAGATTGCCTATAAAAATCTCCTGGAGATGGTCAAAGTCTCTAGGGGTGGAGGAGTGAACTTCAGCCATGAAAGAAAGTATGGGCAAAGGAACAGAATGGGGAAATCAATTGTCGAGTTCCGAGGTGGGAAAGTAAGCCAATTTGGCTGGAATATGCCCTGTATGAAGGGGAGTATTGTGGCATAAGCCTGGGAAGCAGACTAGAGTCAGAATGGAAAGGAGTTCACATGCACAGTAGAGGGATTTGTATTGCATTCTTGGATGAACAGGGAACCACTGAAACTTCTCACTCAAGAAATGGGCCAGGTATTTCACCAGCTGGGTGTGGAGGATAGATTGAAGAAAGAAGAGCTGGAATCTGGTGGTACAATTAGACAGCTGTTACAAAAGGTCATGAAAGAGATGATGAAAACCAGAACTAATATGCTGGCGATATGAAGAGACCATAGGATGGATGTGAAATATGTGGTGGAGGTATAATTAACAAAACAAAGCAACTGATGATGAGGGAGAAAGACGAGTCCAGGATGACTCTAAGATAAGGTTGTAAATGTGAGAAATTGAAAGGATCCATCAACAGAAATAGGACTGTTAGAGAGGAGAATGAATTTCAGGGGAAAGAAAATGAGTTTTGTTTTGGACATTTGAGTGTGAGATGCCTACAGGATATACAAATGGACGCATCTAATAGTCAATAAGCATTTATTATGTATTTACTATGTGCAAGGCATTGTGTTGCACACTGGGGATGTAAAAAAAGCCAACCACTGCCCTTGAAGCTCACAGTCAAATAGAGAAGAAAATAACAGGAAGTTGGTGATATGGGGCTGAATCTTGGGAGAGACATTGAGAATGGATATATAGATCTGGGAATCACAAGCATAGAGATGGCAGCCAAAACCACTAAAGGTAATGAGGTCACCAAAAGAGAGTGTGAGAAGGCAAGAGGAGAGAGCCCAGAACAGAGCTGAAGGTGTAGACCTGGTTAGGGAGCAGGGAACAGAATAAGATCCAGAAAAGGAGACTGAGGAGCAAAGTTAGGGAGGAGTACAGAGGGTAGGAGGCATATCCAGGAAAGTGGGTATAATCTGTAGCATCAGCTGCTACAGAAGAGTCAAGAAGGGTAAAGCTATTGGATTATCGATCAAGGTATTATTGGTAACCTTGGAAGGAGAAGTTTCAGTTGATGGTTGAGGTCAAAACACTAAATATCAAGGGTTTGAAAAGTGGAAAGAATACATACACAATTTTTTTCTGGGAGTTTGGATGTGAAAAGATGAGGAGACATGGAAAAATAAGTTGAGAGGGTAGGGCCAAGTAAGGGTTGTTTTTATTTATCAGGGTGGGATATATTTGCAGAAAACAGGGAAGGAGCCAGCAGATAGGGAGAGAGTAAAGATTGGGAGGGGGGTTAGTTAGCTGTGGAAGGGACCCACTTTTGGAGAAGTTAGGAGGGAATGGGATCAAGAACATAAGTAAAAAAGGTAGACCTTGTAAAAGAGAAGGGCCAATTTCTTCATCAGAGACTGGACGAAAAGATGAGGGAATGATGGCCTCTATTTTCTCAGTAAAGTAAGTGGTCCTCTACTAGGAAGGTAATAGTATAGGGAGCAGAAAAAGAGAGATTTTAGACCATTGCTATGAAGAATATAATAGAGAATTAAATAAGAATAAAAGGACTGCTATTGTAACAGGAAGAGCCTGGCTGAGATTGGTTAACAAGTTTTCAGTAGACCCAGTCACCAAGGCGGCATCAGCAGTGCCCGAGTAGGAGGAGAGAAGGTGAATGGTGAGAGTCACTCAAAATTAGGGTTGAGTAAGGCATAAGTGACTATGGACAAAGGATGGTACATTTGAACTAGTTAACTATTTTTTAAATGTGCATAAATGGTAAAACTAACTAGAAAGTAATGTGACTGATTTTTTTTAACAAACGTAGCATAATTTATCTATTCAAGTAGGCAAAACTGTCACCATGAGACACTGCACACAGAACCCGTTGTTTATGTCACTGTCGCAGACATTTTTGAGCTCTTCTTTTGGAACTGTTTCCAGAGTCTGTGATGTGCTCTTTTGAATATACTATTAATAACAATTCTCATTTATAGAGCTTAGTAGGGTGAGCAAAGATCCTTCTTCACAATATTTCTACCTTACCAATGAAAAAGGTCCCTCCCTCACGGAGAAAGTTTCAGAGTAGGCATTTAGAAGTGACTCTATGATATAGGGAAAACCTAAGTAGGAGACTGAAAAAGCTTTTTGGAAATACTTTGAAGTCCCTTGGCAGAAAGTCTAACAACTGTTGTGCTAAGCACAGGGAACAAGCCAAAGGCAATATTTGTTATAACTGTCGAAGTTGAGATTATAACAAATTATGAGAGTCACAGCGCTAGTAAGCATTAGTGAATTGATAAACGTTTGTTTAAGCATTGAGGCAGTTTGTGAGGGAGGAAGGCAGGCAGACAGGCAGGCAGGCAGGAAGGAAGGAAGGAAGAAAAATACTATATGCTAAGCCCTTCACAAACAGTATCTGGGAAGTAGTTGCTATAATTTTACAATTGAGGAAAACTGAGGCAGACATAGGTTAAGTGACTTACCCAGGGTCACACAGCTAGTGTCCAAAACCAGATCCTGACTCACAATCCAATGCCTTCTTCACCATACCACCTAGAAATCAGTGCTGGAGTACAATTTGGGGGCTACTAAGTATTAGACTACTTTTCCTTCTGGGGTTACTTGTGCTGGTTGACTGAGTTAACAAGGCCAAAGTCGTTGGTTCTCAACCTACATGAATCAGCTAGTTTTGTCTTATCCCAAAGCTACAGCATGTATGGTTAACTCTGGTCACATCCTCAGCTTAGAAGAGCCAAGCAGCAAAAATGGACATCACATTTGGAGAAGAAAACCCAGAATCAGGATGACAAAGTCAGGATGAGACTCCTGAATGGCTTCTTATATAAATGTCCTCTCTTTCATAATTTGTTATAATCTCAACTTCAACAGTTATAACAAACATTGCCTTTGGCTTGTTTCCTGTGCTTAGCACAACAGTTGTTAGACTTTCTGCCAAGGGACTTCAAAGCATTTCAAAAAGACTTTTTCAGTCTCATACTTAGGTTTTCCCTATATCACAGGCTTTGTCATCTAGGAAAGCCATTTGATTATGGATAAGACTAAAAACCCATCTTCCCCACCCCCTCACACTGCACACACATATACTAAGAGAAAATATGATACACTGTCATAAGCCACTTGGTGGGTTGGTTTCTCTTGAACTAAAGTCTTTTCCCAAGGCAGCTTGAACCACATTGAAGAGTTCAAAAGAGTAAGAGACAAATAAGGTGATGTTTTCTGCCCTTTTCATAGTTCAACTATATGTGTAAAGTTCTTTCCAGTTGTAAGTCCCTTAAGGGCATAGGAACATAGAGACATGGGTTTAATTTGCAAATGACCTTACAGGTCATCTAGTCCAACCCCTCATTTTTTAATTGAGGAAACTAAGGTCCAGAGATATTCCATGGCTGGAAAGTGTCAAAGACGGGATTTGAATACAAATCTGCCAGGCTCCAAGTCCCTAATCTGTATCCACTAAAATACGTTATCTCTCAACAGGGATACTGTCTTAGGTATTTTTTTGTTTTTGTATCTCCTCCAGTGCTTAGCACAATCTAGCAGAGTAGCACATCTTAAGAAATGGTTGTTGATGTGACTAATATGGAAATGTTTTGCATGACTGCACATGTATAACCTATATCAAATTGCATGCTTTCTCACTGAGAGGGGAGGAGATGGAAGGTGGGATGGAATTCAGAACTCGAAATTTTCAAAAACAAATGTTAAAAATTGTTTTTACATGTAATTGGGAAAAATAAAAGATTTTTTTAAAAAGAAATGGTTGTTGGTTGCCTAACTGAATGAGTGAATGATGCCTGTTGGTACTGTGCTGTAGTCTGCTGCTTGTCTTTGAAGTAGTTGAGTCAAGTCAGTAAGCATGTATTAAGTGTCTATTATGTAGCAAGCACTACACTAAGAATTGGGGGCAGAAAGAAAGACAAGCAAAAAAGGAGACTCTGCTTCCAAGAAGCTCAGTCTAACGTGCAAACAATTATGGACAAAATTTTTCTCCCTCTCCCTTCTCTCTCCCTTACTTCTCCCAAATAAATAGATATATGGAGATTATATATATGGATTTATACGTGGTATATCAGAGATAATCAGCAGAGGGAAAGCACTAGCATTAAGAGGGATCTGGAGAGGCTTCTTATAAACAATAGGGCTTTAGCTGAGACTTGAAGGGGAAGATGAGGTGGGATAGAGTTCCAGAAGTAGGGGAGAGTCAGTGAAAATGCACCATCAGCAGATTCCTTGAGTAAGGAATTGCAAAGAGGTCAATAGATGTAAGTAATAACTCAAAACCAGTTCTTTAGAAACAGGCCCCTCACACCAAAGATATTGTCAAACTAAGATCCTAGTTTGTCTTAGTCTTGGACCTCCATTCTTGTCTAAATTCATCAAGTTAGTACTAAGGGAAGAAAGACCTTAATCATCTAACCCAGGACATGTGCTATGGGTAGACTAGATTATCAGCTGAGATTACAGCTGTGGCACCACAGGATGAATGATACAAAATTCAAGTACTGGACTTCCATTGTAGTAACTGGTTTTGCCATAAGGAATTGAAAACACGACTTTTGATGTCCCTGGAATAAAATCCCTAAGACCTTTCTAGGAGACAGAATAACATAGTGAAAGGAACCTAAGACTGGGAATGAGAAAACTTGAGTTCAAGACCTGGTGGTGCCATTTATTTACTCTATGATCTTAAGTAATTCATTCCATCTCCTTAGCTTCAGTTTTCTCATCTGCAAAATGAGAAAAGTAGACTAGAAATTTTCAAAGATGTCTTTTGACTTTAAAGTCCTATCAATATACACAGAGATCAGGCAGACTGAGCTGAAAGTGGGTGGTGTTAATATCCATATATCATATCTCAAAGACTGTTCAACAATTAAGTGTTAGGACTTCAAAGCAAGTGGTTTTTAATAAGCTTCTATTTCCTGGTTTCTGTCTACCAAGAACATTTTACCCCTAGGATTAAATAAATGTCACAGAAATAAAACAAACCTTTGAAAAAGCACATATTTAGACAAAAGTCTTTTGATAAAGCATTAACAATAATCACCATCATTACATAACAAGTAATGTTTTGAACTGGAAGATTACTTTGTGAGAAACTCATTATATCATTTGATACTCAATATGACCTTTTTCTGCAGATAGAATTAGTATCCCCATTTTATGGATGAAGAAACTTTAGCTTTAGAAAGGTTGTAACTTGCCCAAAGTTATAAGGCTATTCAAAAGTGGAAATGGGCTCAAACTCAGGTCTTTTGAATTATTTCAGAGTTCTTTCCACTATACCAGGCTGCCTCTCATAAATTTTGTTTCTGCTCATATCTCATGCCCATACCCATATTCTGAAAACACTTTTTCTGTCTTTAACCACACCATTGAGACATATCATACTCTTCTCTTTTCTGAATCTGATATGATATTTATTCTTTCTTCACCTGATTGGGTGGTAGGCTAGGAGAGACAAGTGTTGTTTGGATGTGGACATATAGCATGAAAATGGTTGGAGAACATCAGGTTACAAATAGTAAAGACTTACCTATCCAAAGTCAAAAGATAAAGAGCTGTTCAATGAAGGGTCAGTCTAGACGTAGAACCTAGAAGCACAAGATCATGATTTAAACATGACCAGAGGACAGTAATTGGGGGCAGGGAGTGGGGGAGAATTCAGGCTAGAAATAGTGAGGGCCCATCAAAGAGTTAGGGGAGCCCAAAATAGTGAGTTGACGAGTTGGCCAAAGGAGAGGCTCACATCTACTTTTTACCCACCCTTCCAATTTCCCTATAAGGCAAAGAAATCTCAGGAACTTTATGAAGCAAGTTAGCCTATTTGTACTAGAGAAAGGAGCAATTTTGATGCCAGCTGGAATGAAGAAAAGAAATCACACATCCTTCCTTCTCCCAAGAACCTTACTAAATGAAGTCTCAGAGTAAATTTCCTGGACCCAATATTAATAACCAAGGGGAATTATAGGAATTGAAAGGAATTTCATCACTGATCAAATAGAAGGAAATGTCAAAGAGAATTGAAGCTCACAGTTCCAAAGACAGACAACCTGGATATTTCTACTGACTGGTTTAGTTGAAGCTGTGAATCTGACACACAAAAGAACTCAAATAACCCTAAGGCTATGGAATAGGGGCACAAAAATAAGAGCTATGGTTTCTACCTCACAGGGAAATGCCACTAGCAGCTATAATTCATTAGAGGAACAAGCAGATTGAAGCACCTTAGAAGAGTACTAATAGAAAAGAGCCAGAGAGATGACATGACCAATCAGCTCACAATTTACAACAGAAAACAGCTCAGAAATTACATCAGTAACTATGTAGGAAAATTACTTTGGATGGAACCAAGATGGTGGAGGAGAGGGAGCATTCTAGCCTAACTCTCCCAATATTCTCCTCTAAACAACTAAAATAATACATCAAATTCTGGAGCAGCATTACCAAGAAAAGGTCATAGTGAGGCATTTTTCCATCCCAAGACAACTTAAGAGGTTAGAGGGAGAAGTCTAAAGTGGGGGGCTGCTAGGATTACAGCAGCAACACCAGCTGCGGACTTTGAAGACAGTGGTGGCAACAGCAATAATAGCAGTATTGGAATCTCTTACCACCCAGAGATGGAAAGGAGATTGAATACTTGGTCAGAAAGAGATTACAGGAGACCTGGTGCTGGCACTGGGCATAGAATTGAGTGCCATTTGCCAGTTCCATTGCCCATCACCCAGTTCTGGGTTGCAACTCTGGGGCAGAGAAAAACACTTGCAGTTGCAAGGGATCAAGGGCCCTAGTTCCTAGTCATAGTTCCATGGAGGAGACAGAACAAGAGCCCTAGTTCCTAGTCACAGTTCCAGAGAGGAGAGGGGTGCTAGCATTTGTGGTCCCAAAAGACCAGGGGCCTTTCCTGGTTAAGGACCAGAAAATAGATCAGGAGAGTAATTACAACACCTCTGCCCAGATTATGTCACCTTGTAAGCACCAAAACTAACAGACCCCCAGAACTAGTGATGAAAACAACAGGGCAAAAAAACCTAAAGCTTGGGACAGTGAAAGCCTGCCCTACACACACACACACACACACACACACACACACACACAAGCAGAACTCAAATCTTACATAAAGTTCAAAGTCAAGAAATAGGCTGGAAAAAATAAGAGAACAAAAAAAAAAATGAACCTAACCATAAAAACCATTTATGATGACAGGAAAACTCAAGACAAAAACTCAGAAGACAACATGAAAATATCTGTAAGCAAAACCTCAAAGAAAAATGCAGATTGGACCCAAATCCAACAAAAATTCTGAGGAGAGGTAAAGAGAAAAAAAAATCTTTAAATCAAGTAAGAACAATAGAGGAAAAAATTGGGAAAAGAAATGAAAACAATGCAAAAAAAAAAAATGAAAAGAGAATTAACAAGTTGGTAACAAGAGGCACAAAAATACTGAAGAAACCTACTCCTTTAAAAGCAAAATTAGTCAAATGATAAAAGACACACAAAACCTCACTGAAGAAAATAATTCTTAGGGGCAGAGCCAAGATGGCAGAGTAGAAAGACACACATATGCAGGCTCTCCCCACACAACCCATAAAATACCTGTAGAGAGGGACTCTCAACAAATTTTGGAGCAGCAGAAGTGGAGAACAACAGAGTGGAAGAGATTTCCAGCCCAGGGTGACCTGAAAGGCCCAGGGAAATGTCTGTTGCACCAGACTCGAGCCCAGCCCAGGGCGGCTCTGGGAGGAGGACACCTTGGGGGTGGAATCTCCAGTGGCAGCAGCAGCGGGTTCGCAGATCCCTCAACCCACAGGTGCCAAAGGTCAATGACAGGTTTTTTTTCAGCTGGCTGGGAAGGGAGAATGGCCTTTCCATAGTTCCAGCCTCAGACAGCAGCCACAGAGGCCACATCAGACAGGCAGCAGCAGTTCTCACCACAGCCCCTACAGCAGCCACATCCATTGTTGGATGGTAAAAACCCTGGGGGCACTGAAGAACTGAATATTACCTCAGTCCTGTGTAGAGGCCCTGAGGGAGCTGATCTTTATCCCATACTGAATGGCAGCAGAACTGGAGGCCAGGTGGCTGTGGAGAGGAAACTGCTAAGATTCTGGGCACAAAAATCTCTTCTGCTCCTGGACCAGTGTACACACTTGATTATGCCACCTTGGAGGAACTGAGATCTTACAGATTCCCCGAGTATACCCTACTCTAGACGAAGGACCCAAAAGTCAAGTAACTGGGAAAATGCCCCAAAAAGGGGAAAAAAATAAGACTATAGAAGGTCACTTTCTTGGTGAACAGGTATCTTCTCCCATTCTTTCGGGTGAGGAAGAACAACGCTTACCATCAGAGAAAGACATAAAAGTCAAGACTTCTGTATCCCACACATCCAAAATAAATATTTAATGGTTCCAGGCCATGGAAGAGCTCAAAAAGCATTTTGAAAATCAAGTAAGAGAGGTGGAAGAAAAATTGGAAAGAGAAATAAGAGAGATGCAAAAAAAGCATGAAAAGCTGGTCAATACCTTGCTAAAGGTGATCCAAAAAAAAGCTGAAGAAAGTAACACCTTTAAAAATATGCTAACTCAATTGGCAAAAAAGGTCCAAAAAGTCCATTGGGAGAAGAATGCTTTAAAAAGCA
>CM053769.1:692716632-692802663 GCA_028658325.1 Potorous gilbertii | reverse complement strand
TGAAATATGATATTCCAGAAGTCAAAACAACTAGGACTAAAACCAAGAATCACCTACCCAGCAAAACTGAGTATAATACTTCAGGGGAAAAGATTGTCTTTTAATGAAATAGAGGACTTTCAAGCATTCTTGATGAAAAGACCAGAGCTGGAAAGAAAATTTGACTTTCAAATGCAAGAATCAAGAGAAGCATGAAAAGGTAAACAGCAAAGAGAAGTCATAAGGAACTTACTAAAGTTGAACTGTTTACATTCCTACATGGAAAGACAATATTTGTAACTCTTGAAACTTTTTTAAGTATCTGGGTAGTTGGTAGATTTACACATACACACACACAGACAGAGAGACAGAGAGCACAGGATGAATTGAATAGGATGGGATCATATCTTTAAAAAAGGAAATTAAGGGGTGAGAGAGAAATATATTGGGAGGAGAAAGGGAGAAATGGAATAGGGCAAATTATCTCTCATAGAAGAGGCAAGTAAAAGACTTTTCAGTGGAGGGAAAAAGCAGAGAGGTAAGAGAAAAAACATGAAACTTACTCTCATCACATTCAACTAAAGGAAGGAATAAAATGCACACTCATTTTGGTATGAAAACCTATCTTACAATACAGGAAAGTGGGGAAGAAGGGGATAAGCAGGGTAAGGGGGATTATGGAAGGGAGGGCAATGGGAGGAGGGGGCAATTAGAAGTCAACACTCTTGGGGAGGGACAGGGTCAAAAGAGAGAGCAGAAGAAATGGAGGGCAGGATAGGATGGAGAGAAATATAGTTAGTCTTACACAACTTGACTATTATGGAAGTCATTTGCAAGACTTCACAGATATGGCCTATATTGAATTGCTTGCCTTTCCAAAGGGGATGGGTGGGGAGGGAGGGAGGAAGAGAAGTTGGAACTCAAAGTTTTAGGAACGACTGTTGAGTATTGTTCTTGCATACAACTAGGAAATGAGAAATACAGGTAATGGGGTATAGAAAGTTACCTTGCCCTACAGGATAAAAGAGAAGATGGGGATAAGGGAAGGGAGGGATGTTAGATAGGAGGGAAGATTGGTGATGGGGGTAATTAGAATGCTTGGCATTTTGGGGTGGGGGAGGGGAGAAATGGGCACAAAATTTTGTGGAAATGACTGTTGAAAACTTAAATAAATTTAATAATAAACAAAACAAAGAAAATAATTCTTTAAAAATTATAATTGATCAATTGGAAGCTAATTATTTAATGAGACATCAAGAAACAATAAAACAAAATTTTAAAAATGAAAAAATAAAACTATCTCAACAGAAAAACAAGTGACCTTTATATAGATTAGGGAGAGATAACTTTAAAATTATCTGAGTACCTGAAAACTGTGATAAAAAAAAAGCTTATACATTATATTTCAAGAAGTTATAATGCAAAAATGCCCAGGTATCTTAGAACCTGAAAGTAAAATAGAATTTGAAAGAATCCATCGATTGTGTCCTAAAAATGATCCCAAAATAAAAACTTGTTATAGTCAAGTTCCAGAGCTCTTAAATCAAGATGAAAATACTGGAAAGAGTCACAAAGTATTCAAAAACCATGAAGCCATAATCAAGATCTCACAAGATTTAGCAGCTACCACCTTAAAGAAAGAGGGCTTGGAATAGAATATTCCAGATGGCAAAGGAGCTAGATTTACAAACCCGGAATGAACGAAGCAGAATAACTGAATATAATCTTACAGGGTATAAAAATGAATTTTTAATGAAATAGAGAACTTTCAGTGATGAAAAGACCACAGCTGAAGAGAATAGCTGACTTTCAAACCCAAAACTTAAGCGAGGCATAAAAAGATAAACATGTGTAAGAAACTTTATATTAAATTGCTTATATTCCCAAGTGAGAAGATGATACATATAACACCCAAGAACTTGATCATCATTAGGGCAGTTAGAAGGAATCTACTTAGAAAGCATGGGTGTGAATCTGTTACTTGAGGATGATCTCAAAGGAAAAATGGAGGACTGAGAAAGAGGGACAAACAGAGAGGGGAAGGTAAAGAAAGAACGAAAAGTAGATAAATAAGGGAGAGTTTGTATTCCTACATATATTCAAAAGTAATAAACAGTTTTTTCTCCTACATGTCCTATATACTCATCTATCTGCAGTCAGGGGACTGGACCAAATGATAGAGAGATAGTCCTTCCAGGTCTTAATTCTATCACTCCTTTCTTTTGTGTAAACTTCTCTTTGCTTCCTCCTCTCTGTGGTTCTTCATCATCTTGACAATTTAAAATTGTATCCCAATTAGCTAAAACAAAATTTGTCATAGTTTTCCATTAACCTGAGCTCCCTAGAGGACAGGGTCAATGTGAATCTGATATAAATATAAATTAGTTGAATAGGCAATTAAACAGTGCCTGGCACAGTATCAAGATGCATTGTGTCGTACAACCAAAGAAACAGCTATTCAACATGCCTGGCCTCACGGATCATCACAGCTCTTCAACAAGTGCCTGAGATTTAAAATATTTTTATCAAATTCAGAGGCAATATACATAATGGACAGAATTCTGAACTTAAAGAAAGGAAAACTTGGGTTCAGACACTTACTAGCTGTGTAATTTTGAGTAAATCACTTTACCTGTATGAGGCAAAATGAGGAAAGTAGACTATATGACTCTAAAGACCACTTTCAGGTCTCAATGTATGATGTAACAATCAGGCAACTGAATCACTCAGATTGACCCACACAACCATAGGAAATTTTTTTTTCTATTAGACTTGGAATATTCAACTTTGGACTTTGGTGGCTTTCTTCCTGTGAGTTTAAAGGACTACTATATGTATATTATATCTTTGTACCTTCCCAAAGTCTTCCTCTGATACCTCAACTTGTAAATGAGATGATGTTGGTTTTGAAGTCTATCCTAGCAGCATAGGAACCCAGTAGGTTTTCTTATGATGGAAAAACACCAAGATCAGTATCCAGCAGCTGATTATATCTGCTTTCTGAGGGCCAGTCTAGCTATAAAAGGAGACACAGAACCATTGGACTGGCCACGTGGAGTTGAATTCTTTAGCCATCAAAATCTTAAATGGCCTCCAGTCTTCCTTAGTCCCTTTCTGCTTCAAAAATGACAGCAGCAGTGATAAACACTGTGTCACAAAATCTGCTGTGCACAGTACAAAGCACAAGATTAAAACTCCACGAAAGTAACTGAGTTGAATGGAGAGGCAACTTGCATGTAGCAGATAGAAAACAGATAGAGATAGAAACACAGGACTTCTGAATCAAAATCCAGTGTTTTTCCTCACTATACTTCAGTCTCTGCCTTTCAATCACAAGTTGGACTCTAGTCAGGATTAGAATTAATCACCTCAATTGTTCTGTCAAATACACAAACAATACTCTCAGACTCTCTGTCCTGGGCATTTAACAGGATTTAACAGGAACATCATTCTTCAAAGCTGGGGGAAAACCTGAAGCTTACAATGGTGGTCAGTATAGTGAGTTGTATATATCTGACATAGCTCCTGTTATTGCCACAATGAGTCATTTATTCAGGCTTGGACTTCAGTCATTAACCTTTCATGTCAGGTAAGTAATCCTCAACTTACCTTTTCCTTCTCTGTGTTATTCATGGTCTGTTGAAAGTGAAAGCTTGAGAGGAGTCCTCAGGGACAGAAGTACTCTGTTCAGTCCAATTACACAACTACAGCAGAGGCATCTATGCATAAAGAAAGAGCTTGAAACAAGGTCCTGGGGAATTGAAATATCCCTTGCTTTCAGTTATTTATGACTACTTAAAAATAGTCTTCCTTGAAATTTTTTTTTCTCCATGTCTTCTTCTCTTTTTCCATCACCTTTTATGAATTTGAGCTTTCTGACCTGAAGCAGAGATTTACAGCTTTTACTTATTGCTTTGCTAATTTGCCGAGATGGGTAAGCCACATGTCTAGTTGTGAGGGACACCCCCAAGTCACCTATCTGCAGGTGGGAAGTGGAGCTGAGGATAAAGAGCAGACTCTCTGGCTGGTCATTATCCTTACCTGCAGAGAACTCCGAATGAAGAAGGGCTTTAAAGTGAGGTTCAGTGTGGTACTATGGAAAGAGTACTACAGTTATAGTCAAAAGACCTGTGTTTGCTATTTATTAGAAAACAGCAAATTAAAACAATTCTGAGGTACCACCTCACACCTATGAGAAAGGACAAATGCTGGAGGAGGTGAGGAAAAATAGGTGCACCAGTGAACTGCTGGTGGAGTAGTGAATCATTCTGGAGAATAATCTAGAACTATGTCCAAAGGGCTATAAATCTGTATATATCCTTTGACCCACCAATACCACTACTGGGTCTATATCTCAAAGAAATCAAAGGAAAAGGAAAAGGGACTGATATGTACAAAAATATCTATAGCAGCTCTGTTTGTGACGGCAAAGAATTGGAAATTAAGGGGATGCCCATCAATTGGGGAATGGCTGAACAAGTGTGGCATATGATTGTGATAAAGTACTATTGGTCTATAAGAAATGACCAGGGGGTGGGAGCTTCAGAAAAACATGACAAGACCTATATGAACTGATGCAAAGTAAAATGAGAAGAACCAGGAAATCACTGTACATAGTAACAGCAATGTTGTAATGATGATCAGCTGTGAAAGACATAGTTACTCTAATCTATACAATAATCTAAGACAATTATAAAGGACTCATGAAGGAAAAATGCTGTCCACCTCTAGAGAGAAAACTGATGCTCCCTGAATGCAACTTGAAATATAATTTCTCACTTTACTTTTCTTGCTTTTTAAAAAAAATATATAGCTATATGAAAATATGTTTTGTATGATTTTATATGTATAATTGATATATTGCTTGTCTTCTCAGTGAGTAAGGGAGGTGGTGGAAGGCAGAGAAAGAATTTGGAACTCAGAATTTAAAAAGAAAGAATGTTAAAATAAATAAACTGAGAGAGAGAGTGTGTGTATGTGCTATATTTGAATTTCAGTTCTGCCATGAAGAATAATGGATGTATAGTGATAAAAGCAGTGGTTTTAGGGTGAGGGTTCAAATCCTGCCTCAAACATTTAATTGCTCTAAACTTTAGGTTCCTCATCGGTAAAATACGATCTTACCTGGCTTGTTTAAAACAGCTTTTTGAGTATTGATTGAGATAATATATGTAAAGTGCTTATAAACTTTAAAATACTATATTAACATAAGCTTATTACTATAATTACTTATTAGCTGTCACCTTGGGCAATTCATTTAACTTTTCCAGGTCTCAACTTTCCTGTCTTTAACGTTGGGCAAGTAATTTCTTGTCTCTGAATCTTACTCAGTTTTCCCTTCTATAAAATGGGTGTGATGAAATATAGGACTTCAAGGGACCCTCCAAATTCTAAATCTTTTGATCTTGTATAAGGCAAAAATAGACTTTTTTCTTGTACTGTGAATCATGCCTAGAAAATCTGCAGATGACTTAAAACATAAGATTAGGAAAATCCTGGAATTTTGTATGCCGTGGCACTTTTTCTGCTTATTTTCAAGAAAAACAACAATACATATTTGCCAGAGTGAAATAAGTAGTTGCTTAAGCATATTAGAGTGCCAACATCACCAAGGTATAAATGTATCTAGAATTATATGGGCAATTAAAGAGCACCTAATTCAAGTCCCTCTTTTTATAAATATGGGGTGAAATGACTTACCCAAAGTTAGCACAGTTAAGTGGCAGCATTTGAAATAGGCATTATATTCCCTAACTCCCATTCCAGTGCTTTTTTTACTAAGCCACAGCCATAAGGATGATGATGAATGTGATAGTAAAGATTTCTCAGGGATATAAGTCTAAAATAGATCTGACCCTAGACCTAAGTTTCAATTTCTTGGGAATCAAGTGACACGGGGGAAACCACTTTACCATCTCTCTCTCCGTGTTTGCTCGATTTCATTTCCTTATTCCTTGTATCTGGGGCAAATTTCTGAAAATAAGTTGCTTGCTCAGGTTCTTGACCAAAAGGGTAAGGGGAGTGGGTTTGTAGTTTCTGGTTATATAACCATGCTTCTGCTTTTG
Organism: Potorous gilbertii; assembly: GCA_028658325.1. NCBI lineage: Eukaryota > Metazoa > Chordata > Mammalia > Diprotodontia > Potoroidae > Potorous > Potorous gilbertii. The sequence continues at coordinate 692,796,619 of CM053769.1, read as the reverse complement.
TACTGTGCCTCCCTTCTCTAGACTGCCTAGTGAAGGTGACACCTGCTTCTCACGAGAACCAAATAAAGGACTTTCTGTTTGTACTTTGAGACACCTCTGAGTAGTCAATTTGAGTAGGGGTCTTACCATCCCACACAATGATGATGATGATGATTAATAATAGTAATTTTAAAAGCATTTATATAGCACTTTAAGGCTTATAAAAACTTATCAAATATTTTTTAATTCTCACAACTCAAGAGGTAGATACTATCACTATTTTGCAGATGAGGAAACCTACAAAGACAGAGGTTAAGTATGAAAAGAGAGGTTAAGTGACTTGTATGGGATCTAAAATTGCCCAACTTGCAATAAAAGAAACTGAGGTCTCAGAGCTCTGAGCCAATGGCACTTTACTAAAGGGTCCACAGGCCCCTCTAATAAAGTGGACCTCAGATCTTCCTCACAATCTGAGATGCCCCCTTCCTCCATAAGCTGAGTTTTATAGTGCTTGATACCAAGATAATAGATGAAGCAAAATGAAAATACAGAATCTCATTGGTTGATAGACCTAGGTCTTCATCCTCCACAAAATACAGAATCCCATTGGTTAACAAAAAAATTAATGAATAGGCCTTGACAGACATAGCTTGACCTTTCAAGAGGTCCTACCAATGAGCAACCCCATGGGCTAGGCAGGTGTCAAAACATCTATGCAGGCTAATGGACTGATAGCCAGGCCACAGGCCAGCAAATTGGGCCACTTGTTGGTCAAGTGCTCTTGGTCATCTCCCCATGTTGGGCAATACAGGGATGACAAGGGATGGAGGAGGGGCAACACTTTTTATGTAATTGAGTCACCTCCACCATGCTGGACTTGCAGGGTGGAGGTCTTCTAGTGAGCTTTCAGTGATTAAGCAAATGAACTTACAATCTGCAGATCACAGCACTGAGGTCTACTATCAGAACTTATAATCAATCACTGTGCCTGTGGAATCACATCAAACTGATTACTACTGATCAGAATAAAAGAGAGGTCCAATGAATCATCTGTCATACTTGGCCAGGATTACACAACTAATAGGTATCTGAGGCTGGATTTGAACTTGGGTCTTCCTGACTCCAGGTCCTGTACTCTATTCACTTCCCCACCTAGCTGTCTCTATAGTAAAAAGAGAGAAAAATTAATTTATGCAGACTGCTGAACAGTTGTTAACATTTCATGGTAGATTGAAATTATGGCCAATATGTAGGAAAATCCATTAATAATCCTTAAATCACTTTCAGTATTCACATTTCCTTGAACCTCTCAAAGTGAGAGCATTTTCCATTTCTTTCACATGAGGATAGGAAGTTGAAAAGACAGAAGATGGAAAAATCAAGAGAGGGTCAAGGAAATAGCATCCATAGTTTCAAAACCTAATTGAACAAGCATCTGGTTATGAATTTCCTTCCCAAATGAAAAACAGTAGCCTGCAAGCATCTGAGAAATAACTACATAGAACTGACGTTTGGTCTCATGTGAACATAAGGCTACTCAAGAGGTCATCTAGTTCAACATCTTGCCTCTGAGCAAGATGGTACTTAAATCAAATTCAATAAATATCAAGGTGATGATCCTATTAAAGTACATTTCCAAAGAAAGGTCACAGGACCCCTCAGAAATGTCTCTCTCCTTCCTTTTCTTGCTGTCTTTCCATCAACAACTAGGTATTTAGTATCTAGCATGTGCAAGGCACTCTTCTGTTGTTGAGGGACATATGTGGGGTAGAAGTCAATTCTCAAGCCAGTGGTTAAATGTTCAGCATGAGAATTTACAACTTAGAAATTAACAGTCACTACAAATAAGGGCTTGATCTGTTGCTTTGTGGATTGACTAAACTTAATGAAAATGCTAATAATGCAGGTTAAACTTAAAAGCATGTTTGCATGTTTTTCTGGAGAGCCCGGTTTTGAAAATATTTACCCATGTTTGCTCTACATTCACTACTCTCAGTAGGATTGTAGTAGAAGGTTCAGGAAATGAAGTCATCCACAGACTGGCAGTCTGGTGACTGGAAGATTAATAGTAATGGTAATATTAATTGCCATTTGTAGAGAGCTTTAAGGCTTACAAAGTGCTTTATGTCCATAATCCCATTTGAGTCTCTCAGCTCCCCATACAAGTTGAATGAGATACAGTTCCTGCCCTCCCAAATCTTATAGTCTAAGGGAGGGGTGGGAGGGAGAGCTCAGAAATGTACATTAATAACTATAGTACAAGATAAAATGGGCAGCTGGGTGAAACAGAGCATTAGGCCTGGAGTCAGGAAGAACTAAGTTCAAATCCTGGCCTCAGATACTTAGTTCTATGACCCTGGACAAATCACTTAACCCTGTTTTCCTCAGTTTCTTCATCTGTAAAATGAGCTGGATAAGGAAATGGCAGACTATTCCAGTATCCTTGCCAAGAAAACCCCAAATGGGGTCACAGAGGGAGGCACAACTGATCAACAAAAAGAAAGAAGAGCTGCCACCAGCAGAAGTTAAACTGCAACGTTTCTTTGTGCAGTTTTTTAAACCATTCCCAAACAACCTTTAATAATATGCAATTTTGCTTCTCACCAAATAGAAATATGGCAGGAGCAATGAACAGGATGTGTTTGGAGAAAGATGACTTACCCAATTTGGCTGGAGGGTAATGTGTGTGTGTGTGTGTGTGTGTGTGTGTGTGTGTGTGTGTGTGTGTGTGTGTGTGTGTGTGTGAGAGAGAGAGAGAGAGAGAGAGAGAGACAGAGAGACAGAGACAGAGAGAGAGACAGGAAAGAGAGAAGTGATCTTTTCAATATCTCTCTATCCTTGCCAATTGGCACCTGCTCTACAGCTTATAGTCTTACAGAGTCACCTGGGTGACTTAGAGGTTACATAATATGTCCAGGAGCACAATCAAAATGTGTCAGATGCAGGAATTGGGCCCAGGTCTTCCTGACTCCAGGCCCTATCCTGGCTGTACCCATTATGCCAAGCTGCTTCTCCAGGAAAGGAATACCTGGTGAAGTCAATGATGTCACAAAAACCATGGAAACTCACAGCTGTAAAAAACCTCACCAACCATCATCTAACTTACAACAGAAAGGAATCCCCACTATAACACCTCACAAGTAGTCATACAACTTTAGAGGCAGACCTGGAGTCAGAAAGACATGAGTTCTAATGCAGCCTCAAACACAACAAATAAGCCAGGTGAATAAAGAATAACCAGAACACATGGTGCTCAGTTATATGCTAACAAAACTAAGAACATAAAAATAGAGAATTTCAAAAATTCTGAAACTATCCAAAGACCGATGCTGTAATTGCAGAAAAAGAAATAAAACTAGCAGCAAAGGAACTACCAAAGAAAACAACTCCTGGATGTGATGAATTCACAGGAAAATTTTATCAAATTTTTAAGGAATAATTAGTACCAATACCCCACAAATTATTCTTCAAAATTGAGAAAGTACCCTACCAGAATCCTTTTCTGAAACACATATAGTCCTAATACTGAAACCAATGAAAGATAAATCACAGAAGAAAAATTATAAGCCAATGTCATTAGTGAATATTAACTCCAAAATATTAAATAAAATCCTGTCACCCTGTAGTGATTTAAGAAATTATCTGCATCTCAAACACCCCAAACAACAGAAATACAAGAGGAGTAAATAAATACAGGCAGCAACAGCAACAGAGTGATGATGGAAAGACCAGTGAGAAATTTCTTTCTTAAATGTACACAAGGAGATAGAGTGGGAAGGTGGAAATATAGAAGAGGCAACAGCGAAAATGTGGACAAGGGGTGAACAGAACCAAGTGATACCTCATCTATAGCTGAATGCTTCTTTTGTGGGAGCATATTACAATATGGGAGGGTACATGAAAGGAGAGGAGAGCAGGAAGATAGAGTAGTGAGTGATGCCCTGGGGTCAAATCAAAGGCTGGCAAAGAGGAGAAGGTGACCTCTCTGGTCTCAGAAACTGAGAAGAGGAAGAAAATGAGGAAGGGAAAGAGGGAAGAGGAGGGAAAGATTGAAAAGGGGAGGAAAGGAAGGAGCCTTTACTTGAGAGGTGGAAGGCAGTTCTACTAATGAATGCTCCTATGGGTAAAAGGAGATGAAGACTAGGAGTGTTGGTATCTAAAAAATCTACTTGTCCTGGATTGGAAGTTGGAACCCCTGGGGGCAAATGGTACCTGGGGAAGTGGGAGAGCATGGAACCAAGGAGACTTCCAGACAAATCTAGAAAAAAAGGTCAAGAGGGCTTAGTCTGCAATGAGGGAGAAGAGCTCTATCATAGAGCAGTGCCCTCTCTGACACCTGCGATAACTGACATTGTTCTAAAAGTGCTTACTCTTGCATCATTCCTGCTCAAAGAGGAGCGAAATGACATTGCAACGTTGGAGCAAATGGACAGTGTGTCGGGGTATGGCTGACCAAATCAATATGTGCTCGGAAGGCTCTACCACATATAAAATAGTTGAATAGTAAAATAATAAAATGATAAAACTGTGAAACTTATTCAATAGTAAAATAATGAAATAGTTAAATGGTAAGGGTGATGCTTGTGACTCACAAGCAAATTGGATTTAAGTGAGGCAGAGTTGCACCAAGTCTTACTCTCTCTTCCAGCCCCACTGGAGCCCAGGGGCAAGACAAAAGTCCAGATGACTGTTGATGACTTTGGATGCAATAGATGACCTTAGTATGTTTGTTGTCTGACCAATTTCTAAATGCTTCACAGCCCCTGCTTCTGCTGTCTTCGTGGTCCATGGAAACAAAACGTTTGAATCTGCCTGTTCCACTGGAGAAGTCTTCACATGCTTGGGGTAGACACCCCGCCCCAAACTCTCCAATAGGTTTCGAGTTCTTCAGCTACCCTTAATCTGGTTTAACCTATATGCCATATGGGCTACAGCCATTGGGTATGCTGCAGCTTTTTGGAGCCACAGGTGAGAGTTGATGGCAGGTGAACACCAAAGGTGAATGAGCAGCCCTGAAAGGGCTCAGCAACCCTTACACCAGAGGTGCTAGTCTTCCCTTAAACATCCCATACACCTTTAGGGTAATTTCCCAGGAACAGCAGGTTGTCTAGAATCAAAATAGCCCAAGTCAGAAATGGAGTATGTCAAAGTTTCTCTGCCAATCAGAATAGAGTGGCCACTGAAACCTGAACCTGAGTGAGAAGGGCAGACCTGATCTATTTTGACTAATACCATTCTGATTCTGGGATTTTTAGGACTGAACCTATAAACAACTTCCCTCTTGGTAGCTAAAAATATTTTTGCAATATTTTCTTTATTTCCCATTTTCTTCCATCTGGCCCCTCCTCCAGTCCTCAATGAAACACTATTCTCCAGGATGCAAGTGAGAATCTAACCTACTGATATTTTGTTTAGATGTTAAAGACCTTGTAGATTTTTTAGTAGCCACCAATAAGGTTGAAGCTACAAAACTTTTTAAAGAACAAAAGTGTTATATATTCTGTAGCTCCCTATAGGAAGATCAACTCTGAACACTTGAAAATATAAACTAACACAAGTGTGCCTACTAATCATGGGTGGAATTATTGACTTGAAATTTGTCAAAGTGAAATTCCTACTTAAAGTTAGAAGGACCCTTAAAGGGTTCAAATTCTGATGCTACCTCCCACCACCTCATCATAAAAGTATCCATGAAAAAGCACTATCTCCTTCCTTCTTGAATATTGCCAATGACTTACTACCTAATGAAGCAGACTAGACTATAGTTATTTATATATCAACTGAGCAGTTTACAATATAGTATATATAATAATTGTTTATTTTTTCAAGTTTTAATAAAAAAATTCAATATTCAAGAATAAAAATACTGATGTTCAATAGGAAACTATATGTTGTTGTTAGAATTTTTTTTCAATATGAAAATGAAGAGTGTCTTCATTTCTTGATCCTGGTTCTTCCCTCTGGAGCAATAAGAGAGAATTCTAGTTCTTCTACATGAGAGCCCTTCAAATATTTGAATATAGTTTAAGGATAGGAAGATGTTTAAGGATCTCCCTGTGTATCTAATCTTTGAAGTACCTTGATTTCTGACGAACCATGAGTATTTGTGATGTCCATCAAATATCAAGTATGATCTGCTATCTATCATATGGCAGTAAAGAGCTACAGGTATAATGCTTAATGAGAATAATATGACTGTGGAATGGAGAGCTGGCATGAATGTTTATCACTCTGGGACAAACTGGTAGCACATGACAAAATGTTAGTATGGATTGAGGTGCACCCCATAGGCACCATGCCACATTCATTTCACTCACTCTTTATTAAAACACAAGGCTGGATAATCAGCAAGCCTGGCAGTAAATTTGTAAAACTGTGGGGAACATGCTCACTGCCTCTCACAAGATGAAGTTTAAGGATATCTGACGGTTACATGATGGATATGTTGACAGTAAGCAATAATTCTTTTTCTTAGAAGCTTAATTTCCATTCCTAGGGAGGAAATCTCAAGATATATGGTAAGTAAATTACAAAGCATGATTTAATTTACAGAAATCTGTTTCACAAACAAATTTCAAGGACATAACTTTTTCTTCCAATTTATTTATTTGTTTTTAATTTTCAACAATCACTTCTATAAGTTTTAAATTTTCTCCCCTTACCTCCTTCTTCCCTTCCTAAGATGACATGCAGTCTTATATGGGCTCTACACATACATTCTTATTAAACACATTTTCACATTAGTTATGTTGCATGGAAAAATTTAAACTAATAGGAGAAAGCATAAGTAAAACTAAACAAAATCAAACATAACAAATAAGGAAACAGTCTGCTTCATTCTGCATTCCAACTCCATAGTTCTTTCTCTGGATGTAGATGGCATTTTGCATCATGAGCCCTTGGGAAATGTTTTAGGTCCTTGCCTTGCTGTGGAGGACTAAGTCTATCAAAAACAGTCCTCACACACCGTGGTTGTTAGTGTGTACAATGTTTTCCTGGTTCTGTTCACTTCACTCTGCATCAGTTCATAGAAGTCTATCCAGGCATTTCTGAAGTCTGCCTGCTCATCATTTCTTATAGCACAATAGTATTCCATTACATTCACATACCACAACTTGCTCAGCCATTCCCCAATTAATGGGCATTCTCTCAATTTCCAGTTCTTGGCCACCACAAAAAGAGCTGCTATAAATATTTTTGTACATGTGGGAAGGATATAACTTTTATTAAGCATTATACTTATACATTTTCTTCAGCCTTATCTTGACTATCAAATGGAAATGCTTATAAAGTGTTTTTTAAACTATAAGTCCTGAACAAAAATGTGAATTCTTCCTATCACAAAGCTATATAGAGAGATCTTAAGTTCTTTTCTAGCCTACATTCTACCCATAAGGTTCTTTTCCTTAAAGTTTCATCACTGAGGCTCTAAGCTTCCAAGGGTAAAGTTTTCTCTGGCATTGATACTTCAAATTTCAAAGCACATTTACTGGAGTTGGGGGGTGGAGGTGGATATCACAGTGCTACAAATTTTAATGTCTGGAGTTGACCTAAACCCACTCTTTAAGAATATTTGTTCAATTCCTAGATTTGTTTTGTACTCTCAAGTGCTCAATGAATTGTCTTTTGGTTTTTCACAATTTTTTTGCTCAAGGAATATAACTCATTACGATGTATTTCTGAGTCGTATGTCCTTTTCACATTTAAATAATCTCAGCTCTCAGATTCCCTTCAAATTCTCTTGGGGGTTTCTTTAAAAGGATGGCCCCATTTAAATAGTTCCCTAATAAAATATGAAATAGGGACCTTTTTTAAATGAGTCACAGACAGAGTCAGAAGGGTGGAGTCACTCACTAACTGGAGACATGACAAGAGATTTTTACCTAAGCATTTTCGTGACAACAAATGAAAGAGGGAATGGGGTAGAGGGAGGGGGCAGTGCGGAGAGAGATACAGAATTAGAAATATCCAATCCTAGGTGTAAATATTCACTATCTGTCACTGATTGAATGTATTTTCTGATAGACTAAATTTTCTTTGTTGAGTTTCATCTCACTGTTTCTATTTATTCTGTCACAATGGAAAAGGGGCATCCATGGGATAAGGCCCAAGAGGACAGAGTCTAGAAAGGATACCTTGTAAGCATTAAGAGGATGAAGAATAATGAGAGAGAAGAAAGACACCAGATTATTTTAGAAGTCCTGAATTGGAGAATTAAGATTAAGAATAAAGAGAGAAAAGATAGATAATGAAGAGTAACTTTTTTGAAATGTGTACAAAAATGAAATTTAAGAAAACTAATGAATAAATCTATTTGAAGAAGAGAGGAAGGAGGCATCTACCTGACTTAACTGTGAAAAAAAAGTAGAAACATATAACCAGATAAAAGGAGAAGAGAAGAGCTAACAAATAAAATCCTAAAGAGAAAAAGATAACAAATGAGAAGAGAACATCAGGGCGGAGGAGGAAGGAAGTCCATGGGAGCCATGTCACCTTAAAAAATAGTAATAAAGTAACAGAGGAAACATACTGCTTTGTTTACAGCAGAAAAGAAGAAAACACAATTTTAAAGCTAGATGGAGAAACTGTAAACCTCATTGAGCTTTAAACGTGAATGGATTAAACAATATAATAAAAATGGAAAAGAATGACAATTAGATTTTTTTCAAAACTCTTCAAGCTCTTGCTAATACAAGAAAAACATCTTAAAAAAAGAAATGGAAACAAAAAATAAAACTAAAGGGATTGGGATAAATTTACTAGGTATCATGTTAATCTATCAAAACTAGTTGCCATCATGCTGTCAGATAAAACAAGTGTCAACAAATGAAAAAGGAAACAAGGAAAATATACTATGCTTAAAGGAACCATAAATAACAAACTGATATCAGCAACAAACTTAAATGCTCAAAATGTTGTAGCTTCCAAATTCATAAAGAAAACATTATCTCCAATAGAGACACAATAGTGACTGGAGATTTCGGTATCCTTCCAGCAATTTTGGGCAAATATAACAGAAAGCTAAAGGAGAGAGAAAATATGGAGCTGAATAAATTTCTGGAGAAAAAAAAAACTAGAATTAAAAAGCATATTGTATCTTCTAAGTGAAACAGCAAAGGAATATACCTATTTCTCAGTACCACGTGGAACTTTTACAAAAACGGACCATGAGGCCCGCCGTCGCATCCCTCGCTTACGCGCTCGCTTGCTGAGGAGATCAGCCATCTCCGTCCTGGCCGGTGTCCGCCATGGAAGACTATCGCGGCCTCTCTGACCAGGAGCTCGCTCGTCGGCTCAAGCTCTACAACATCCCCCACGGGCCCATCGTGGTTTCAACCCGAAAACTGTATGAAAAAAAAATCTATGAATATGAAAGTCAGAGAACCAAGCTTTCCCTTGCGACTGCCAGCTCTCCTTACCAATATGCAGAGGATTTTGAGGGTGAAGCTTATGGTTCCAGACAGGGACAGGGTGAAGATGACGACATGGATGAAGGTGATGAAGTGGACTATGACAATCCCTACGAAGAGAGTTACTCAACTACCAAGACTTATGGGGAGACTGATATTGGAGCCATCCCAGCAGCCACGACCAGGACCAGCTTCCAGGAGCCCCTGCCTTCCACAAGCTACAGCAGTGGCAGTTCCAAGACACCTACTTTTCACCTGCGCCAGCAGATAAGAGAGAATATTGTCTATCCTGTAACCCAGGAGGAGAACATAGACAGTGACTTCAACTGGGACAGCAGTGCCTACCAGAGTGTTTCTCATTACCGATCCAACACTAGCTCAAGCCCTGGCTCGTCCTTCTCTTCCAGCGCAGTGGTTTCTTCTCCTTTTTCCTCCACCCCAGTTGCCTCCCGCTGGCACTCCCTCCCTCCAGAAGCCCGCCAGGCTATTAGACCTGACCAAGGCCCTGGGGCTAAGCTTGGAAAGAATGAGAGAATGGTGCCCCTTTGGGTCCAGTTCCTTCTCTTCATTGGTTTTGCTCTTTTTCTGGCCTTTTTCTACCATTTCATGCAGGCAGATGATGACAACCCCTTCTCTCTCCGTAACTGAAGGTCCCTTCTGGGCCCTGGTCTCATTTTGACCTTCTAGCCTCCTTTCTGGGGTGATTGGGAGGGGGGCGCAGGGATATCTTCCTGCTTTTGTTTGCTGTAGGCCCTGTTGAGAGTGCCTCTGTGGCCCATTTGGTTTATCCAGGTCCTACCCATAGTGCCTTGTTGTTTGGCTTGCGTTTTAAGCCCTTTGTTGGATTGATTAGAAAAGAGTGTTCATGTTTGTTTCAATGTTTGTTTCTGGAAAAGGAGTTGCCCTGGCCCAGCATAGATATGCTCCCCCATCACATTTGGGCAAACAGATCGGGGGTGTCCTCTAGGAATTCTTTCCTTAAAGAAAGCTGTGCTCCAGTACCCTCACTCTTGAGGTCAGGGGGAGTGGTATCCAAACACCATAGTGTTCTCATGGGCCAGGCTCTTTGGCACCTCCCTTAGTCTCCATCTCAACTGATGCCTCTGTAGAGCCCCCCACAGCAGTGCCATCACTCCGCCTGCATCCCTGCCCTCCATCCAAGGAGAGGACAAAGGCCCTTCCTCCCCTTGGGCTTCTCACACCTGGAGGAAAAGTGAGACTTTCAACAAAATGTGCCAACCATCCTTCCCTTGACTTTGTTGTCATACAGTTCATTAATTAAAGAATTTGTTTATTTTTCAAAAAAAAAAAAAACGGACCATGAACTAGGGTACAAATTATAGAAACAATTAATAGCTATGTATAAGGAATGAATAATAACTATGTATAAGGAATTAATAATAATGAAACAATATACCCAAATTTCTAGAATGTACCTTAATCAGTCCTCAGGGGGAAATCATCTTTATATACGTTAACAAAATAGAAAGAGAGAAGATTATTGAACTATGCATTGTTTAAAATTAGAGAATCAACAAATAAACAAACATAAAATAAGAGGAAAGAGTAAACATTAGAGGGGAAGTAGATAAACTGGAAACAAAAACCATAGAAATGATAAAACTAAAAGCTGTTTCTTTAAAAAAAAAAAAAAACTAAGATCGCTAAATCCTTAACCAATCTGATTAAAAAGAAGAGAACAAAAAATCAAATCAATAAGTTAGCAAATTAGCAAAGCAAAATCAAAGCAAAACCAGAAGAAATAAGAATTATCAGAACATATGATATAGTTATATGTTAGTAACACTGAAAACACAAAAGAAATAGAATATCTTCAAAAATAGAAAATGTCCAAACTATCAGAAGACCAGAGAGATTTTAAATAATCCAATCTCAGAAAAAAGAAATAGATCTAACAGTAAAGAACTACTGAAAGGTTAAAAAAAAAAACCTCTGGACCTATGAATTCACAGGAAGATTCTATCAAATGTTTAAAGAACAGTTATTACCCATTCCCAAATTAATCTCAAAAATTGAAAAAAATTCTACCAGAATTCTTTGGTGAGATAAATATAGTTAATACTTAAACCAAAGAGAGTTAAAACATGGAAAGAAAACTATAGGCCAATATCATTAATGAGTATTGACTTAAGGTTTTTAAAAAAAATCTTATCCAACAGATTACAGTGATTGATCCAAGAAATCATTCATTTTGATCAGATGGGATTTATACCAGGGATGTGAGAATGGCTCAACATTAGGAAAACAATTGATATGATTTAATCATATTGAAAACCAAATTATCCAAAACTGCATGATCATCACAATAGATGAAGAAAAAAAGCTTTGAGAAAGTAGATGACTCTCTTATGCTAAAAACCCCACCAAGTGTAAGCATAGAGGGACCTTTTTAATATCATAAAAAGAATCTATCTAAAACCAAAAGCAAAGACAATATGCAATGGCGATACACTAAAACTTTTTTCTAATAAATGTAAGAGTGAAGCAAGGATGCCTGCCCTTCCCATTATTGTTGTATATAGTTCTGGAAATGCCAGCAATAGCATAAGATGAGAAAGGAATTAAAGGAATGAAGATAAGTAAGGAGAAAATAAAACTAATACTATTGGTTGATGATAAGATGGTTTACTTGGAAAACTCCAGGAATCGGCCAAGAAACTGAGACAATGAACAGCTTCTGCAAGTTACAAAATAAGCCCCCCAAAGTCAATAACATTTCTATGTAACAGAACACAAGAAGCAAAAAATAAAAAGGGAAATACCATTCAAAATAACTACAAAATGCATAAACTAACTGGGGACCACCGTCCCAAAGTATGCAAAAAAACATATAGATTCAATTATAAATCACTCCTTAAAGAATTAAAGAATGACCTACATAACCAAAGGAATATCCAGGACTCATGGCTAGGCTATGCCAACAAAATTAAAATATAATACTGCCAAATTAATTTACACTTTTAAAACTACATCAATCAAATTACCAAAAGAATACTTCACAGAGCATGATAAAATAGCAACAAAATTCTTTTGGAGAAACAAAAGATCCAGAATATCCAGGGAAATTATAAAAAAAATTAAGAATGAAAGGGCAACAACACTTCCAGACCTCACACTATATTATAAATCAGCAGTCACCAAAATCATCTGGTTATTGATTAAAAACAGAGAGATAGATCAACAGAAAAGACTAGAAACAATAGAACTCAATAACCCAGTGTCTGATAAAGTGGAAAATAGACTATGTAGGGGAAAACTCCCTAACTGATAAAAATTTCTGGGAAAAGTAGAAAGCTGTCTGGCAGAAATTTAGCTTATACCACCACCTTACACTACATTTCATAATATATTTAAATGGATTGTGTACTTAATGTTAAAGATCATTCTTAAGAAATTAGAAGAGAAACAAACCATGTACCTCATAACTATGAATGAGATGTATTCCTTTTTTTAATGAATGAAAAAATAATTATTAAGTGCTTACTGTATTCAAAGTACTGTACTAAGTGTTGGGGACACAATTAGAAAAAGAGAAGAGTCCTTGGTCTTAAGAGATCACATTCTAATGGGGTAGACAACAGATACTGAAAGTTTTAGTCATAAGTCAAATGGAAAGGTTAAGCTTTGTGGTTCTTAAGGTACAGTGACAAAACTTCTGGCAATGCATCTCCTTTAATGTCATCCTTTTCCTCCCCTTACACCCCCATACCTCGCATCTCCCTGTTTTATGTCCTATCTTCCTCCATTAGAATGTAATCTCCTTTAGGATTGGGACTTTGTTTCTTATTTTTAAAATTTATTATTTTTAATTTATGGAATAAAATAAACATTTACATAACATAGCATAATTTTTTTTAAAAGATGATTGTATGTGAAACGGCAATCCATCATGTACAATATACAACAAAATTACTGTGTAAAATTTTTTTTCCCTTTTTTTCTTCCCTCCCCCACCACACCCAAGAAATGGCTACCATTAGACACAAATAGGTATGCAGGTAGTGTCTTTCTTCATATACCCTTTAAAGTCAATTGGGTATTTGTAATAATTGAGATGACATTCACTAAAAGTCATTTTTAATATAATATTGCTGTTACTGTATACAATGTTCGCTTGATTTTGCTTTTCATAATTTTGTGCAAGTCTTTCCATGTTTTTCTAAAATTATCAAGCTCATCATTTCTTCTAGCACAGTAGTATTCTATCACGATTACATACCACAACTTGTTCAGTCATTCTCTAATTGATGAGCATCCCTGCAATTTTCAGTTCTTTGCTACTACAAGGAAAGTTTAAAAAAAAACCATTTTAAATATGCAGGTTCTTTCCCTTTTTCCCTAATCATCTTTGAAAATAGACCTAGTGGTGGTAGCATTAGGTCAAAGGGCATAGGCAGTTTGACTCTTTTAACATAATTCCAGATTGCTCTCCAAAATGGTTGGATCAGTTCACCGGTACAGTAACTTTATGTTATTTACTTGCACCAATTGTGAATTAGTGTCCCAATTTTTACGGACCCCCTCCAACATTTGTCGCTTTCCCCTTCAATCATTTTAGCCAATCTGATAGGTGTAAAATGATGTCTCAAGGTTGTTCTAATTTGCATTTCTGTAATCAATAATTATTTAGAGCGTTTTATATGACTACAAATTGTTTTGATTTCTTCATTGGAAAACTGCCAGTTCATATCCTTTGACCATTTATTAATTGGAAAATGACTTTTATTCTTATAGATTTAACAAAATTCTTAATATATTTTAAATATGAGACCTTTATCTGAGAAACCATCTATAAACATTTCCCCAATTTTCTTCTTTCCTTCTGATCTTGGCTACATTTAATTGTAGAAAAACCTTTTTTAATTTAATGTAATCAAAATTATCCATTTTATCCCTAATTTTGCTCTCTATCGCTTGTTTATTCATGAAGTGCTCACTTACTCATAAGTCTGATAAGTAATATGTTCCATGTTCTTCAAATTTTCTTGTAATATCTTTCTTTATATCTAGGTCAAGAGATCTTTACCAAACAAGAGATAGAGGTAATTACAAAAGATAAAATAACTAACTTTGATTACTTGAAACTGAAAAGGTTCTCCATAGACAACATCAGTGCATCTAGGATAAGAAGGGAAGTGGTCAAATGGCGAAAAAAAAAATCTTTGTATGAAATTTCTCTGGGTTCGGCATCCAGATATGTTAACAATTAAAATATATATATAGGAGATTACTATCCATTTCCCAATAGATAAATTATCAAATGAGGTGAACAAGTAGTTCTTAAAAGAACTGCTAAGTATTGACAGCCACATGAAAAAAACACTTATAATAAGAGAAATGAACAAAATAACTCTGAGATTTCATCTCACATTCTGCAAATAAAGTACCTAAAATATCCATATCTGTGGAATCAGACTCCATTGCTTGTCTTATACCCCAAGGAAGCTATTGACAAGAAAAAAGTCCCTATATTCTCCAAAATATTTGTAGCAGTACTTTTTTTTTGTCACAGCTAAGAATTGGAAACAAAGTAGATGTCCGCTAATTGGGAAATAACTAAACTAATTAAACTAAATTGTGGTACATGAATGTATTAGTTTTTTTTCTGTGTTCAGTTTCATTTAATAACTGGCATCTCCCCACAGAGGAGGAAGCAGGAAACTAGGTGGTATGTTCACTTGAAAATGTTGCCCTGATTGAAAGCTTTGCCCACGTGCTAGAAGGCCTCTACCAGGAAAAGTACCCTGGACTATCATCTGAGCTTCCTCACTGCCAGCATCGAGCTTACACTGCCTTTAGTACTCATGATCTACCTTCCAATCTGATATTAGCAGGAAGGCAAGTTCCTGCCTCCAAAAAACCCAGACTCCAGAAATGACGCTGCTATTGTTGGTGCCAAAAATGATAACACTGGCAAAGGCATTCTTCCTCAGCTTGTCCAGGCACTGGAACATTCCAATGATGAGGTTGCAGCTCATGAAAATCTGTTTGAGTTCCTGGGGGAAGCAGTTCTCAGCATACCACAGGGACCAGCCATCAAGGTTGAAGTGTTCTCAGAAATATGACAGGCCACTGTGAGGGTGTCCTTGTTGAAATATTTTCCCTTAAACTCATCCAACACAAACATACTCTTGGGTGGGTGGGATCCTTGGCCTTGGACTCTGCAGCCAGAGACTGGTCACACTCATCCATCTCCACCTCTGGGCTGGGAGCTGTGGCCATCTTCTTCTCAGCCTGGTTCTTCTGTTTCTCTTCTCCCTGTCCCTTCTGTTTTCTTGGGGTCTCCTTCTTAGGCTGACTCCTGGCAAACTTTTTAGTGTCAAATGGTGCCATCTTCTCACAAAGTTTCACCTCTCCCAATACCACCAGAACTGGGGCAGGTGAATGCAGGTGAGGAATCAGAGGTTGATGTTGGGAAAGGTCTGCCAGAAACAGAGCTCTAGGACCTGCTTATAGAGCCCCAAGAGGGCACACAGAACTGTGATGTCAGAGGCACTCATTGGCCCACCTGAAAAGTTCAAGTATTCAGGTGGGTGTCCAAGAGCCACAGAACTTGTCTCACTGTCTCTTTTGAATTCTCTGTGGTCCATTTGTTGTGGTGCTTGATGCCAAGTGTGACTGGTACTGGCTGAAGGAACAATGTCACATTGTCAGCAAAGCTGGGCAGCTGCCTCTGGAGTAGAACCTCAAAGATATTCATTGCTTTCAAACACACAGAACCCACCATCACCCTCAAATACTGGAACCTTGCCAGCAGGAATATTTCGGAGGAATTTGGGAGTATGGTTGGTCTGAGCAAAGTGGAAACATGGAGATACAGACAGCTCGTGGCTCCGGGCTGCATGGTACTATGCAGCTAAGAGGACCTCGAAGGCCTGACAGTTTTCAGGGTCAGTATACCAGCCAGTCCAGGGTCCCAGCTGCCATGATGATTCCACTGAGAAAGGGTGGGGACATTGGTGCTGCAACAAAGGAAGTGAAGGGGTCAGGGTGGGAGGGTGAGGAGAGGAGAGGAGGAAAACTATTGTAAGAAATGACAGGTCTGAGGATCCATACAAACTGATGCAGAGTGAAGAAAGCAGAGCTGAGAAAACAGTAGACACAGTAATAATGTCCATGGGAAGAAGGACACACCAAAAGCTTAAAAGTGACTGTAACAAAATTATATAGATCAAGGGGGCCTTGAATGAAGAAATATAAGAAGACACCCTCAACCTGCACCTTCATGTAGGTGAGAAGTCCACAGGTGTTACAATGTTGCATATGTTTTCATACTTTCTCAATGTATCAATCAGTTGTGCTGCCTTTTTTTTCCTCTCTAAAAAAGGGTATTCTTTGTCATAATATTGCTCTTGGGGAAGGAGAGGGGGAAAGATACACAAGATATGGTAAAGGAAAAAACCAGAAAACATCAATTAAAAATTATTTTTAAAAAAGAAATGCATTTTTATACCTGAGATGCAAAAAATGGTTCAACATTAAGAAAGCAACATAATTCAGCCGATTAAAAACCAAAATATTCAAAACCCTATGATCATCTCAGTAGATTCAGAAAAAAACCTTTGACAAAGTGCAGCATTCTTTTACCCTAAAAAACCCTAATTATAGGCATAGATACCAACAGCATGTAACATACACAATGGGGTTTTATTGGAACCTTTCCCAATACATACAGGAGGGAAGCAAGGATGTCCACTTTCCCCACTAATATGTGGTTGTGAGAAAGAATTCATTTGAAGTCCTACTCTATTCCAATGGGTATTAATCAGTTTGCTATAATTCCATAGAGGTAGTGATTATAAGTTCTGTATATTAGGCCCCAGAATTGTGATCTGCAGACGGTAAATTCACTTGTTTTATAACAGGAAGCTCACTCGCCGCCTCCACCCTTGCTGTTTCTTGGTATGGTAATAGAGATGACTCAGTTACATAGAAATCCCTCCAACTTATTTTTTGTACCTCGGGTCCACTCTCTCTTAGCCAATATGAGCAGGTGACCATCTTGTGGCCACATAATCAATGGAGATTTCCTCATGCTTCACCCAACCCGGGGCCCCAAATTTCCCCACCCCTCCACTGCTGACATACCATTTCTAACTGATGCATCATTTTTAGCCCCTTTTGAGTGGTCAGACATCAAATCTGACATCAAGCCTTATAAAAATGAAGCCCTGAAAGAAGAGGGCATCTCAGATCATGAGCAAGATGTGTAGTCTACTTTGTCAGAGGAGACCATGAACCCCTTAATAAAGTGCTACTGGCTCAGAGTCCTGCCTCAGACTTTTTAATGGCAGGTTGGACAATTTTAATCCCCACATGTCTGGAAATGCCAGCACTAGAATGAGAAAGAAACTAAAGACGTAAAGATAGATTAAAAAGATGATGGCACTATCCCTATTTGCTGATGGTATGATGGTATAGTTGGAAAATTGGACAACCAGCAAAGATACCAATTGAGGCAAAAGCTTCAGCAAAATTGCAGGCTACAAAATAAATCCTCAGAAATCAAAAGCATTTCTATATAATAATAATAAAACCCAAGAAGGAAAAATAGAAATGAAAATCTCAGTCCAACTAACTACAAAATTCATAAAATATATGGGGACCAAATTAACCCAATCTCAAGTTCTTGGTAACTAGGTCTAAGAGAGTTATGATTGCTATTTCCTTGAAGAAGTATGAATCTCAAATTCATAGAATCTTATATTTTTGAGGGAACTTCAGAAGTTATCTAGTTTGAAGCCATATCATTACAATATATTCAACAAGTGATCACTCGGCCTTCACTTAAACACTTTCAATGACAGGAAACTTACTAGTTCTCCGCTTCCCAAATAACTCATTCCATTTTTTTGACAGTTCTAGTTGCTAATTTTTTTCAGTCAGAAAAATCTGACCCTCTCACCTTGAGAGTAAAAGAAAAATAAAATTCATGTTATAAGCACATATAGTCAAACAGAACCAATTTCTGCTTTGGTATGCCCAATGTGCATCTGAATCTGCCATCTATCTGAAAGTGAGAAGCATGCTTCATCATGAGTCTTCTGGAATTGTGGCTGGAAATTGTGTTGATCAGAATCCCTAAGCCATTTAAAATTGCTTCTCTACAATATCGTTGTCATTTTATAAATTGTTCTGGTTCTGCTTGTTTTACTCAGTATCAGTTCATACGAGTCTTCGCAGCGTTCCTCTAAAACCATCCTCTTACAGTACAGTAGTATTCGACCACACCCTGCCTTGGCGAGTTCACTCATTCTTCAGATTCCAATTGTCTCCTCAAAGCTACTTTTGTACAACTTTAGGGTTGCTTTGCCTAGGATTAATGCCTCTCTTAAATTACCCTTCCTATAATTCTCCCTTCCCCTGTCCCTCGTATTTCCCAGAATGAAATATGTATGCAGTCAACTCTATGTATATTCTTCTATCCTTTGACCAGTTAAGAGATTCACGTGTCACTTGGTTCCCTTATTCCCTTCCTCCTTTTCTACTTTCATACTCCTAATTATTATAAATTTTCCCTAACTTTCCTTTCTCTTTCTTTCCTTAGTTATTTCTCTTCTCCTTCATTTTCATTCTTGTTTTCAAATCATTAGTACAGAAAGAAGTACTCCCAGCTCTTCTAATTCAACTCATTCAATGGTTTCTAATGATATAGCGCAGAGGGAGCACGTTTCCTCATATTAGAATGTAAGCAGATTATCCTTGTTCAGTTGCTTATGATTGATTCTGTATGTTTACTGTTTTGTTTCTCTGCATTTCAAAGTTTACACGCAGCTCTGTTGTTTTCATCATGAATGCTTGCAAGTCTTCTATTTCATTAAAAAATTCATTTTTCCCCTATAAGATTGTACTGTTTTGCTGGATAAGTTATTTTTGGTTGCAAGCCTTTGCCTTTTGAAATAAAGTATTCCAAGCTCTCCACTCTTTTATGGTGGTAGCTACTAACTGGCTCTTCAGTACTTAAATTCATGCTTTCTGGCTACTTGCAGTACTTTTTTTTGACCTGTATTTGGACCCTTGGAGTTTTCATTTCAGGGTTTCTTTCAGGAGAATAGTGTATTCTATTTCTACTTTGGCCCCTGGTTCTAAGAGATTTGGATTGTCTTTGATAATTTCTTGAAATTTTTTTGGGGGGGAGAGGACATGAAGTGGGGAGGAAATGGCTTTCAATTGTTTCAATGATTTTTACAGTTTCTCTCCTTGACCTGTTTTCCAGGTCAGTTGGTTTTACAATGAGATATCTCACATTTTCTTCTATGTTCTAAGTCTTTTGACTTTTAAAAAATTATTTCTTATAGACCTTTCTAATTGCTAAAAAGTTTTCCCATGAGAATGTGAGCTCCTTGAGAGCAAGTAAAATGGTTTTGCCTTTTTTGTAACCCATCATTTAACATAGCATCTGGAACATAGTAAACAATTAAATTCTTATCAACTTATACTGCCAAAATCTGCCTCCCCATCACTTCCATTCATCATACAGCTAGGAGGTGTAGGGCATAGTGCTGGAGTTGAGTAAGACCCAAGTTCAAATCCTACCTTAGACACTAGCTCTATGGCCAAGGGCATTTAACCTCTCAACCAGTTTTCATCTGTAAAAATGAAGATTAAAACAGTACCTATCATACAAGGTTGTGATGACAATTAATTAAAACAATATTTGAAAAGTATTTTTGCAACCCTCAAAGTGCATTAGAAAAGCTAGATATTATCAGTTCTTGTTCTGCCTTCTTAGGCAAAGCAAAATAAAATTCATCTCTTTCACATAACTTTTTATAGTTGAAGATTTCTGTCGTGTCCTTACTGTCTTCTTTTCTCCAAGCTAAACAGTTCCTTCAATTGATTCTAATATGGCAAGGTTCAAGAGCCCTTCATTTTCCAGGGTCATACAGCCCAAGACCTGTTCCAGCTTGTCAACATCCCTTCCCACACCCAGCCTGAAGATGCCAGACATATAGTCTGATCAGGGCTAAAAATACAACATGACTTTTGTCTCCCTCTTCTAGACACTTAGCTTCTATTAACAAATCCTGACAACTGAACTAGCTCTTGGCTGACTGTTCTACAAACACTCATCAACAGCTTCATGAATAGAGTTTGCACCTGAAGCTTTGAACCCAAGCATTGTCTCTATTAAATTTCATTGTTTGCTTCAGCCTGTTTCCCTAGATGTGCTTAGCTTCCAATTATGTTATCCAATGGATTACATTCATTCCTGCTGTCTGTCATGCACAGATTAGGTAAGCAAGTCTGTTCCATATCTTTATCCAAGTCAGTGATTAAGACATTGAACAAGAAAGTGCCAAAGGCAGAACCTTCTGGCATCCCATTAGAGATTTTCTTCTAGGTTGTCATAATAACCATTCTTTAGATTAGGTCATTCAATCATTTCCCTGAATCCACCTAGTCCACAATTTCTATGTTGGGCACAAGAATGTTAAAGGTTGAACTACTAGATATACTTTGATACAGTGTCTGATCAAGAAATATCTGTTGAAAAAATGGGCAAAGTTATTATCTCGTTTTTAATGTTCAACAACTCCTACAGATGTGGAGAGTTTTCTTCTTTTGGATAAACGAATTCTAAGCTGAGAAACAAGTGAATTAGAGAAAAATAATCTTGCTTTCTTTCCTAATCAAAAGTAAACAGTATGGTGCAAATTAGCTTCATAACCTAATATTTCAAGTTTTATATACTGTCTGAAGTAGTGTGTATACATTTTTTAAAATTCACATTTATAAAAAAGGAGTAAAAACTCATTTTTGCTTAGAGTATTAAATATATTTATTGACAAAAGAAAATATTCAGAATATATCTTTATGCTTTGGACAATGAAACAATATAAATGTCTGATGTATCTGGTGATGGGTGGTAAATACATGGCAAAGGTATCACTCAAATCACCCACTCTCTTTAAGTAAAAGCAGTATCCACATGTTTTGTTAAATAAAATCATGAACTCATACTTCATTTTCTGATGCAGCAACAAAATTGGTCACATTTTCTTGTACATACACACACACACACGAGGTAGCCAGGAAGACCTAGGCTTAAGTCCTACCTCTTGCACATGCTGGATGTGACCCCCTCAGAACCCGAAGCAGGGAAGGTGTTTGCCTACGTTGATAAAGGAGCATTTCCTAATTTATTTTAGTTCCCCATGTCAGTGAAATCACAAGTTCTATCCATATCCTGATTATTTTGGAAAGACAGAGATTAGATTGGTGTTTTCAATATAAAGGGAACTCCAAAGTAAGAAAACAGTCTCTGTCCATGCAGATGGGCAGATTCTCTGCAAACTACAGTCTCAGACCATCCCCTAGGAGGCAATTTGCCCAAGATCACACAGCCAACAGAGATCAGTCAGACCGGAGTCCAGGTCTTCCTGGTTCTGGGGCCAGTTCTTCATCTACTTTGCAATAACGTAACAACAATCTCTAGTGCTTTTAAGGTTTAGACAGCTTCACATACACTATCTCATTTGAATCTAATAATAAACCTGTGAGGTGTTACTAATATCCTCATCTTACACATGAAACTGAGTACAGACATATTTTTTAAAATATAATGTTGCTTTAAAATTTACACCAACTTCTAAAAATGAAAACTCTGAATTGTGAAGAGGTATTACAGTATATTCGGTAATAATTATATACTTTTGTAGGGAAAAAACTGACTTAAATTTGAGTGTAACAAATCAGATCCATCCAAATTTGACATGTGCCACATACCAATATTCTGATGTCATTAATTTTATTAGGTAAAAGTTTTTAGGTTCTATTTTTTAAAATCAATTAAATTTAAAGTTACAGTAACCAAATCCCACAGTATATAGTTTTTCATGATTAGCTTTAAAATATTATCAAATGAAACTGAGAAGCTGCTTATTTCTGTGAAAATAAAGGCTTAAATAACACTCTCCAGAATGTCTGGTTTATATAGATGATTCTTTCTTACAGAATTCAAAACATGTAATTTCTAAATCATTGATTTATTCCTGGATGGTCATTTGCTCCAACCCTTCTTGAGGAAATTGAGGTTGAAAGAAATCAAGTGGCTTGCCCAGAGTTAGAGTTTGTATGTGGCAGATGAACGATTTATCAAATAACATGAAATATATGACTCCATTTATCCTCAGAACACACCTGTGAGAGAAGTAGGTTTCATACACTGTTATCTGTTTTAAATGATGAACCTGAGGCCTGGAGAGGTCATTCAAGAAAAGCTCAAAATACACTTAGATTCATTGAATAAGGATATTCACTAATATATTTTTAAAAGAGTCTGGTTGACAATAAAACCCAGGACATTTTTTAATAAATCAAAGCTATTGAATTTTTATTGCATCATTATATCAAAAATGTCTGAACTTTTAGGGTCCCTAATGTGTATTCTTTAATTAAAAATTCATAGGAAAACTTTATAATTCTATTACATCCTGAAAAGTCCAAAGTTGGTCTTCTCAGTTGGAGCATTGAGGGCTGCGCTAATACTGAGACCCAGGACTAGTCTGGTATCAGCTGGGTCAATAATTCCATCATCCCACAGCCTGAAAGAGAAGAAAACAGACATCACCAATAAGAATGTCACCAAAGCTATTACTGATATATAAAGCTAAAGTGCCCTCACTTCCCAACATCACCACACAGGAGTAGTATACTCCCTTCTACATAAGCAGTTTTAATTAAAACATCAAAAAATTTGAACCATATTTCTAGGAGAATATGTCCTTTTTTTAACAATTAAATGTTCTATTATCACAAACTAACTAGACTTGCTTAATAACAACTTACATTAAACTCATTTCAATGCATAAAGTATCATAATACCTTTTTTCAATTTGTCCCCCTATATCTGCATGAGGATGCTCTATTCATTCACTCTCTTTTGTCTTTACTCATATAACTATAGTTAAGTATATTCTGTGTTCTTCTGTGATTTTTTAAAATCTGCATAATTTCATAAAGATTCTTCCAGAGTTCTTTGCAATCTGTATACTTGGCCATTTTAATTACTTTACAGTATTCCATTATATTAATGTACCACAGTTTTCTTAACCACTCCCTACTGCTCAGTGGAAGTTACAAAATTAGTCTTATGCTTTGAAACATAATTCCTGTGAGGAATTTTTTCAGCCTTCTGTTCAAAATTCATCATAGCAGCATTATATGAAATTGAGAGAAAAAAGAAGGAAACTACCAATTCCTGGAATCTTCTACAGATAGATAAAGAAATACATGTTAAGTATCTCATCCCCAACCACCAAAGAATTTAATACCAAGGATGAGGCACAGAAAGTTCTCACAATCTTTTGCCAAAGCCTTCATTTCCCAAAACGTAGCTAACTGCAGGTAACATAAGTGGCTGCATTCACATTCATATGAGCTTGCTAAGGCCACAGAAAAACAAGACTGGCAAATACGTTTAGTCTGAGAAGTTGTCTATCATCAGGTACTATGCTATTATTGTTTGGAGTAGAGGTTCTTAACAGATCCATTCTAGGAGAGAAAAGAAACACTTTATATTTAAGTGACAACTGACAGAAATAACTGGAGTTTGCATAGATCAGCAGAATTTTTTCCCCTCAAAATGAAAACCTTCGCCTTTTAAAAGCTTGTTCTTCTCACAAGTTTATGGGCCTTAGATGATCAATTCCAAAGATAAATGTTTCTAGCAAAAATATTTTAAAACAAACATTTTTTATGGGTTGCTTACCAAAAACTCATAGTACATGAAAAGTTGACCACAGGTCAACAAGGATAAATCTAAAGGCCAAAGGTCAGGTTATAGAATTGGTACCTAAAAGCAAAGAGGAAATCGGATGGTAGCAGTTCAAGAAGACAGGAGGGGGAATCTCTGAGGATTTACTGTAATCTACCCATATTTTTGCTCACTTGGTATTGCTGCTATACTCTATAACTTTTAAGCACACACACAAATTTGTTTTTTAAATCTATTTGGGGTAGAGTGGGCTTTCAGGCTCCACCTCTCTCCCTTTTCCTAACTGATGGGATATGTTTACTTATCACTACCAAGGAGTAGTGAACTAAATATAACATAAGAAAAGTAAGAATAAATAAAAGGAAAGTAATAATGCGTTGTTTCATCTCAGACTTCAGCCAGTAAAAGAATATTAAAAAGGGATGGAAAACAAAGCTTAGAACAAAACTTCCTCTGTCATGCAGCTAAAGATAATGACTGAAATTCTAGAAAGTGAAATTTTATTTAAAAAGGAAATACATTCAATACATTAAACAGTTCAATCTGCCAGGGAAGGGAAAAGAAAAAAGACATCAAGATTAGATTTTTAGGCAAACATGTAAGTACATACAATAAATATGAATATTTACCATTTAACAAATATTTATTAAACATTTATCATGTGAGATGAGAGTATGTGCATATACAGACATATGTTTCACATATAGTATGTATCTAATAAATAATTGTGGAATGAATAATTGAATAGAATGCTTTTCCAGTTGTGCTGGATGTATTCTTTAGGTGTATGCAAAAAAAATTACTACAATACAAAACTACAATATATTTGCATATATATAGCTGTATATATATTTTTATATGTGCATGTATATGTACATATGCATATATGAATGATGTACAGAACCTAAGACAATGCCCTTTATATAGTTGTTCATTTTTCAGCTGTGTCCAACTCTTCCTGACCATATTTGGGATTCTTGGCAAATATACTAGAGAGGTTTGCCATTTCCTTCTCCAGATCATTTTAAAGATGAGGAATTGAGGTAAAAGGGGTTAAGTGACTTGCCCAAGGTCACACAACTAGTAAGTGTCAGAGGTCAGATTTGAACTCAGGGATTCCAAACCTGGCAGTATATTCCCTGTACACCTAGCTGCCCTGCCCTTCGCATAACAGACAATAACTGTTTCCAGATAATGATGCACACCAAACACTTGAAAAGAGAAACTACAGGGGACTGGGAAAGAAGGTCTGATGGAGATTTGTGCTGATGAACAGATGAATAACCAGTGAAAATCCAACTTAGTGCCACAGCGATCTATGGCTATTGATTAAAAGATGGATCGTAACTGGGACTCTAACGCTAGTGCTTGGTCCCAACATTAACGCCTTTACTGAGGTTACCTCCAATTTATGCCTCATATACCTTGCATGCACGTGGTTGTTTACATACTGTCTCTCCCATTAGACTGTGAGATCCTTGAGGGCAGATGCCGTTTTTGCCTTTCTTTGTAATTTCATGCTTCCAGTACAGCGCTGAGTACTTAAATGCTTGTTGACTATTAATTGAAACTGGCTAAAGCGAAAATCAGCCAGAATAGTAACCACTACCAGAAGATGATCTCTGTTTTGTTTATTGAAGGCCTTAGGACTAGACTCATACTTCAATTCTTATCAAAGTAATCTTTCGATTCTATGCCAGAGCATAATCTTAGCCCTTTAGGTTCTATTCCCTCAATCTGGTTTGTTTAAATTAAATAATACAAGCAGTTTGTACAGAAAAATACTCACCTGTCTATACATGCATTCTATACCTCACATACATGTATACTGTGTGAGATACCATGAAAATGATTAAATAGGTTTATATACACTTTAATTACAAGATAACTTAAACAGCTGGTCCTTCATAAAATTATTAATACTACAGAGAAAGCTTTTCAAAATTTTTGACACTATTTTTAAAGGACTTTTTTTAAAAAGGCAATCTGGTTTTCATTCAACCTCTAACGTCTCTAGCACTAAGAAGGGGAAATATTGCTTTTTAAAGGTTATTAGTGAGTGACAGTTTTCCTCTTATTTAAACAAACTTTCTTCAGTATCAGACCTCAGCATCAATTATTAATCCACCTATTACAGTTCTATTGACAGAACATAAATCAAATCTAGGTTCATAAAACATTCATAAGTGGGAGTTCTGAAGTAACAACAGCAAAGAGAAGGAAACTTCCTATGTAATTTGTTTGAAGGTAATTGATTAAACTCCCCCTTTGAAACAAGCAAATTAAAATGGCACAAAGAGAACAGAGCTGGTTAATGGTGTACATTAATAAACACTGCTCCAGGTAAGAACTTCTAATAAGATACCTGTTTGATTAGAAAAATAGTTAAGGAGAAGACAACTGGCATCCCATTTGAATAGCCTAATAGAATTGAGAACTAAGTACAATATGACAACAGATTAGCAAAGTTTTCAGAAAGACCAGGACCAATCAATCAGGACCACGCCCCTGGTCAAACCTACCTCTAAACAGGACAGGGAACTAATAAGCTCAGGCCTCAGAAGCCTTGAGGCAGAAAAACTTTTTAATCTTAGAAAGCTTATCAAAGCACTATTCCTTCTCACATCCTAATTCACCAGATCATGAGCACCTAGTGATGCTTGACACAATGACAGACTGACTTATGTTTTGGATGTCAATTTCTCTGGAAAAAAGATTTTTTTGTGTGTCAAGAAGGGTTAAGTGACTTAAGTGATTTTTTTTTATTCCCCTTTTCTGGATGTAAGCCATTTAAAAAAAAATAAATATTCATCTATCTTTAAGAATTATAGTCATGCAATTCCAAAGAACTTAGGATGAAAAATACTATCCATCTCCAGAGAAAGAACTAATGGAGTTGAATGCAGATCTAAGCAAAATTTTTTTACTTTATTATTCCTGGCTTTTTGGTCTGTTTTCTCTTGCAATATGGCTTATATGGAAATGTTTTGCATGGCTGCACATGTATAATCTATATCAAAATTGCTTGCCTTCTCAAGGAGAGGACAGAGAAGGAGGGAGGGAATATAAAACTCAAAATTTTTTTAAATGAATGTTAAAAATTTTTTGTTTACATCTAATTGAGAAAAATAAAATTAAATATAAAAAAAAAGAATTAGAATCATGCTTAGATTCCTTTGAAGTAATCTTTATGTTCTGTTCTAAAAAACTCCTAATTTCAAAGGGGACTACTCCAAGAAAGAGGACAAGTAAGAGAAATGCAAATTAGGCAATGTTTCCTCACAGAAACACATCTCAACTGTAACCGTCAATCCACCCACAATCATTTGTGTAAATTACTGTAGGTGGCTATACAATATGCATTTTGTCTTAAGTCAGGGTCCCATATTCCTTCTCTACTTCAGTGATCAGTATAAGGGAGAATAAAAAGGCTTATTTATGTATGATGAAGAAAGAGTAATATGTATATTTCTTAAATTCCAGATAATACTCTTTTCTAAAAGGTATTTTCAATCTATGCTTGTCGTTTACTGATGATAAATCAAGAAGAAAAACAAGCTTTTTCACCCAAATCATCTAATTTCTACATTACATTTATTTTCCTCTTACCCTATCAAAAAAAACTTTGTAAGTCTCTACAAGGACCTAGCTTAAAGAATAATCTTATTTTAAAAGATGCAAAAAGTTATTTTCATTTTCCATCTGCTCAACAGATACAAGACACTGAGCTTAGGGCATTCTTCATAATATCTGGAATCAGACTTTCCTACAGCTATTCAGCAAAGAGGAGGCCTAACATAATAAGATCCTTGATTTTAGACTGGAAGAGACAAGGATAATTTATTGCCTCATTAAAAGATGTAAGAAACAAATAGAAAACACTGCTGCAATTCAGGAGGTAATTAAATGACAAATAGACA
The DNA here is from genome assembly GCA_028658325.1 of Potorous gilbertii. Lineage (NCBI taxonomy): Eukaryota > Metazoa > Chordata > Mammalia > Diprotodontia > Potoroidae > Potorous > Potorous gilbertii. The sequence continues at coordinate 692,768,570 of CM053769.1, read as the reverse complement.
TTGACTGCAACCAATAACCTCCTGAATTTACCTGCACAGTTGTTAACAAATTTCAATAAAGCACTCGACCAAACTTTTTGTGCAAAGTGTGACCAAATAAAACTGAAGTCAATAAGGAATGTAAAAATAATTCAAAGCTTTATTTAATATTTTACTTTTCCCAATTACATGTAAAAAGAGTTTTTAGCATTTTTAAAAATTTTGAATTCCAAATTCTTCCTTCCTTCTCCATTCCCCCTTCTGAGAAGGTAAGCAATTTGATCTAGCTTATACACAGGCAGTCATGCAAGATGAATTTCTTTATTAGTTATGTTGTGAAAGAAAACAGATCAAAAAAAAGAAAAATAAAGTTTAAAAAAAGTATGATTTGATCTGCACTCAGACTCAATCAGAATTTTTCATCATAAGTCCTTCAGAATTGTCTTGGATCATTGTTTTACTGAGAATAGCTAACTTATTCAGAATTGATCACTGTACAACATTTCTGTTCCTGTGTACAATGTTCTCCTGGTTCCACTCACTTCACTCTGTATCAGTTCATATAAGTCTTTCCAGATTTTTGTGAGAACATCCTCTTCATCATTTCTTATAGCACAACAGTATTCCATCAAAATCATGTATCACATGTTTTTCAACCATTACCCAACTGATGGGCATCCCTTCAATTTCCAATTCTTTGTCACCACTAAAAAAGCTGCTATGAGTATTTTTGTACATACAAGTCCTTTTCCTTTTTGTTTTTTTTTTTTTATTGCTTTGGGATACAGACCTGGTAGTGGTGTTGGTGGGTCAAAAGGTATGCACAGTTTTATAACCCTTTGAATATAGACCCAAATTATTCTCCAGAATGACTGAATCAGTTCACAACTGCACCAATAATGCATTAGTATCTCAATTTTTCCATATCCTCTGAAACATTTGTCATTTTCCTTTTCTGTTATATTACAGAATCTGGTGTGGGGTGGTACCTCAGAGTTGTTTTAATCTGCATTTCTCTAATCAATAGTGATTTAGAGAATTTTTCACATGACTATAGACAGCTTTGAATACTTCATCTGAAAAGTGCCTGTTTATATCCTTTGACCATTTATCAACTGGGGAATGACTTGAATTCTTGAAATTTGACTCAGTTCTCTCAATTTAAGAAATAAGACCTTTATAAGAGAAAATTGTGGTAAACATTTTTTCACAGTTATGATTACTGTGTATTTACCTCCATCCTATTTTCCCTGTTTATCCTACTTTCTCCTTTCACTATGTCCATCTTCAAGTGTTTTCCTTCTGACACCACCTCCCCCAATCCACCCTCCCTTTTATTAGTCATATTCCCCTTCCCCTCCTATTTTCCTGTAGGGTAAGAAAGATTTCTATACTCAAATGAGTGTGTTTGTTATTCTCTCTTTCAGCCAATTCCAAGGAAATTAAGGTTCAAGTCTCTTCCCACCTCCCTCTCCACTGTAAAAGCTCTTTTATGTGAGATAATTTATCCCATTCTGCCTCCTCCTTCTCCCTTCTTCTACTACATTCCTCTTTCTCATCCCTTAATTTAACTTTTTATAGATAGCATCCCATCATATTCAACTCACACTTGTGATCTTATATTTATATATGTATATATGTATGTATGTATATTACAAATATGTATGTATATGCCTTCTAATTGCCCTAATAATGATAAAATTCTTAAGGGTTACAAGTATTATCTTTCCATGAAGGAATATAAGCAGTTTAATCTTATGGGATCCCTCATGATTTCTCTTTCATTTTACTTTTTTATGAATCTCTTGAGTCTTACAGTTAAAAGGCAAATGTTCTGGTCTTTTTATCAGGAATGCTTGAAAGTTCTCTATTTCATTAAATATCCATTACACTCACTTTTGCTGGATAGATGATTCTTAGTTGTAAGAATCTTTGTAAGAATCTAATTCCTTTGACCCAGCCTACGAGTTTTCATTTTAGGATCTCTTTCAGGAAGTGATTGTTGGATTCTTTCAATTTCTATTTTATCCTCTGGTTCTAGGATATCAGGGCAGTTTTCCTCAATAATTTCTTGAAAGATGATGTCTAGGTTCTTTTTTTTTAATCAGAGCTTTCAGGTAGTCTAGTAATTTTTAAATTATCTCTCTTTGATCTATTTTCCATGTCAGTTGTTTTTCCAATGAGATAGTTCACATTTTCTTCTATTTTTTATTCTTTTGATTTTGCTTATTGTTTCTTGATGTCTCACAGAGTCATTAACTTCCACGTGCCCCCACTCTAATTTTTAAGGAATTATTTTCTTCACAAGCTTTTGTACTTCCTTTTACATCTGGTCAAATTTGCTTTTTAAGGAGTTCTTTCTTCAGTGAATTTCTACATATTTTTTTCCATTTGGTCAATTCTGCTTTGTAAAGAGTTCTCTTCAGTGGATCTTTGTGCCTCTTTTACCACTTGGTCAATTCTGTTTTTTAAGGTGTTACTTTCTTCAGTATTTTTTAATGCCTCCTTTACCAAGCTGTTGACTTTTTTCCTGATTTTCTTGTATCACTCTCATTTCTTTTCCCAATATTTCCTTTACATCTCTTATTTGATTTTTGAAATAATTTCTGAGCTCTTTCAGGAATTCTTTTGGGGCCTGAGACCAATTCACTTTTTTTTAAGGCTTTGGATGTAGCAGTTTTGACTTTGCTGTGTTCCTCTAAGTTTGTATTCTGATCTTCCCTGTCACCACAGTAACTTTCACTAGGGGTTTTCTGTTGTTTTTTTGGTTTTTGCTCACTTTTACAAACTATTTCTTGACTTTTAACTTGATGTTTCAGTGGAGCTCTGCAAACCAGGAGAACACCATACACAGTAACAGCAACAGAGACCAACTCTGATAGACTTGGTTCTTCTAAGACAATAATACTATTCACATCCAGAGAAAGAACCATGGGGTCTGAATGTAGATCGCAGCAGACTGTTTTCACCTTTTTGTTGCTTTTCTTTTCTTTCTCGTGTTTTCCCTTTTGTTCTGATTCTTCTTTCACAAAACGACTAAAGTAAAAATATGTTTAATACGATTGTACATGTATAACCTACATCAGATTGCTTGCCTCGTGGGGAGAGGGGGAAAAAGGAGGGAGAAAAAAAGTTTGGAACTCAAAATCTTAAAAGTGAATAGTGTTAACTTTCTTTACATGCAACTGGAAAAAAATAAAAATATTTTTAAAAAATTTTAAACAAAGTTGGGTTCTGCTCCCAGGATAGCGGGGGACTGTCCCAAGTGTCAGGGGTTTTTTGCTACTGTTTTCTGAGCTGGTTCTTGGGGTATGTAAGATTTCATTTCTTCCAAGGTGGTATGATCTAAGAAGAGTGTGTGTACCACTCTATTGGCCTGTGCTCTGGTCTGTGAGTGACCACAAGTACTCTTTTTTTTACCTTGGAATTTTGATCAAGGACCCTGCTCCCCTGCAGCTACAAGTTGTAGTGTGCCAGTATGCCTCCTCACCTTGGGACTGTGACCCAGGACTGCAACGCAGATCTGTGCGTAGGCAATGCAACAGAGTCCTACAACCAGTGCCAACAAAGGAACCTCTGTAATCTCCTTCTAACCTTTTGTTTAACTCCCTTAATATCTGTGGGCTGAGAGCTCCAGAAGCCACTGCTCCCAATTCCCCAAGAATTGCTGCTATCTTGCCAGAGCACTGCCTGCACTGGACTGTGTCCCACTCTCACCATGGTGAAAGAACTTTCCTGCCAACCCTCTACATTCTCTGGGGCTGGGAAAGTCTTTCACCTCATCCTTTTGTAGGTTCTGCTGCTCTAGAATTTATTTTGAGACCTTATTTTAAGGCTGTTTGGAGGAGAATTTGGGAAAGTTTGGGCAAGTCCTTGCCTTTTCTCAGCTACCTTGGCTCTGCCCAACCAAGAACTCCAAATTTTAAGAAAGAAAAAAATTCAAATAATATGCTCTCTCCTTTCTTTATACAAAGAGCAGGAGTCAAGGACTAGAATCACAAATTTCCTGATTCTTAGCAGAGCCCAGTAACTAAAGGCTAATCTCCTTTGCTAGTGGCCATGATCCAATGGCTAACTCGGCTATGGCAAAGGAAGGAGATGTGTGCTAAGCAACCCAGAGATATCTGGAAAGGAAAAGGAGGCTTTGAAAACTAATACAGATATTTCCATAGTAATTCATTCACATTATAAAAAAGATCAAGGTTTGAGAGCTGGAGAGGAATTCAGGGGTGATCTCATTTTACAGATAAGTAAAGTCAAACCCAAAGACATTATTAAGTAACCTGGCCAGGGTCATATAAGTAGCAAGTAGTGGAGCAAGCAGTGGAACGCAGGTACCCTGACTTCAAAAGGTCAGTATTCTCACACTATCCTCAGTCTGAAAGAATACACATTCCATATTATAGGTGAGGTCTGAAAAAAGGAGCTAGGAGATTAGAGTGGGGTAGCTGTCCTCAGACAGTTTTTAGATATCATGGTCAAGTTATATTTTCCATGATTGCTAAGATCTACGAAGCTGCTACAAGAGCCAGTTATGAGCAAATACCTTGCACTGGAGTAGTAAGGACTTCCTTCTTTTTCAAACCTCTTAAGGATAGGCTCCTTTAAAGCAGCTTCTTCTTCACTGGATAGCTGAAAGAAAAAGGAACTCAGATCCAATCAACCAATTACAGTATAGGGTAAGAGGTCAAGAACAAAATGACTTACACATGATAAATAAAGCAAGTTACTGTGCATTAACCCCTCATATCATCTAACTTCTCAATTCTCTAAAAATCACACATCTAATTATAACAAAAAAAAATCAACTATCTGAAACTCAACAATCTGACAACTTCATCTGTCATCAATATGGCCAAGGGCTAGGAAGCATCTCACAGTGTAACAAAAACTTAGATTTATACAACACTAGAGAACTTTTTTTAAAATGAATTAAATATAATCTTGTGTGAACCTGCAAGTACACAGGATTACTAAAGTTACATGATAAGAATGATAAAAATTTATGCTTTTCACTCATTACTTTAATAAATGATTTCACTATGTTTATCAAAGAAATGAATATATCTTTATACACCACAATTACCACAATAACTAAAAGAACTACATGACTTCCTAAAAATTAACATTTTTCACAGTTGCTTAGGAACTGATTGCAAACAGATATGACAATGACCTCTTTCCACCCAAGGGCTTGTTCACCATAATTTTCCACCCAAGAAATTAATCCTTGAAGCATCTACCATACATAAACCAGCTTGCAGGCACAAGGAATGAAAGGCTGAAGCTGGAGACAGAAAACCGGAGCTCGAATCTAGCTTCCTGTGTTTACCAGCTGGGTAATCCTGGGTAACTCATTTAACCTCTATTTGTCTCACTTTCCTCAAATGGAATAATAACAGCACCTCCTTCCCAGGGTTGCACCCATCAAACCTTAAAGCATTCTTTAAGTGCTGTTACCATTGTGAAACATGGATAGTCTATGCTCAGCATGGCAGGCCCACATAAGAAAAGGTGCAGTGCTCTTTGAGCAAGCAGAATGAGACAGCACAAAGTAAAGGCAGGATGCACAAATTTGGGATATCCACCCCAAATGTTCATACGGACTACCTGTGCCAAAACTGTGGTAGAGCATGTTGGTCTGATTGGCCACAGTCAGATACACTGAAATTTCACTTAACAGGGGTGATGTCATTGTGGTCCTCTTCGAAGACAAAGGACAACAACCAACCAAACAACCTGTTACTATTATAAGGAATTGTGCTTGAGGCTGGGGATAGAAAAACAAAACAGGCCCTGTCCTCAAGGAGCTTACATGCTATCAGGGCACACAGTAAACTAATAATAGATAAGAACAACATAATTTTAAGCCAAAAATCACTAATGGGGAAAGGGCCTCAAAAGATCTGAGTGAATCAGGAGTGCATTCCAGACACGAGGAATAGTCTGTGCAAGAGGAAGAGAGCTGGCCGTGGGAAGCCAGGCTGGGTGTGGAATGAACGGGCTACTCTGGTGGGACCAAGGCATGTGCAGAGGAAAATAAAATGGAGTAAGTCTGGAAAAGTAGACTAGAGCCAGATGGTAAATGGCTTTAAAAGCCAAGCTGCAGCATTTGTATTTCATATTAGAAGAAAGAGGTATACTGATAAATGTTTAACAACTACAAAAGTAATTGTGTATGTCTACACATGCATGCGCACACGCACACACACACATTCATGCATGCATGCATGCACACACAAGTGCATAAATTTACTATAAATTTTACTGGTATAAAAGATGTCTATCACACAATTTACAAATAATAGTCAAATACAGAATACTCTTCATTGTGAGCTCCAGTTGGCTAAATGATTCTCCCAGATGCTTTTGTTGGTTTTCACTAAATTCTTGTACACCATACCCAGCCTGTGGTTGCAAATCAACCACAATTTGACCAAAGGAGTTACATCGTAATTTACTGACTCTTTTTCCAATAAATTTATTGTCATTAAATCTGATATGTGATTTATTGTTAAACTATTTCTCACCCTCATACAAATACATTTATTGGAGTAAAACCTCTTCAGGATTCCTGAATGCAATCATGGTAATTACTCTTTGAGCTTTTTGTACAACTGCAGGTATCAGAATATTGTCTGACTCTACATTATGTACAGAAACCTGAAAATCGTCCAAAACGATTGTTTTAAAATTTCACTTAAATGATACAAGTTTTTAGTTCTTCATAAGTCAAAGTAGGTGGTTCTAATAAATCAAAATAATTTTAAATGCTCTTATGATTTTTGTCTGATAAAAGACAATTGTTCAATGTGATAAATTCTATTTCCAGGAACATATTCCTAGAAGGAACATTAAATATATTATTTTCACTAAATGGAATGTCTTTAAATTTGTCTGATTTAATCAAATCTTCAAAGCGAGATGCATGTTCTCTAATACAAATTTTTAAATTTCCCAAAGTTCTTACGGTATGTTTCAGTAGTTTCTGAATATTAGTTGATCTTAATTGCAACGCTGTTGAAAGTAATGAAAATTCTTCAAGAATGCCAATCACTAAAGCAAGGTCTTGCAAAATATTAATGTTAGCTAATCTCTTCAAAACCAGAAGAATCAGAAGAACAAGAAAAACAGCTAAATATTGAAGCGTATGCATGCCATACAGCAGGAGCCACTGCTAAACGGCATGAAACCCACCTTGGTCCCAGGAGTCTATCCTTTTTATTAACTCCAATTTCAAGGTCTTTAGCTAAAGTTTTGAGCTCAGTTTGATTTTTGCATCAGATTAGTAACAAAAAGAATAAATTTTACTCAGAAAATTTTAAGCAATTAGCTTGTTTTATTTGAGGTACTGAGACACCAAATGATATTTGTAATCAGTGATGTAAATAGTGCCCAATGATTCCGTTAGGAAAATTTTCTAAGAACTACATAGCTATTCCAGATTTTCTTCACCCCCACTGCTTTAGTACCAACAGGAGAAAATACAATTAAGTTCATTTTCAAAAAGTGAAAAAGCCACAATCATTTAAAGTAGACAATAATGTATTGAAAATACACTCTCTGCTGCGGGTACCATAAATTCTTTGAAAACAAATAACATTACCATTGTAGAGCTTCCTGCCCTGCACACTGGCCACATTTAACAAATGGCTCCATAAATCCCTGAAAAATTAACGATTGTCTTTCAAGCCAGCTCTAGCACACAACTGTCTAAACAAAACAGGGAGCCAGAAGATCAGCATATACACGAGCAGACCTCAGCTCTGGAAAACCATTTGAAAGACATATGAGAGAAGGAAATAGTGGAAGAGAAGATTCCGATAGACTACTGCAGAAGTCCAGGCAAGAGATAACAGAGGCTGAAACTAGAGTCGCAGACCTTGTAAATCAAAAAGGAGACAGACAGACTGCAGAAACGTCAGAGGTTCAGTTCAGTCCTTTTCAGTCCTGTCTCACTCACTGTGACCCCATGTAGGGTTTTCTTGACCAAGGTCCTGGAGTTTGTCATTTCCTTCTCCAGTTCATTTCACAGGTGAAAAAACTAAGACAAACAAGGGTCACACCACTAGCAGGTATCCAGGGTCACATCTGAACTCAAGAAAATGAGTGTTCCTGACTCGAAGGCCCGGCCACCCTTGTCATACTGGTAACTATCAGGTAATAAATTACTGTAAGAGCTGTCAAATATTTATTTTGACATAAGAAGAAACATTCAACTTGAACATATTGAATTAGGATATAGTTCACCTACAACAAAGGCAGACTCCTCTTACTTGTCATGTCCCAGAAAATGTTTTAAATGGGAACATAACTCCAGAAACGAAAAGGACCGCAGAGGTCATCCAAGCTAATTCCTCTTCTCTTACAGATGGGGAAATGGAGGCCCAGAGTCATACAGATCATACATTCATTCCTGATGAAGGAAAGTACCATCTACCTCCTGACAGAGGAGGAATGGGATCAAGGTGCAGCATGATATGTGGACTTACTTGCTTGACTGTGCATTGTTACAAATATTAAGTGTTTCCCTTTATTTTTTAACAGGGGTGGAATTAGGAGGAGAAAGAGGAATGAGTGATAGTGCTGCTCCCCCCACAAAAAAAAATGAGAAAGAAAAAAATCACTGAACCATGTTTAAGTGTACAAAATAGGGTAGAAGGAAGTTAAGGAAAAATGAGATCATTTGTTCTTGAATTTACTTCTTTAAAAGTTGTACGTAAATGCTTTCTATACTACTTTGTATATGAAAATGTTTCTTAACAGAGTGTTTTTCTGTTCTGTTTTTTTATTGCTTTTAAAGTATTTACACATAAAGATCTTTGGTACTAAAATGTCTGAGGATGGATAGAAGTTTGCCACAGACTAGAAGTTAGGAAAAAAGTCTCCAGCAAATGAGCTCTTGGCTCATTCTTCAAAAACAATCTTTTCTCTAATATTACTGAACCATTGATTCACTATTTAGATGAATCTGAAACCACAGACACTTGGACTTGAGCCTCCTTAAGGGTTTCTGGCTCTTGGATAAAGTGATCATAAAAGTGCCTGAGGGATGTGTTCATGGAGGGGAGGGGAAGGGGAAAAGGGGAATGGATTAGGGGGAGGAGGACTGGGAAGAGGAAGAGACACAAAAGCTACATCAATCGTGGCAGTCACTCATAGGAGGGAAAAGACTTTCTGACTGAGAAGTTCCAGAAACACGTATCAGTCAACCATGTTACATTTTATTACTAAAACTCAATGCTTTAAACATCATAAGTAATAAAATTTACTAAAAAAAAAAAAACAAAAACTAAAACAAAAAAAACTCCAGCAGAACCCAGTAGAGAAATAAAAATAAGAAGCAATTTCAAAGCCTTTCCTTTTACTTGATATGTCAGTAAGTTTCCATTCAAAGCTTAATAAGATGTTCAGTGTTCATCATTAACTACAGAACCCTCCTACTCTTCACATCCTTGAAAATATTTTAAAGCAAAATGGAACAATATCAATTAAATTCATTTAAGTCTCACTAAGTGCAAATTACTAAAATTAAATTAAAACTCCATTTTGCTTCATGCCCTAGTTTTCTGAAGTCTTCTTAGAAATTTTAAAAATGTGGCAACTGAACATTGCCACTGGATGTAGCCTAGAGCAAGTGAAAAATAAAAAGCATATTTACCTCCTTCCCTTCTCTCGCTTTTCGGTCTCTTGCTATCGTAGCTAAAACATTTGCAGCCTGTTCTCCTCCCATCACTGAAATGCGAGCATTTGGCCACATATACAGAAATCTTGGGCTTAAAGGAAAAAAGTAGTTAAATGTAAACAATGTAGAACAAAAAGATCTCTTGCTACCTAAAAATGGTAGTTTAATTTATTCTTTTCCATCAAATATAATGAAAGTCTTAGTCAACTTTTGTGTTACTTACCAACCCCATAAATTATACTTATACATGTTATCTACTAGAAGTCTTTAAACTCTTCTTCTTTTATTTCCTTCCCAATAATCTAGTAAATACTTCTACTTTCAAGTAAAAGGCAAGAGATTTGGCCTACATTCGGATTAACAAATCAAACTTTAAAAATTCAAATTTCATTCTTTCAAAGGTCTGAAAAGAGCAAAAATTACTCTTAGTAAAAGAAACATTCTCTAAGAAGCATGAAAACAACATTTAATTAAAAAGGAAGCCTACAGTACATGCCTCAGGAAACTCCCCTATAATATTCAGCTTCACTCCTAACAGAAGACGACACAGTCTGAAGAAAAGGGCACACTGCAGACAAATGGGAAGAAGCAGTCTGTTCCTCTATTTGCCCACTTACGAATATGATCTGCCACACATTGCAAAATTTCCAGCTCCATAAGATCCTCCAATGATGACAGTGATTTTGGGAACACTGGCACAGGCTACAGCAGTCACCATCTTGGCTCCATCTTTGGCGATTCCTCCAACTTCATATTCTCTGCCAACCATAAATCCTTAAGTAAAAGAACAGAAACAGAACCTGGGCATGATGGAATTAACGAACACAGTAAGACCACATAATTCAATAAGCATTAATTAAGCACCTACAACATGACAGGCACTGAGCTAGGAACTGTAAGTACAGAGAGGTGGGGAAAGGGAAGTAACAGGAGATAAACTATTACCCAGGTCAGTAAATGGTGCTTTCCAGGAATGAGAGACAGCTGTGCAAAAGCATGGAGAGGAGAGACAGACACTGAGTATAGGAAGCAGACAGCATTTTGGTATTCTGGCCTGCACATATATTACACAAAGGGCAGTAATACCCGTTAAAATTTAGAGAGGTAAGCTGGAGCCAGATTGTGGAGGGTTTTAAAGATCAGGTTCAACAAATCTATATTTTATCTCAGAGGAGAAAGTGAAGATGTTTGAGCCTGGTAGTGGCATGATCCCACTTGAAGCCAAGGCAAATTACTTTGGCACTATGGATGGAGGAATGACTTCTTGCTTCTGAGCCGCCATAACAAAGGTAACGAGAACAAGGAAGAAGAATCAAAAGACCATTCGCTTCACAGCTACTTTCCCCTGAATCTGAATAACTACGGATTCCATCCGGGTGATAACGTACTCTCAAGACAATATATCCGATTCATCATTCATAAAACCTAAATCCTGTCTAATCTCCTTAACTGAGCTGGAGAGGCTCGCTTGGGAAATCTCATTCATTGCCTAATTCTCTGAGAGGGAAAAAAAGAGAGATGGAAAAGGAGACCAAATTCTCAGCATGCTCCTCTTTCTCTCCCATAGTTCCTAGACCCTCAGGGCCATCACTTCCACTGGAGCATCTCCATGACCATCCATGGCTTCTTGAAGGCTTTTCTCTCCAGTGAGAGAGAAGTTATGACTCTGTTAGGATACCCCAGGATTCCCCTACATAAGCAGAGTCTACACCATCTGATTCAGAGCAGCTTTTTGATGGCAGTGAAGAAGTTCAGGTCTCTCCTTTCTTACCCTCAATACACTGAATGTAAAAATCGAATCATTGTCTCTAAACCTATACAAAATCTTCTTGGTTCCACGTTAGTCTGAATTTGCACCTGGAATTCACCCACATGTGAGGAAAGGAAAAAGATTGAGAATCAATCCCAACATCCTCACAGGGTTTCCTGCAGCCAAACTGTTCAAATACAAATACAACAAATATGCAAATACATCAAGACCTTAATTTACTGGCACTCACGCAATGAGCACTCTTGTACGAGAGAATATCTAGATGACAGAAGATTTAGGCTGAAAGAATAGATATTAAGGAATGGGTGTCAACCTTGGGGGCTCACCTGTCCCTGGGGATCCATAGGTAACCTATGTTTTCCAACATTTGGAGTACTGACTTGGATTAAGTCAGAGATGACTGAATGACAAGAAATCTGCAGATAACCAAAGTTGTGAGGGACTGCTAACACGATGGACAAAAGAGGGAGGATCCAAAATTAGATTTAGAATGCTTACAAATATGAGATTACTCTAACACGATTAAATCTGACAGGGGTAAACGGAGAGTCCCAAATTTTGGTTAAAGAAAATCAACTCCAGATGCATAAAAGAGTCAAGAGTTCTAGTAGACTGAAAGCTCAATGACATAATATGTCAGCCACAAAAGCAAATGTTCCTTTGGACTTCCTAAAACAGGCACCATGCCTGGAATAAAGGAAGAAGAGCCCTACTGAGCTTTGTCTTGAACAGACGACCCTTGGAGCACTGTTCTTTGTGTAGGGCACCATACTAGAAGAAAAGAATTCAGAGAAGAGGGTAATCACGATAGTGAGAGGCCTGATGTCCAAGTATACAAGAACCATTTTAAAAGAATATGAATGTCTGGCCCCATTTATTAAAGATTTAATAAAAGAGCTAAATTTTCTAGTTTCAAACACCAAACGGGATATCATTATATTATTTCATGCCAACATAACATTACTGAACTTCATATTCAAAAATTATGGTCCTCTTGGATGAGTAAAATGGATTTCTAATTTCTTTTGTAATACACTTAAAGCAGTTCATTCATATGACATATAGAGAGAAATTCAAATAACCTAGGAAAGTAATTTCCTTTAAAAAAAATTGTCAAGACAATCACCTTTTCATCTTGATGACGACAGTACAATATAGTTGTTTGAGTCGGATTTCTAGCATTCACTATCAGAATTTAAAAATGCAGGCTGTACTTTCAACTATGCTCTCTTAAAACTTTGATGAAATAAAAATGAATGTTTTATAGAGACATGCAAAGTCAACATTTTCAGTGAGTGACTCAAAGTGAAACTGAAAATAGTATGTCACTTTTTATTCCTATATAAAACTCAAGGAAAAGTATGGTGACATCAGAGCCACCCTCACCGTTTTATTATTAGCACGTAAGGAACATCAAGACCGCCCAAGTGGGATTCACTACAACACAACACATGTGCACCTAAAAATGAGGTCAGGAAAGAATATTTTCCTCATAGTATTTAAACAGTTTCCACTGGACAAAAATGTTGTATTCTAAAGGTTCATAAGTTAAGTTACCTGTTCAAAACATGGAATTTCCTTTCCAATGGAAATAAGGTTAAATAGTTCCTAGATAAAAAGTCTCTTTAAAAAATAATGTATTTTTGACTAAGGTGAAAATATATTTAATAGGAATGTATGTGTAGAACCTATATAAAATTGTATGCTATCTCAGAGAGAGAGTGAAGAGGTAGGGGGGAAGAAAGGAGAGGGAGGGGAAAAAAATTTAAGATATATGGAAGTGATTGTAGAACACTGAAAACAAATGAAATTTAAAAAAAAAATTTTCAAAATAATGTATTTTCTCAAAGAGATAAAAAAAGAAAAAGGGTTCATATGTGCAAAAATATTTATAAAAAGTTCTTTTTGTGGTGGCAAAAAATTAGAAACTGAGAGGATGAAAACTGGGGAATGGCTGAACAAACAAGTTGAGGTATATGATTGTGATGGAGTATTATTGTGCTTTAAGAAACGATAAATGGGATGGTTTCAGAAAAGCCTGGGAAAAATTCTATGAATTGATGCAAAAAGAAATGAGCAAAACCAAGAAAACACTGTACACAGGAAAGCAACGCTGTAATGACAATCAGCTGTGAAAGCATTAACTAGTCTGATCAATACAATGACTCAAGACTATTCGAAAGGATTCATGAGGAAAAAAAAGCTATAAACTCTGAGTGCAAATTAAAGCAATTTTCCTATTATCTCTATCTTTCTTGCTTTTTTGAGAACATAGTTAATGTAGAAATGTATTTTGCACAACTTCACACATATAATGGGTATCATACTGCTTGCTTTCTCAATGGGTAAGGAAGGGGCTAAAGAGAGGGAGAATTTGGAACTCAAAATTTTAAAATGAATGTTTAAAAAATTAAATTAAATGAAGACAAAAAATTTAAAAATAGTTAACAGTGTAGCTGAACAACAGCATATGTCCAGTGAAAAATGATAATCTTACAATAATGTTTTTGTTTAATAACAAAAATAGTAAAGATAAAACTAAATTAAATAATGAAATTTACCTGAAATACTGATACTTGAAATCAGGTTTAATTAGAAGATGACAAAAGAGAAGGAAACTTTCACAGATATTCTTAAGGGAACTTCTGGGCCACTTTCAAGAACTACCAAAAGGCTGATATTGGTAGTTCTTTCATTTTGACTCATGTAATTAAAAACTGACAGCATCCTTTTTCTTTGCCACATCTCTCTTCTTCCTCCCCACAGCACTACTTAAGCTCATCAGTCATGATTAGGATCATTTCATAGCTCACAGATGGAATAAACTTTATAAGTTATTCCTAGAGAAAGAAGGAACGAGACAACTGCTTAAGTGCCAGTATGCGCCAGGAACTATGCTCATCACTTTACAATTATTCACTCATCTGATTCTCACAACAGCCCTTGGAGTCACGGTGCCTCCCCCACACAAAGCACCGACAGAGATGGCCAGGCCAAGGAAGCTGGTTTGTTATTTAGAAAATGCAGGAACTGGGAAAAGCAACTTCAGTGGGAAGGAGAGATGGGGACGCCGCCACTGGCTACTCATTCATGCTGTGTACATGAAGCCTGTGCTCATCTCCTCAGCTGACTGTGCCCTCCTTCCTGCCCTCCACTCCACAAATTCACCTATAGATAGATATGCTACATATGTATACATATATACATAGATACATAGATATACTACACAATATATATACATATATATGTATATGCATATGTATACAAAAATATATACTAAAAGTATACATATACATTTATATATTACATATTATATATATATATATTTATATTTTTTGCATATACTATTTATGTGAATGTTGTCTCCTCCAACAGAAGTAAGCTCCTTGAGGGCAGGGACTGCTTTATTTTTGCCTTGGTATCAGAGGATGTAGCACAATTCCTGGCACATGGTAGAAGGTTACTAAGTGCTTGTTGAATGACTTGCAATTCAGGCATTCACAAGGGACAGGTGAAACTACATAGGTTGATTCCTTAAAGTAGTTAAGATTCAGGTAGAAAGTGTTATTCCTTGAATAAAGACTCTATAAAAAATCATCAAAACTAATCAACATATTTTCTCACCAGTAATATTCTGAAGAAACACAAGAGGAATCTTTCTTTGGCAGCATATTTGAATGAAGTGAGTTGCCTGTAAGAAGAGGAGAAAAAGATTTTAAAAAATATAATTATGATACATTTAATTGTGATTACAGTTAATTACAATTAAGTCATTGTTGTAAATATATTACTATGTTTTCTTCAAAACAAAACCGGAAAACCTAGGGAAAAAGACAAAAAATAATTCCACCTTGCTTATCAAGTTTAACAGCTTATCAGTAACAATATGGTTAAACCTAAAGCTATTGATTGATTCATTAGCAGTAGGATATAGTCTGTGATCTTTTTTCGATGGGTTATGTGTGTTTGTCCTTCATTGCCAAAAAAGACCATGGCATCAGAGAAATAATGACATGACTTGCCCTTAACTTTGTTTTGAGTGAGGGAGGGCTGTGCAGGTCACCAGCCTCACTTCTCCTCCAGAGTCATCTGAATCCAGTGACCAGAGACTCCTCAGGATGACTGAAGATGACCCAGGATGAGGCAATTGGGTTAAGTGACTTGCCCAAGGTCCCACAGCTGGTGAGTGTCAAGTGTCTGAGGTGAGATTCGAGCTCAGGTCTTCCTGACTCCTGCCCTGGCTGCCCCACCTGGCCGCCCCACCTGGCCCCCCAACCTGGCCGCCCCACCTGGCTGCCCCTCTCTTATTCTGATACTGCGAATGAAACCAATCTGAGTCAGCTACACACCCTCTTAGAGTCACCCTTTTGACACCTGCAAGATGTCCGGCCTACTGGAGATATAAAGTCCATGGCTACAGAAGATTGTTTTTTCATCTTTTTGTTGAGTAGATGAGTGTTTCTGTGTAAAAATAAGTAGCCCATACTGCATCTGACCACAAGCTAAAAATGTTTTTTTTTTACATTTTTAAATACAATAAAACTTTAGTTAAAAATATAAAAATCATTCTTGGATGTGGGCTATACAGAAACAGGGGATAGAAGTTTCCCAACCCTTGTAACTAACTAATCAAGTTACTGAGCTGGACAAAACCAACTCTCACCATCTTTTTCGTCCGTACAATATTTTCTTGGTCTCTGGAACATTTCTACCTACAGTGCCTACCATCACAGGTAACATATATCTCAGAATGATATATATGAAGACCTCCCTCATAAAACTGTAAATCATGATGCCCAAAGCTTGATAACTTTAATGGAGTACTCCATATTTTCAAGTGATATGGAAAAATTAGCAACATGTCCAAAATCACACCTGCCCCACCCACCTCCCAAATCTGTTTCTCCTTCTGATTTCAATATTTCTATTAATGGTGCCAATATTCTCCTAGTTAACACAGGTCTGAAACCTCAGTCATCTCTGACTCCTCCCTCTCTCTCACCTCCCAAATCCAGTTGGGTGCTAGGTCACTCTGATTCTAATCCAGCAACATCTCTTACAACCCCCTTGCTCTCCACTCACACTGTCACCATCCTAGTTGGGGACATCACCTCAGGCCTATGCTATTTGCAATGACCCCTTAACTGGTTTTCCTGCCTCCAATCTTTCTTACGACTAATCCACATTCTACGTATCAATGCTACATATCAATCTTTCTTCCTTGTGTTTATTTTCCTTGTGATATTTTTTAAAACACCGGTGTCACTTCCGAATGATTTCTCCCCTACCCTTTAACACATTGGTTATATCTGACAACACATACCTCACTTCATATCCATGGTTCGCCACATTGCTTATGAGAAGGGGGGCATGCTTTACCATCAGCCCTCAGAAATCATGGTGGCTCATGAATCAGAGTCCTGAACGATCTTCTGAGGAGCTCATCACATAACCCCTCAGCTCAAGTTTCCAATAGTTTCATTACCTACTAAATAAAATCCAAGAGCTTTAGCCTAGCATTCAAAGCCTCACAATCTATGTTTCCAGCCTCATCTCACATTACTCTCTTTTATGCCCTAAACATTCCAGCCAATCTGGACTACTCAGTGACCTGTAACGTGATCTCATACCTCCCAAAGTCCATGAAATGTTTTCTTCCACCAAATTCTATCAGTTGAAATCCAACATATTCAAGACCTAACTCAAATTCCAGATCCTCCAGGGTACTTCTCCTGATTTAAGGAACCAAAAGAGATCTTTCTCCCTTCTGAATTCATATACTTTGTTTATACATCTCTTGTGTACTTAGCAAACAAATTATACTTTAGATTAAAAGTAGACTTCAGAATCAAAAAACCTAGATTTGAATTCTGTCTCTGACATTAGCTGTGGCTGTTGAGCAAGTCTCTTCATTTGGGGGCTTCATTTCCTCATCTGTAAAATGGACACTATAACCGTACTATCACTGAACTCAGAGTTGTTGCTGTGACGAAATCCCTTTTGGAAATGTGAGTTATCATTATTAGAGTGATCCGTGACCCATGACCTCTCATCATTCATTCCTCTTTGACTCTAAACTTTTGAAAGCAAGAACCTTGTTTTGTCTTCCTAACCCCCAGAGGAGATAAAAGTAACTCCATGACACTGGAGGTGTTAGAGAAGACACAACCAACACTGCCAAGCATAAAAGATGGCACAGGTGGCACCTTGGAAACTTCCAAGCAAACTACTTCCTAATAACTTTCCAAATTCATCCCCTAATGCCTTCTCCAATCTGTTTACTCTACGGAATACCTTGCTTCATTCAAAGGATGATTACTCCTGCTATGTCATTCTGGCACTTGTTACCTAGTAATCAGCTAATGGAGGGTAGGGGACTCCTCATGCTTTACTACAATGACAGGTCACCTAGGAGAGTTATTTGTATCAGTTAATCTTTGTACTGCTCGCTCATCCATTTGTGGATGGGAAAAACTTATACAACAAATTGGGGACATGTGGATTCTTTTTGTGAATATTTAGGGGAGAAAGAGACAATGAAGTCAGAAGTCAAATCCAAGGTTAGAAGAGATAGAGATGATTCACGTACTAGGTTGATTCTCCTTTTAAAAATTATTCTGGTCATGACCTTCTGGCCATCTACCACTAGGAGAGATCTTAGAAGTCATCAAACCTAACTAACTCACTCATTTTACAGAGGAGAAAACTGAGCGAGGTCCAGAGAGGTTTAGCGACTTGCCCAACTTCACACAGTGGTAGGTGTCAAAAGCAAAATACGAATCAGGTCCTCTGACGTCAAACCTAGTGCTCTTCTCACTATGCTACATCATTTTCCACTTTTTAAAACCACAGCCTCAATATCCTCCCCATTTTTCCAAAATATAAAATTGGATTCTAGTCCACAAATTCACAGAAGGTCATAAAAACAATTGAGCACAGAAATTTGTATCATCAACAACAACCTAGATATGAGTTGATCTGCACTTAACACTGGAGAGTGAGGCTGTGACGCAAGACAAGTTGTTTGTATGCAGCAGAAAAGAGTGCTGGGTCTGGAGTCAGGAAGACCTGAGTTCAAATCCAGTCTCAGACACGTACAAGCTGTGTGACCCTGGGCAAGTCACTTAACCCTGTTTGCCTCCGTTTCCTCATCTGTCAAAGGAGTTGGAGAAGGAGATGGCAAACCACGCCAGTATCTTTGCCAAGAAAACCCCAAAAGGGGTGACGAAGAGTTGGACACAGCAGCAACAGCAATGACAGGTTGCATATACATAACCTCTATCAAACTGACAGGGAGAGGGGAGAGGAGAGATGAGAACTTGGAATTTTTTAAAAAGAATGTTAAAAAATGGTTTTCACATGTAATTGAAAAAAAAAACTATTAATCAAAGGAAATGCACCCATCTTCCATAGCAGTTATACCCTTAAGTGTTCTGTGCGGACTTCCTAAGGACTAGCGGGTAGACTAATTTATTTTTCTTTCAGAAAGCATTCCAGGCAGGTTTGACTACTTCATCTAGTGACCTATTTACTGTCAATTACGTTAAAAAGTGACCCTAAGATATATACCCACAACAAAATAACCCCGCTTGCCAATGCACCTGCTGAGTTCTTTCACGGGGGCAGGAGATACCAAAGCACACAAGAATGCTGGATGTTTTAAAGGTTTTTTCTTTCACTTTGTTTTACTTCCACATTTGACTTTCAAAG
Organism: Potorous gilbertii; assembly: GCA_028658325.1. NCBI lineage: Eukaryota > Metazoa > Chordata > Mammalia > Diprotodontia > Potoroidae > Potorous > Potorous gilbertii. The sequence goes on along the minus strand of CM053769.1, from coordinate 692,749,425 downwards.
CAAGTGATGAAGATGAAAGTTTTGAAAGTTATCTGTGGAATTGATTAAACACTTTAAGAAATAAACTGGACATAAAATATTTGCAGTTTTATATATAATTCTTTTTCCATGTGTAAAAAGAGAGGTGCTCATTTTTAGTGTGTGTTAAATTCAAGATAAAAAAGCAATTTAAAAAAACAAAGTGAGCAATACTAAAGTAAAATTGAAAGAAAATCTTGATAATCTTTTCTATATTACTTACCTTCTTGGCAGATTCTGAGAAAAGAACCCCGTTGTTTCCAATAATTCCGACTGGGTAGCCAAATATTCTAGCAAATCCTTAAAAAAAAATTAAGTGATATTTATTTTTTATAACAAACTGGCATGAAATAGTTGCTGTGGTTCGGTCATTCGGTTGTGTCCAAGTCTTTGTGACTCCATGGACCATGGGCTTTTCTTGGTAAGCATACTGGAGTGGTTTGCCATTTCCTTCTTCAGTGACTTGCCAAGGGTCATACAGCTAGTAAGTGTCAGAGGCAAGGAGTCTTCATACCTCTAGGTTCAGTGCTCTAATCACTGAGCCACCTAGTTGTCTCCTAGGCAAACAGAGGCTAAGTGACCTGCCCAAGGTCACACAACTTGTAAGTGTCCAAGGCATAGTAGAAAGAGACTGAGCCTCCAAGTCAGAAGACCAGGTTTAAGTCTAATCTCCACCACATACTTCCTGTGTTACCTTGGGCTCACCACTTAATCTCAATGTAATTGTCTCAGGTAATTCTCCAAAACTAGAAACTGCAGAGAAGGTGAAAATCTGGGGCCCTTCAATTCCTCACCAGGAACTCCCTGTACCAATGAAAGCTCAGGTCTAGTTACCAGAAAAAGTCAATGTCATCTTTTTATTGCCCAGATTTAAACTTTTTTTCTGTTTTCCTTTTATGTGACAATTCTTAAATAGCTGATTTAGATAAACCATGTTGGTTTGGTATTAAAATAAGCCTAGCTCTTTAAAAGCCAATCTACAATCACCCTCTTCATTTAAGCACCTGCCTTGAAAGCAGCGTAATCAATTATAAGATCACAGTTCTTTTCCTATTCAAAAGGTCTGCTCAAAAGAGGTTACTTTGAAAAAGCTGGTGGAAAGTCAAGCTGGGTAAGAAGCAAATTTACCCAAAGAAAAGGAACTTGGCAGAGAAGAGATTAGTTTGAACAAAATCTTGCTCAAAGGTTACTACAAAGAATTGCTACAGGCAAAAAGAAAACTAAAACTAACCTAAAAAACAAACAAAACACACACACACACACACACAGACACACACAGATACACACACACCCACACACTCCTCACCAGAGCAAGATGCCTTATACTATTCTACAGAAAAAGGCTAGCTGTTTTGGAAACCTAAAGAAGCCAAAGTCCTGCAAGTACTAGAGCTTTCAGAACCATGAATAAAAATGTCATAATGAATCTGGAACTTCTGCTGTGTAAAAACCCGGATGAGAAGAGATCATAAGTAACACTGAGTATCAAATTAAAACTGGTTATGAAATAAAGAGGCAAAACAGGATACTGCTTACTTAGACTGTTTTGGTTTGGGGAGATTGCTAATGATTTAACATTATTAGAATTGGGATGTTTGTTTGTTTTTAATAGACATTTATTTCACTTCGGTAAAAAAATAAAAAACTAAAACAATCGTTACTTAGACCTAGCTAAGTAGCACAGTAGACAGAATACTGGATCTGGAGTCAAGAAACTGAGTTCAAATCTGGCCTCAGTCACTTATTAGCTATGAGACTCTGGGCAAGTCATTTAACCCCTGCTTGCCTTAGTATCCTCTTCTGTAAAATGGGTATACATAATGTCTACCTCACAGAGTTGTTGTGGGGATAAAACGAGATAATATTTATAAAGCACCTTGCAAACCTTAAAGTATAATATAAATATTCTAGATGTTCTATCCCCAACACCTCAGCCTAAGCCATAGCACTCTCTCTGCAGTCTATTCTACTATAACCAGCAGAACAAATTCATCAAAGAAAGCAAGGAAACAGGGACAAAGAATAAACGGTCCAAAGAGTATCATAGAAATCCCTTCTGAACAGGTTCCAACCCACAAAAGTTGATAAAAAACATGTGCAATTGCTTATGACCTACAATAAAGAAGAGAGAGCTCTGAATGTTATTTTGGCTGCTTAGCAATCAGGGTATATACTGTTTAAAAATTAACTTAAGCCAATGCACTGGTAAAAACCTGTTTGTTCAAATATTAATAGAGATTAGTCATGTAAGTACAAAAGTTCAAATCCTACTTTTGGAGTAAATTTCCTTTTCTACCTTAAAGCAGGCAAGAATTAGGATTTACCCTGGAATATGAGCCTCAATATTTCATCTAGGTTTGTGGCTTGATATTAATCTAGTTTCTAAAGAGAAATACAATTTTCTTATTACTTACTTCTGATTCAAACTTCATAAATTATATACAAGGTATTGTTTTCTGTCATTTTGTGTCAAGCATTCAATTTAGACAGTATTCTACCTTAGAAATCAGACTCAATACTTCACACTTTGAAAACAACTTTCAGAAGTATCTTATTTGCTTTTCAGACTGTGTTCACTGCCCAGGGCATAACCAGCACCCCTGAGAGTGCTAATGAGTTATGAATTCCACATGCTGATGGTGAGCAGGCAGCTACGACCTCCTTCTTCCTCTCCGTCCTTACTCTTGACCCAGAAAGAATTTAATCAGAGATGGTTCCTGCATCCATTGACTCCATGGACTCCAGTAGTTCAATACGGATGCTATCAGAGTGACTTTGGAGTATACTTCACAATCCAGACACTTGAAAATCGAAAGGTTTAGTTTTACTTCTAATCTCCAAAACAGTGAAATTTCTATACATTCAACTCTTATGAATGAATACCTGTGACTAATGTATCTCCATAGAGGGCTTTAAATTCATCAAATCTACTTCCATCCACAATCCTAGCAATGACCTAGAAGAAGAAAAGATAAAAGCTTTATGACAGAGAAATTTTTAAAAATTGTATTCAGGTTATTTTTAAGTGAGAAGGAAAAGAAAATTCACAATGAAGTTGTCGTTTTCCCAGATTCACTGCCCTCTCTATAGAGGCACCTAATCACCAAAGCTTCATCTTGCACACTCAGGGTGCTCCAACCACTCTTATTTTCCTTTGTCATAAATTAGAATAAATAAATCAGAACTCCTCTGTTTGTAATTATATGTCAGAGAAAGTCAGTGCTCAAACATTTATCTGGAGATCTTCAGGCAATCTCAGCTCCCAGATGCACTAATCCAGCCCTAATTCACATTCCAACGCTGTTACATACTATGCGCTCTAGTAAATGAGGATTACCTACCCCCTAGAACTTTGCCCACTCCCATGCCCTCACACTGCTCTCCATCCGGAGCAATCCAGCCCATGCTTCATGGCCTCGAACAAAATACATATTACAGTGGTTGCAATCGTTTTCATCTTAGTGACATGGTCGTTTCATCAGTTAATAGCGTGAAAGATGCTGGGGGAGATGGAAAGATAAAAGGAAGACAACTGACCCTGCTCTTGAGGAGCATATCATCTGGTAAGTGTACACAAAAAATCACGGTGCAGAACTGAATGAGTTCACCAACAATGTGAGGCAGGAGAGAAAGATTACTTTTGGCTGACCACAATTAGGAGGCAGCATTTTTGGACTAGACCATGAAGCGTGGACAGGATTATACTAGCTGGAGATTGGACATAGGGAGGGCATTCCAGCCCTGGAGAACAGTGTGAACAAAGACACAAGAGTAGGAAGATCCAGAGTTTAATCTGAATAGTAACTAGCCATTTAGGGCACAGCGAAAAGCACCCCAAGCAGGCTGGGTCAGAAGACAAAATGCTCCCTCAGATTGACTTTTTAAGACAAACTGAGGAGAAAGGGGGAGACACCTTGGAACGCAAGGTCCTCAGGAGCAAGTCGACACCATAGGACAGTGGTCCCTGGCAGCAGTGATGAGAAGGGATACACAAAGCAGAGAAGGTCAAGGAAGGGCTTTCCTGGGGTTCCTCAGTCAAGGAAAGGAAACCAATAGGTTCCTATTTTAACTAATATACTTTTTGTGGTTGTTTTTCTTGTTGTTGAACTAGAACTAAGCTACAGGATACAAGTGCTAAGTTCCCAACTTGAAATTTAAATAACCTTGATTCATACCCATGGTTCTCATTTAAAGTCTGGGACTTTAAACTAGGACAGTTATTCTATTTCTATTTATTTTTATGGCAAATTTATCTGCAGTCTTGGGAATAAAGTTGTTATGGAAGAAATTATACCAGTTATAAAAACGATATGCACATGTTAGAAAAGTTGCCCATCTACATTACCAAAGATTTTGATCCTGTAGTTTAAACCTATAGTTTTGACATCTGAAATGCAAATCAGTTTAAAATGTAACATCTTTTAATGGCACATTGACTATTTACCAAAACAGCAACACAAGGGAGGAAAAATACCTTGGAAAACTGTAAAGTTGCTTTTAACCTATCTCTGATGTCTACAGAAAACAGAAAGCCTGTTTAGGAACAAATCAAGCTATTCCTGTCCCCAACCAAGCCCAGATGTACAATAACTATGATTCTTCTTTGTTGTTTCTGTGGATAGTTAAAATTTAACAATGATAAATGAACTATATATAAATGAACTTCCTTCCTGACACACCTTCCTACCAATGGCCACAAAGTTTAAATATATTTTAATTCTTCCTGTCTTCATATGTATAATTGTACTTTAAAATACTTTGTTTCTCTTATAAAAATTTATTTTCTCATTCATTTTGACATGTTATATATCATAATTCTGCTTAAATCTATAGCCATATCTAAGTCAGCCATGCTCGTGCCTGATATCCCTGCTGTGGGGGGTTAGGTGGGGGAAGCTGAGGTTAGTGGAACAGGAGTCCAAGAGCTCTGAGTCACAATAGGGCTCAAGTCTACCGGGTGTCCCCAAGTCTACCGGGTGTCCTCAGTGTGTCCAGTAGCAAGATAATGAGCTCTTGGGAGGGAAAAGGGGAAGAGACAGACACCTGACCACTAAGGAGAGGAGAATCAGGGCCCAGATTATAAATGAAGAAGATCATTCCACGACAATCATTTGTGAGATTGGCTCTATGACTGACTGCTGCACTTCTAGCCTGGGCAAGACAAGGTGAACAAAGCCAAAAAGCCATACCTCTCGGATATCAAAGTTCCTCTTGAGGTTATCTCCAACTATTCCATATACCTCATCTAGAGGAAATAAAGGCTCTTCAGAAGGTTCTGTCGTCACCTACAATAATTTAGTAGAGTTGTATTAACCAAAGTATATTTTAATTAAACTCAACAAATACTTATTAGGTACTAGCATAACATAACAAGGCCACCATACTATACCATACCATGCTAACAATACAAGGAACTATCCTAGGTTCTGGAGTTACAAAAACAAAAATAAAAACCATCCCTGCTTTCAAGAAATTTATATTCGACTGGTAGAATACAATATGTATATAAATAATGAAACACGAAAATTATTTGAAGAAGTGCTAATAACTGGGGGAATGAGAAGAAGTTCCCTAGAGAAAGAACCTAAAGAAAACACAGATGGTATTTTATGCTGTCATCAATCTGACAACCTAAAGAAGACAATAAAATATTTTCTAGCTAAAAGGCTAGCTTGTATTCAAAAAGTTTAAGGAAGCACTACCTAATACTAACATGCTACAGCAAGGAAAATTAAAGGAATCACAAAAGAAAACCAAGTTTTGAATAAATGTAATAATGAACCTTGGCCCAAATCTCCTTTCAGGAGAGAAGGGGACTATGACAGCTTTCAGATATAGCCACTGTGTCAGCTGGGCTGTTACAAGGGAAAGCTCATAGTATTTGTTTCAGGGTAAACAGGGGAAGGGTAATATCTAGAAATGACTACTGTAGAAACAAAAGACATCAATAAAACTTAATTTTAAGAAAAAATCATATACTCACTTCTAATTTCTTACTATAGTTTAGATTTCTCACAACTTTCCTTGCCAAGTGAAGTGCGTGACTGTCATCCACAGCATAGTGATCAGTTACTCCAGACTTTCTACAGAATAAAAGAAAATCAAAATGGCAACAGAAAAGAAAGAAGGAATTAAATATTTTACCACCATACAGGCTTCTCCAAATACATGAAGTGCCAGAATTAAGGCAAGATCATCTGAATACTTGCATTGGAATAAATGAAATCAGAATTACGTTAGAGGAGTTTTTTTCACATGGCTAATTTTATAATATGTTTAGAGTTCTTAGAGGAACTGGAATACACAGATGGTGTGGTGTGTTTGTCCTTCATTGCCAATGAAGACCATGCCATCAGGGAAATGATGACATGATTTGCACTTGACTTTGTTTTGAGTGAGGGAGGGCTGTGCAGGTCACCAGCCTCACTTCTCCTCCAGGGCCATCTGAATCCAGTGACCTGATATTCATCAGGATGACTGCAGATGACCCAAGATGAGGCAATTGGGGTTAAATGACTCGCCCAAGGTCACACAGCTAGTGAGTGTCAAGTGTCTCAGGTGAGATTTGAACTCAGGTCCTCCTGACTCCTGCACTGGTGCTCTATCCACTGTACCACCTAGCTGCCCCAAAAGAACTGGAATACTTTAAAGGAGAAAGGTACAGAAAGATGACAGATCTGAAATGCAGACCTGGCTCTGAGCAGCTATACTCCAGGCAGGATACTCAGAATCAAAGCTGGTCAATTTGATCATGATTGCCAAGCCTGGATCTGTAAGGGACCCTGGTCTATTGCACTTGTCCAGACTTGTTGAGGTCCTATTACACCTAACCAAAAACCAAAAGTGAACTGTTATGGACTGATACTTAAACATACAATAGAAAAGGAAATAAATAACTATTATGAGTTAGGGTTATTTCAGATACTTTGGGCAGAGAACGGGTAGTGAGAGGGGCAGAGTTAATTGGAATAAAAGTCCACGGTGTTGGGTCAGGTTGTGTTGGCGAGACAGCCTTGATTCCTGCAGCTGTGGTGGGCAATAAATACTGCAATGACAAACTTTAGCATCTATATGTATAGCCTCAACATCTGTACATTTAACACTTCCACATGGTAACTGTACACATTTATGTTTATGTACAGTAGAGAAAAAATGAGAGATAAAATGCATGCAAGTTTGTGCAGCAGCTGGCATTCACTAGGTGCTTCTCTGATTTTGTTCGCCCTTCCACTACAAAAAGCTCTCCGTGCATTCGTTGCACGTTTTCATTATTTGACTTTAAAACATGCCCCCAAAGCATGGTGCAAGTCCTTTGGACTCTAAGGTAATGTCAAGCCCTCGCTGGTCTAAAGGTATTCTGACAACTGTGAGTAAAGTCCCAGCAACTTCTCCCTTGGTTTTCAGAGGGCAGCCAACATAGGCAAAGTTTATAGCAAGATCGTATATAATACAATGACCTCACACTGCTCTCTGACATAGTACAAGGCTACATTTGGGTTAAAAAATATTTTAATATTAAGAAATTTATTTGCTATACAGTAGTTATGATACTGTAGATTTCATACGTTATGAAAAGTGAATATTGTCTGAAATCAACTTTTCATTGAGCTTTTAGCAGAAAAGGTCACAGAATTCTAGAGAATTACTAGGGAAGAAAAATGTTTTGCATGTTGCCATTTTTATTTCATGTACTGCCTTTTATGGGTATTTCAGGTACGGTGTTAGGAAAAGTACATATCAAAATGAACATTACAAAGAATCGTATGCAGAAAAGTGCATTCTCAGAAATTAGCAAAAGATGACAGTTTTTGTTGATTGCAGGAACCCAACTCTCTATTTCCTATAAGTTCAATTTATTAACATTCACATTTTTTACTTTTGTGTTATTTCCTAGGAACGTTACCCCAGGAAAATTGAGGACTGACTGTAGTACCTTCCCCATGACTCAAATCATCCAAGGGACAGAATGTTAAGTTACTAGGGGAGAGGATTTGAATCATTTTGGTCTTTTATCTGGCTCCTGAAACAATGCATAGCATTTTTCAGTGTTTAATAAATGCTTGTTGATTATTTGGTTAATGTGACCTAGATTGCTGGAACACTGGTTGGAGAGCTATCAAATACTCTAACTTGAAAAACTACCTTTCATTAATTTATACAAAATAATGTACATGAAAGTAAAAATGTTATGTAATTACTTTAAAATTAGTAGCTACGCACAGTAGTAGTAGCATCCCCACTTAATCAGTGGATAAATTAAGACAAAGAAGTAACTTACTCTAAGATCATAAAGGAAATGACAGATTAAGGACTTGTATCCCAGTTCTCCCTGTAGGTCCTTCTGTACTACAATACAGCTTTGTTTTTAGGAGCTTTTAAAAACTGATGACCCCATGGTTTGCTTTGTAGGGAAAGGAAAGAAGAATATATTCAAAAACAAATGTGATATAACAACAAAAGGTATCAACAAGTTTTATTTACTTTTTAAAAAACCTAATCGTTCCAGGCACCTCAAACATAAATCTTGATAAATATTACTTGAGTTAAATGATTTTTTAAATTCTAATTACAGAAGATACATCTCTATTATCTATTACCTACGAAGCAATAGTAAAATATGCTTGGGACTAAAAAATTCTAGTAAAAAATACCAGTAGAAATCTCAGCATTCCAAGAGACTACAAGAACCCTTCCAAAGATGCTCTGCTGAAACCTTTTTTTTGTCTTAACAGAATGACTTAGAGAGTCTATGTCAGTGTGACAACTGTGGTATTCTCAGACCATTCAAGTTCCAGTTTTTGCAGTCTGTCATTTCAGACACATCAGTATCTCATCCAAACTCATGCATGGAGTAGCAACCCTGCCTACCCCCAAAACCCCTGTCTGTACAGCTGAAAAGAAGTATATCAGAAAGGGATGCTTCATTCTATTTTCCTTACTATGAGCACCATCCTATCATCAATATTCTACATCCTGATGACTACTAATCTGTAAAAAGTGACCAAACCTAGCAGGATATTTTTGAAAGCTGGGCTGCTCTAACATGCTGCTTTACAATATGTGCCTACAATACTGTCACACAAATAGCCCATAATTATTGAATCACTACAACTATACAAAGAAATATTTTTCAAATCCAAGTGTCAAATACATACGTGCAAAGATTCCCTTCTATTTATCAGTGCTATGAGGAGGAAAGACTTGGAAAGACTGAAATATTTTATTCTGAATTTTCATCCAAGTCTCTCTGTCACCCTCTTTGTAGGTGGTGACTGATAGACAAGGCAGAAATATACAGCTTAAAAAGAAAAAACAGAAATATCACATGGCTCAAAGCTTTGGAGTCTGACAGTATCAGTTTGTCATCCCCCAGAAGCATCTCATTCAAATGCACCAACATGCCCTCCTCCCCTGGATCTGGAACCATTTCAACAAGAAGAGAGGTCATCACAGCAGCAGTGGTGATAGTGGAGGTAGTAGTCATAGTTATGTTAAACTGGGTTTTATGTTTAAAATAATGTTTTTATGTTATATTAAAATGTGGTTTCATTATGTTAAAAATAATATTTATATAGAGCTTTCCCCAATTCACGTACATTATCTGAAAAAACCAACAAAGCAGGCAAGTATCATCACATTATACAGATGAGAAAAACAGACTCAGATATTTTCCAAAGACCACAGAGCCAGCAAGTGCTTGTCTGTGCCCTGCTCAATAATAAATTCCTATTGCCTCTCAGATCAAACATAAACATATTTATTCCATAAGCATTTATTAAGCACCTACTATTGTGGCAGGCAAAGAGAATATAAAAGCAAAATTGAAAACAATTCCTGCTGTGAAGGAGCGCTGGGGGAAAACAGTATGAAAAACTCCAACAGGAAAAACAATATGAACAAAGATAAGTAAGAACAAATGGCTATACAAAGCAAAGGCAAACTATTTTCTTGGAGAGAAAATGAGTATCATAGAAGCTGACACAAGTGAGGTAAGCCAAGCTTAAAGTAGTTAGGGATTCTAGAAATCACAACTGAAGGAGGAATACATTGTGGGCAAGGAGACAGCCTGTACAAAGGTGTGGAAAGAGGAGATGAATTTTCCAGTATGGGGAACAGAAAATGGGCTTGTTCAGTTAGAATACACTATGGGGAAAAGAAAGAAATATACAATAAGACTGGAAAGATGGGTGGGGCCAAGTTGCAAATGATCTATCAAAATGCCAAACAAATGCCAAGTTGGTATTTTTCCTGGAGCCAATTGAGAGCCACTGGAACTTCTTGAGCCTGAGGATGACATGGGAATACCTGAACCTGAGGACTCTCACTTCAGCAGCTGTGTAACAGATGGCCTGAAGCTCCCACACCTAAACTAGCTACCATACCTAACCTATGTCATCCTTCAGGAGGTAAAAAAAGAGTAACAAGGGAAATTGCTGTTTAGTACCTGACCGACTCACCAACAAAGAACTCAGCTGAAGCAGAAACTGTAGGAACCTTGGAGGGAAAACAATTACCTCATTTTAGATATTTGTTAAAGGAGAAAAAGGTGGGACATAGTCTGAAAAACATCCTGTGCTTCTGGACAACAGGTGTCAAGGAATTAGAGACAAGGTAAGTAAGATCCTATGGCCCAAAATTCCACAGAGAAAGTTACTCCACAAGAACTGGGAAGTTCTCAGAAATTATTTTGGGGTTTTTTTGGAGGGAGAGAGGTAGGAAGGAAGGGAGAGAATGAGTTTCTATACCTGACCAAAGCTGAAAGTACAGCAGCTACTCATGAACCTCATCCCACTGGAGATTAACATGGAAGCTTTAACTTGCTCCATTTTTCCAATATGAACGGTTTTGGTTCTCCTTCGGGAACCTAGTGGCGCTGCACCCAAAAGGTTCAACATTGGTGCTAGATTTAGTGTAGACACCTGATTGGCTTTAGTTTTGCTGCAGCTGAGAACTCCCAAGGGACTGACCTCCCCAGCAGCAAAGACCACCACAGCCAAACTCAAGAATGAAATTCTAAAGATAAAAACTACTTTGATGAGAAGGAAAAGAAGCATTGTTAGAGAGATCAATGTGGATACACAAGAAACTCACTGATCAATTTAGATTTTTAGAAGATATGTAAAGAAAATGGAATCAAGGACAAAGGATGGCAGGGTCCTATAAGAATAGAGCTAGGATCACTAAAGCTCAAAATGAGCTGAGGCTGCTGAGGAATGTTAAAGAACTATACTTACCTATTTCAGTCAAGATCACCTTCCTGTAACCTAGGTTCAAAACCCTGGTGGCATCCTTGACTCTTCACTCTCTCTCTCATATCCAGTAAGTTGCCAAATACTGTCATTTCTAGAAAACATCTCTCACCAACATTCTCTTCTCTCCAATTAAACAGGTTTTCACAACCTCTACTCCTGCAACAGCCTCCTAATTGATATCTCTATATCATCTCTCCCAGCTCTAATCCAAACTCCATATAGATGCCAAAATGATTTTTCTTACCAACTGAGCTGTCCAAATGTCTATCCTCAATAAATACCAGTAGTTTCCTATTGCCTCTAGGATCAAATATAACTTGTTGTGTTTAGCTTTCACAACCCTTCACTAGCTGCCCTCCCCTACCTTTCCAAACTTTCAATCATGGATGTCTTACTCCTTTGAACTCTAGCCCAGTCCACAGCTGTTAATGCATTCTGTGCTAAGTCACATAGAGCCCCAGCACAGAGCCAATCAGGTGCTGAGTCACGTAGGCTTTGGTACTCTCTGGGTCTGAGTCAATTAGATGCCAAGTCATGTGGGTTATGGCACCTTCTGGCTCTGAGAAATTGTATATATTCTGGAAAATTGGTATTTTGCCTTGGGGCTCACTCAAGTGAAGGAAGCTTCACCTAAGGCCTTTTTGATTTCCCAGATGGGAACCTGAGTAGCCATTATCAAGGGGCCCTCTCAAATGTTGGCACTATCTTGGTCTGGTAATATATGTAAATATTTCTATTACTCTGTTAAGTTTTATTTTTCCATATTTCTAGTATATTGCTTTATATTTTCCTTGTGTGCAGAATAAATGCTATGCTAATTTAATTTTGAGTAAGAGTGCTTATTATAATATGCAATTCGATCCTTAATATATATATATATATATATATATATATAAAATTATGTATGTTTATATATGAAATATATGACATGACATGACTTGCACTTGACTTTGTTTTGAGTGAGGGAGGGCTGTGCAGGTCATCAACCTCACTTCTCCTCCAGAGCCATCTGAATCCAGTGATCAGATATTCATCGGGATGACTGGAGATGACCCAGGATGAGGCAATTGGGGTTAAGTAACTTTCCCAAGGTCACGCAGCTAGTGAGTGTCAAGAGGCTGAGGTGAGATTTGAACTCAGGTCCTCCTGACCCCTGCACTGGTGCTCTATCCACTGCACCACCTAGCTGCCCGATGAAATATATATTAAATATTGAAATATATATTCACAGCAGTTGTTCTTATCATAAACACCATACATGCTCGTACATAGCACTTCATCCCCTACTTTCATGCCTTGCACTAGCTGTTCCCCAATGCCTGGAATGAACTTCCTTCCTCACCTCTGCCTCTCGGAGGCTCTAGTTTCCTTCAAGTTTTGGTTCAAACACTCCATAAAACTATTCCTAATTCTCCAGATGCTAGGGCCTTCCTCCCCATAAATCATCTTGGTTCTATTTTGGATAACTATGCATATACATCTTTCCTGGGTAAATACAAGCTTCATGAGCAGACTGTTTCACTTGTGTCTCTATCCCCAGCACATGGCATGAAGTAAGTGAGCTAATGTTTGCTGACTGATTGATTCTTTAAAGACACAAAATGCTACTTCAACTATACTTGGGGGAATAAATATTAAAAAAAGACAGGAACACTGCTCAAAGTAGATAGGATGATCCTAACAGACAAGTGGGAGAAGTTGGGTAAAACTATTCAAATGTTATTCTGGTTTTATTTTATCTGTAAATAAAAATTAAAAAAAAGAAATCTTCAGACAAGAAAGACAAAAACAGCAAATATGGAACTGAAATCCAAAACATGACGAGAAAATGAAACCTAGCTGCTCTTGATGAATTCAAGTAATCAGATTCAAACAAATCACATCCCAGAACGCCAAGGAAAAAAACTGAGAGATGAAATTGCTGAGACACGATCAATGACCTCTTGAAGATTCTGGGGAACAGAAGAGGTACTACAGAACTAGAGAGAACATACTCCACATTCCATCGAGCTCTGATGCAGCTGACCTGGAGGATGACTGCAGAATGAATAACGTAACCGAACGCACCCCTTTTATTTGGATGATCCCTATGTGCCCCATGGCTCCCCAGGTGGCACTCTCCCATCCCTTGATCATGGAATGATCATCAAATTAACACTATTATTGCCACTGCAAAGGATGTGACAATGTACTGTTCTACATCACTCAAAATTCCTGTGACTCAAAAAAGCGACCCTGTCTAAGGAAGCGGGGTGATGAGTGGAATATTCTTCCCCCTTACCTTTCCCCTCCCCCTCTCCCAAACCCAAAGCAGCACAAACTCTACCGGGTAGCTAGGCAGGAAGAGCAACTGCTCACATCATTGGATAAGCTTGGTAGTCACCAATTCTAGTTCTTACAATGAGATGGAGAACCACCAGCAATGACTACCTGCCCTGCCACTGCAATCTAACGATTTACCATGTTCACCTCCCTCAATGTCCTCCAAACACTGAGGATTCCTGGACCTTTCCATTCACCTCAGAGCTTGGCTCTCTTTTATGTGCTGAATCCCCCAATTAGACTGCAAGTTCTCTGAGACTGAGGACTGTCTTGTATCCAATGACCTTACCCTTCTTGATCACTGTGCAGCATGTGACACTGCTGACCATCCATTCCATTGGACACTATCTTGCCTGAGCTCTGCGATGTTGCTCTCTCATGCTTCTCATTCCCCCTGTCTGTCCACTCTGTCTCAGTGTTTTAGTGGAACAAATACTAGATCTGTAGTCAAAGAACCTAGAGGCAAGTCCTAACTCTGCCAAGTGACATAACTTCTTTGAATCTCAATTTCCTCATCTGCAAAATGAGAAGGTTGGACTAGATGGCCTCTCAGGTCCCTTGCAGCTCTCTAGTCATCCCCCAGTGGGCAAGTGTAGCCAAGAGACCTATCTAACCTTCTTTTTATACTTTTTGTCTCAAATGATCTCATCAGCTCCCAAGGGTTCAATTACCACTGCTAAGCAGATCTATTGCATTCAGCTCTAGTCTGTCTCCTATGCAACACCAGGTGCATATCACCAAATGCCTAGTAGACATCACAAAGGCATTATATCTATTCCCGCAAACATTCCCCCCACTTCCTAACCTCTATATTTCTGCAGAGTACACCACCATCCTTCTTGACATTCATATTCACAAACTCAGTCATCCCCAACACTTCCTTCTTTCTCATCTGTCACACCTAATCAGTAACCAAATCTTACCTACTCTTCCTCTATGACTGGAAGTTATAGAGGGAGATCTGTGAACTCAGATGGGAAAAAAGTACCTCTAAATGAAACATAGTATTCTGTCACTTATGAATATAGGAAGAAAAATTATTCTCAGACCTAATCATAAGTTGTACCACACTGACAAAGAGATCCATAAGAAAAAATAAAAAGGTTAACAACACCTACTCTGTAATATATCTCACATCCAATCCCATCTCTCCATTCACACAGCCATCATCATAGTTCAGACTCTCCTCACCTCACCTGGACTACTCTAAGAGCCTAACTGTTCTTCCAATTTTCCTGTCTCTCCCCTCTCCAGTCGACACTCCTAAAGTACAGGTCTGCCCAAATCCCTCGCCCAGTCAATCAATTCAAGTAGCTCAATCTTGCCTCTAGGATAAAATACAAGGAAAAAGAGCTTAACAATTAGAATTAGCAAGAGGGAGCAGAGTACAAGGAGTCACCAAGAAGTAAGTGATGATGATACAGAAAAGAGAGAACAGATCATCAACAAAGCAACTTAGAAAGAAAACAATGAAAGCCACCCAAAAGGAGTCCACTTCCCCAGGACACAGAGTCTTCCCACTCATCAGAGGTCTTTAAGGAAAGGCCAGATGAACACTTATTGAATATGCTGCAGAGGCCATTTTGGTTTAGTCTGGACTACATGGCCTCTGAGGTCCTTTTTAACTCCTAACTTTTCTGATTCAAAGTTATCTCTCAGGGACACAGCTTGGCATGTGGAGAGAGCACTAGATTTGGAATAGGAGAGATGGATTCAGATTTAGCCTCTGATGCATCCTAACCCAGAAAAGTCGTTCAACCTCTCCATTCCTCATTTGTAAAACTGAAGGAAAAAATCACCCGGGAGAAAAACTGCCCCAAAAAGATAATGGTTATTATTCACTTAGTGAATCTGACAGTGCTATTTATAGAAGGGTCAGTTATGATTGGCTGCTAGCTTTGGCCCTCCCTGACTGCCTACCACACACATTTTTGCCCCTTCCCATCTTAGTGCCTTTTCTCATTTGGCTTTCACTCATCTGACATGCCTTTTTGTTTCCACTCTGCCATAACAAATATAATCATTCCTTCAAAGTCCAATTCAAGACTTGACTTCTTTCAAGAAACCTTCCCTGATTAACCTAACTCCATTCTGATCATTTCCTCAATTTGGTAACATACTAAAAACTGACACATTGGAGCTGAAATGGGCCCTATATATTTGGTCCAACCTAGTCATTTTAGGTATGAGGAGAATGATGCCCAGACACTTAGATGGCTTTTCAGGTCGCGTTGCAACTTTCCTTTCATTGTTTCAGAAGTTTATATACATATTATCTACTTAATTCACTCATAAATTCTTTCCAGTAGAGAAAACTTTCTCAGTTTTTTCTGAAGCTCCTATAGTACCTAACGAAGTGTTAAACATGTAACAAGGGTTCAATAAATGATAAATCTGAAGTAGTCTCCCTTAAAAGTTAGAAGTCCAAAAAGTTCTCTTCGGTAGCAAAACTCTACACACATGAAGTTACTATATCTCAAAAAAAACCCTCACCAATTAAGAATTATCCATAGCTTATCTTCCCATTTTCACTCCCTCACCTCCTAAAGGAGCAGCACACTCTACAAAGGAAGTGCATGAGGGGCAGGAGAGGGTTTCCTGCACCTGTCAGAGACTGAAGTTATGGTCTTCAACAGTAAGAGAATTCTGCCTCTTCTTGTTCCCCTCTGGCTCATTTTCTTAGGAATGCAAGTCTAACAGCACCAGGAATTGGCTTTAGACACAGATAATCAGAGACAAGATGTGAAGTCATCTTTTGGCAGGGATGACTTTTAATGGGTTCTCCATTTCACCTGCAATGCAAGTCTGCACCGCCAAGGTCCTCAGGTGACACCTCTTCACCAGTTGCTGCTTTAACCTACAAGAGCAAAAGATTAGTGTGAGTATTGGTACAGGATTTCATCCTTAGTGAAAGATTTTGCCCACAAATGAAGATACACAATGTTCCGCCAAGATGACTATGTTCTACAACCCAACTACAGTTTTTATCCTCCTTCCCACAAGGCTGAAGAATCCCAAAGTATATACATCAATCCTGATAAAAGAGAAGTCTTTGAAAAATGAAAAAGGTTATCAGGCAGAGGTTGTAAAATTTCTTCTCCTTTAAAGAAGTGCCAGCATAGAATAAACATCCATCTAATCAGAGATGTTCAAAGGCAATTCCACCTGGAAGACCATAGGAGGTCTCTCCCAATATGAATCAGGTTCATATATACACATAAACATTTTCAAATGTTTATGCCTGAAAGGAGTTATAACTTAAAATATTGGTCCTACCACATTTCTGTGTGGTTTCTTCACATATAACAACTTTAAGGAAAATGAAATATAATGAAGAGGCACCTCAAGTTCTCTGAACTAAAAATTCCCCACAACTAACACAACAGTTGGCTACTTTTTTTGACCCAAAACTCATAGTTACAAAACCCTAAAGCTATTCACCAATGTGAAATATTTCATTTGATCTAAGATTTACCTAAAAACAACCTGAAATCAATCTCCAAATGTCCAAACCCATCATCTCCATTCCTTTTGACTAAAAATTTTCCTGCAGAAGGAAACATGTGAATTAAACAAATTTAGTTTAACCCCACTAAATTTCTATACAGAACCATAATGTTGACTGCTTTTCATCTCCCCAGTAAACTAACTTCCTCTCCCCACAAAATAATGAAACAAAAAAAAATAAAACAAACAAAACACCACCATCCTATGATTTTAATACTTAAAGCCTGACAAAATGCCCAAGTTTACACAGAAATCAATGAAATTTCACCCATACAACTCCTCTCCATTACCCTGATAATTGGAACTAGGCATAAAAAGAAAGGCTGGGTAACAAAAAAGTGACTTCATTAGTGTCCGAGAAATCCTAACAGGAATGAGGCAGAAAAGTCCCATCATTGGACCACTGGTGATGATTAGTCCTTCCGGTTGTTCTCCACAAACATAAGCTAAAATGCTGGCATAGAAATGACGCTTTAATAATCCATGCATCAAAAGCTTTTTAAATGAAGCATTAATCCAGTTGGAAGGATGTAATTATGTACCTCCAGAAATGTGCTCTTAGTCACTTCCCCAAGGATTTTGGAAACAATATTTACCCTGTTAAGCAACATTCAGTCTACATGCTAACAAATTTAAACCATTGTGTGGTTATCTAAAGTTGCAAAAACGAATACACACAATCAGCTAAATCAGCTACATTATAATAGAGGGTTATTGGGATGGTTTTTTATTTGGGGGGATCTGATTAAAGTGAATTTTAAAAGACTTTAAAACCACAGGATTTCATCATTCATTAGTATTAATTGAGCATGCTCTAGTACTAAGTTAAAATTGAAAGCTAAAATTGAAAAAAATCAAACAACTCATCTTACTAAATGAAAAGTTCAAGGTAGTGATAGATATAAAAAAAAAACTCAGTGCACATTAGAAAGAACAAAAGGGGACATGAGTTGAACTATTTTGTGACTACCTTATTAAGCTTAAAGCACATCTTTAAAAAAAAAAAAGGTAACAACTATGTGACAGAAGCTCAGTTTCTTATTCCATCTTCTTCACTATTCTTAGCATCTTGCAATGTTCATTTATAAATGACCGTTAAACTGACCAAAAAAAATTAATGAAAAGTTCATGTTAAGTTAGCATTTTTTAAGAAAAGGTAGCAAAACAAACAGTTGATGATTCCTATAGAATCTCACACTGTTGACTTCGGCAACTTTATAGGGGTGGTAAGTTATGGAAAGTTATAATAAGTGAACTCTGATACAATTGCAGAGACAAACTAGGTTTTTTTCCCCACAAACCTCAGGAAACTCCAAGTAAACAGACAAAGGCAGGGATGGGGAACCTGCAGCCTCGAGGCCACATATGACCTTCTAGCTCTTTAGGTGGCAGCCTTTTGACTGAATTTTACAGAACAAATTCTTTTATTAAGGGGATTAGTTCTGTGAAGCTTGGATTCAGTCAAAGGGCTGCACTTGAGGACCTAGAGGGCCACATGTGAACTCAAAGCCAAAGGTTCCCACCTCTGGACAAAGGTTTTTCTTAAAATTGTCTCCTACAGTTTTAAATTACTCAAGTAGGGCTATCTCTCTGATAGATCTTAAAAACCAAAGTTTTCCTCTAATAAACTGCTAAAGACAAATCCATTAAGATGGACACCAGATAACTATCACACAAAAGCAACCAACTTCTTTTTTTATTAACCTATCAGTAGGAATACTTTAGTCTATTAAAATGTTGTCTAGTTTTTATTCTAGATGAGAGAGATGATCTCTCACAAGTGAAGCCTCCTCGAAGAGTCAATTGTTTTCTTGTATTATTAAAACACACTCCCTTGAATATCTACAGCTAGCTAACCTTGCAGAGAAGCACACTTTGTAACATGTCTTGTACTTGCCCAACTCCCTCTTCGTGCCAATCGTGTCTATGTCTTACACCTCTCTCTTCTTTTTTTTTTGCTGAGCAAACAGTTTTCTGTTTTGCACCTTTTTGTCCTTTGTTCTTGGGGAGAAGCTTCTGAGCTTAGACTGTGAGTTCCAAGACCCAGTCAATGGGAGAAAGAGCCAGTAGATGGGTTATGGTCTACATAAACTTGCTCTGAGCTGTGTGCCCTTGTACTCCCTGGCCGATGCTGTTAATGTGACAAAGAGGGTGTACCCTTTCTCATTAGAAAGCAATAAACTCCTTTTTGCCTTTCCTAAGACAAGTCTCTGATGGATTATTCTCAGGGGTCTCAAGACCCATACCACAGTTTTGGGGGCTCATCCAAGATTCCTCCTTATTTGTGGAAGGATCTCCCAGTCAGTCCTAGGACAGGCAACCGCTGGCCATTTGCCAGCAGTCCTGGAATAGTTTGGGGATTTCCTTTCACTTTTAAGGAATGGACCAGCAGTGAGATGATCTCAGAAGGCAAAAATGAAAGCAGAATGATTGCAGAGGAGGAGAGACTGAATCAAGAAGGTCATTTAAGTTTGTGCACACACATCCAGGTAAGCAAGTCCTTTTAAGAGAACAAGATCAGGGAGTTCCCTGGGTGACCACAGAACTAGGGTTGAGGTGAGATCACTGAATCTTTTTCAAAGGACAAAAATTCGTGAGCCTCTTCCCGTTCCCCTAGGGCAAGATCACTGAGTTTCTCTCTTAAAGAGGAGAGGTAAGATATTGTGAGCAAAGCTCAAAAAAAAAAAGTCTCCCTCCAAAACTCCGGAAATAGTCTTCCGAAGGTCCCAGAAGACAAAAGTATCAAGGAAAAGATAAGAAGAAAATGATTAAGTATAGTTGTTTAGTTTGGGCAGGCACTCAGCTCAGAGAAAATGTCTTCTGGCCAAAGTACAGATCCTCCAAGGGCTGGGTTTGCCAAAAATTTAAACCTATGTGTGCACTCTTTAATATTTTGTCAAATGTCTTGTCTGTATATGTTGTGTTGATATTTCTGTATGAATGAAATTGTCTCTTTTATCTGACACTTTGTAAGGTTGTAAATTTAGCTAGCCAGCCAGCAAGAGCAGAAAGGCTGGACTGGACTAGCCTTAAAAGGCAAACTCTTTAATCTGATTCAAAACCTATTTTTGAAGAAACTGGGAAGGTCTTTCTGCCTCAGATAGGGGAGTAGCAGACCCATTCCCAGCCTCGTCTAAAGGAGGATCTCTTTTGTAATGGAAATTAGCGGAGTAAAAGACAGGCAGTCTGGAGTGAAAAGTTGAGTTTTGATTTAATAAGATCTCAAAGCTAAAATCTGTACTTTATGTTTAAATTAAGTAAATATAACCGATACCAGACAATGTGTTTAAAATTGCAAATTCACTTTAGAATTTCAGTGATTTCTTTTAGAAGCATTAAACTCTGTCCATGTGCTCAGACCACATGCACAAGGGGAAGGTTATGCCTCACCCATCTAATTTAAAAGCTGGAATGAGACTGGGAGTGCTTGTCTGGTGGGTCTTGGAGGCAGGAAGGGAACTTGAGGATGGCATTTCAGCTCTTTAAGGAAGCAGAGTAAAAAAAGATTGTGGGAAATTATAAATAAAGTTTTCTTTTAGGCAGCAAGAATATTTGATTTTTAAAAAAAGAGGGCTAACATGTTTATCATTAGTGATTATAAATCCAGATTTGATAAGATTAAAGTCAAAAGCTGTCCTGAAGGAATACAGAACAGCATCTGAGAATGCTCTTCCTATCAGAATTAAGCAAAAAAGGTATTATTTAGCATTTATGATTTTAAAGCGCTTAACACAAAGATGGGTATAAGTTAGGTGCAATATTAATGTAACTTACACAATTCTCAAATTTGGATGTTGTATCATTGTTCCACAGGACAAGACACAGACTTGAAGTTAACTATATTTGTATGGAATTATTGAGGTTAGGGGTGTTTGGGACCCAAAAACAGCGACATGTTGGGACTTGTTCAAATGAATTCAACCCAAGCCTTCTTTCTGCTAAAGAAGGTCAAAGTTTGTTGTCTTATCTACAGAGGGACTGAAGGAGTCTAGGGGTGGCTCCAGGTGGTCTGGGGGTCCCAAGGATGGTCTTGATGGGAATGGCCAGTAACCTGGAGATCTGGGCAAATGATAAGGAAAAGCTTATGGGCCTCAGGAGAGCCAGTTCACGTGGGGAAAGGAGTTTTCAAGGTGAGGTTTTTCCAGGGCCCTTTTAGACAGATGGGACTAAAACTCCTTTGGAGTAAGGGACAAAGGTCCCAACTTGGAATACGGTCTTTACTTATTACAAAATAATGTAAAAGCAATTAGTATTAAACCAGTTGACTGAATTAATTACTGAGACTAAATCAGAAATATCTTCTATTTGGGGAAAAGAATTTGTGTAGTTTCTTAGAGGCAGGTAACCTCTGGTAATATTTTGCACTGATGGAAAAGTTAAATGTTTCTGTTTTGATTTGAATTCATTTCATGAATATAAGTTGAAATTAATGTTTGAACTTATCATATGTGGAACTCATTCTTTTAGACTGAGCATGGTTAGAAAGGGATAGGGAAGCTTGGGAAACAGATATAAATCTATTAGAGCAATAACATAGTTTTAATGGTAAACTCGATTTTATGATTGTTATTTAATCAGGAACTAGAACATGTATAGAGAGGCATGTAAGCTACTTAAGACTTGTTTCAAAAGATGTTCCTTAGCTGAAGTGAAATTATAGTCATATCTGAAACTGATTGGAGCTTATTTATGGGACTATTAACTGACTATTCTTCTAAGTCTAACTCCAGGTATGGATAGCAAGAAAGACTGTCTGAACTGATCCATGATGCCAGCGAGCCTATGAGATGCTGGTATGAACTGCAAAGGGCTGACCTCATAGGAAGGTTGGGAGAGCAGCTGTTCAACCTGGGCTGAGGTAGGATTCTGCTGACTCAATTTCCTCACTGAACACCTGGCAGACTTTAAGCCTGGCTGGATGCCAGTTGACAATCTACTCCTGCCTGGGATTGACATGAAGTTAGGGAGATGTTCCCCTGATAATATGGAGACCATCAGGTCAAGGGTCTGTGAGGTTAGCATACACAGGCATTACTATTTTTGTATCAGTTGGTTAATGCTAAAAGAAAAATGGTTTGTGGTCTATATTGTAAATGCTTTAAAGAAGCATCACATGACCAGAAGTTGGAATTGTTTCATGCTGTAATATGAACTGTGTTAAAAATGATTATTTATTGTATTTATGTAAGTACTGGAGCCTGTTATTGACTCTTTAGTGAAATCTCATGAAGGGGCGTGCCCCGCCTTGTAATTTGTCAATGCATCAGCCTCATACCCAACTGAAGGGACTGGTGACAGCTATGACCCAGTGAACTGTAGTGTCACAAGAACCTGGAATCTTAAAATTAACTTTTAAGAAGCGACCGGTCCATTCATGACTGAAAAGACTGTTGTAAATTTATTGTTCTTGTTAGTTGCTATACTTTTCTTTGTTTTGCTGCAGGTATTTTCCTTTGCCTCTGGCCTCTAGGCCTTAGCCAATTCTGTGGCTACGCACCAGGTTATAGTGGAAGAAGTATTCCAACAATGTTATGAGGAGTCTTCAAATTGTAAGAAATCAGAGGAGGGATTGTGAGAGATGATCTCTCACAAGTGAAGCCTCCTCAAAGAGTTACTTGTTTCTTGTATTATAAAAACACACTCCCTTGAACATCTGTAGCTAGCTACCCTTGTGGAGAAGCATACTTTGTAACATGTCTTGTACTTGCCCAACTACCACTTTGTCCTGACCTTATCTATGTCTTATACCCTTCTCTTCTTTTTTTTCGCTGAGCAAACAGTTCTTTTTGCACCTTTTTGTCCTTTGTTCTTGGGGAGAAGCTTCCCAGCTTAGACTGTGAGCTCCAAAGCCCAGTCAATGGGAGGAGAAGCCAGCGAATGGCTTCCACGTTACGTTTTATACAAACTTGCTTTGAGCTGCGCATGCTTGTGCTCCCTGGCTGGCACTATTAGTGTGATGAAGTGCGGAAGTACCTTTTCTCACGAGAAAGCAATAAGCTCCTTTTTGCCTTTCCTAAGACAAGTCTCTGATTGATTATCTTCGGGGGTCTCAAGACCCATACCACACATAGATATTTCCTAATTCTAACTCACAGCATTCCCTTTTGTAAACAGAGATCAATTAAACATACTAAAAATTATCAAATTTGGGCTTTAAAGATACATTCATCTCAATTTTGCGCACCTTCCTGAATGGCTCGACTCGGGTTTTTTGGTCAGAATTGTGATTTCATCAGGGTAGGGATGCCTCACAATATTATGAAAACAAGAACAGCTTCTGAGTCTTTTAAAAGGTTTCTGCCCGCCCCAATCCCCTCCCACCACCACCACCCCATGCCACAAGGTCCTCAGGTGATACTTCACCAGTGGCTGTTTTAGCCTAACCTTACTTTCAGTGAGGAAACTTCTCCTCCCAATACAGACTGGAAAATATTCTGTAGTTTATAAACCCCAAGGGCTGCCTGGGGTACTAGCTGAGCATGCCAGAACTTGAGATCAGGTCTTCTTCAACTTCAAGGCTGACTCTCTATCCATTGTTTTTTGCTTCCTCTTACTCCACACTGTAAAAACAAAGCCCAAACTCCCTTAATCATCAAGAGCCCTCAATCCTCATGTTTTCTACTTTAAAAGACCAAAACCACTTTACTATAAATTACATGAAAACAAGAACAATCTAATGTGACAACAAGAAAATATATCAGCGAGCACCCCCAGCACCTGTGTCACACCAAACAAACTACCTTGCAGCCTCCTGCCAACCTGGCAATGATAAGAGAAGATAAAAAGTACAGAACAGGCCTAGCTTGGGTTCTCAGGTCTAGCTAGAAAACCTGAAACAACTGAGACAACAACTAATCCACCATCACAGGAACAGTGCCATCAGGATCTAGAAGTCACTCCATCTTGCTGAGGAATGTTGCTTCTGTCACAGAAGTGGTTAAAGACGTCCTAGGTGAAAAAAAGCACAGACCATACCAATAGCAGGACTGGCATTGTGTCATTCCTGTTACAGTAGTAACTAAAATCTGACCTCAGCAGAAGGTAAGAAGAAATCTCCAAATCCTCCCAAACCCAGCAGGCCAGAGCATTTTCTTCCCCCTACTTCCTACCCCTCTGTCTCTTCCCAGGACATTTGAGCTAGGAGCCCATACACACTTACTACCAAAGGAGAGTCTCTGATTCAAAGAACCTGCTTCACTAGGGGGGTTACAAGTTCCCCCTGGAACTGTGGCAGCAGCTACGCCCCTTACAAAGCAAACTTAGAATAAGGAATAGTGAGTGTTCTTGCAGTGATGATTTCACAGTGCTCCATCCCCTCTTTACAAATACTTTGTCTTTATTTTGCATGAATTTAAATGTGCATTTGTAGTTTCCCCAGAGAGAATGTAAACTCTTCATGGGCAGGAATTATTTCACTTTTGGTTCTGTATCCCCAGGCCCAAGCACAATGCTTGACACACAGTAAGCATTCAACAAATGCTTGTTAACTGAAAGCATCAGAGCATGTCACCTCTTAAAGAAACCTTGCAATCCAAGTCCAGTCATTTTAGAGATTAGAAAATAGGGGCCTGGAATGATTAGGGCCTTCCACAGAAGGTCACTCAGCTAGTTAGTGGTGAGCACAGACCAGAACTATAGGAATCTTGCCACCTGTCCTCAGCATTCAAATTTGTATACCCTATCCCCGATTTTAAGAAAATCACCAAAAATTAAGAAACTTATTTTGTTTCTAAGAATAAGCCCTTGAATGTATAGCTTCTTGTGTGAAATATACTTCATAAAGGATCACTACCTATTCATTTTCTGGAAGCAAAATAATTTGGCTGATACTCCCCAACTATCCTACGGTACATCCAGTATATGATCCGCAAGTATACATACAGCCCCTTGATCTTTAAGTTCTATTAACTTCTTGCCAATTGCCACTCTATGGCCTTTCATTGGGCTGTTCTTTGGTCTGGCACAAGGCAATCAGTAACCATAGTATGTTCATCACTTTTCCACACCTGATGTCATAAAAGGCCCCCACACTTTACAAAAATGAATGCGGGCATGATGACAATCAATTTTAATCAACTACATTTCAAATTAAAATAAACCACCACACTGGCAAGATTCTGGAATGCCACAGAAACAAAAAGAAGCAAACCAACTGATTCAAAAGATAAATGAGACCACTGTCAAATTTTATACTATGTCTTAAAAATAAGTCAACTGTAAAAACAAGAAATGTCTGTTCTGATGCATTTAGGTTGTATTTACTTTCACAGCATCAAATAACATGATCTCAAACACCTTAAGAAAAATTCACAATTATTCCAGGTCTATGTCCAGTGAGGTGAACTGGTTATCAGATTTCAATTGTAACTAACAGTTTTGGACAATAAATCTCTATTTCATATAAAAGCCAAGAGTTAATGAACTCCTTTCCTTTAACATTTCATAGTTTACATATGGAGAAATAAGAGATAACTGATGAAATGTAAGCCTCCAAATGTATGTCCACCACCAACTCTTCTAAAAACCAGGGATCCTATTATCCTTAAACAAAATGTTACTATTAAAATTTGTTCAAAATGAACATGAAACTTCCAAGTCTTCATTTCAATTCAAAAACATTTAAGGGCCTGATGTGTACAGAGAATTGTGCTAAGGCACTAAGGGAAATACTGAAGAGAATTTCCAATCTAGTAGACCCTGTAGTTTTTCCCTCTGGCACAAAAATGTGGGATGCCATAAATCAGATAATTACAAATAAGTGCTCACTTACCAAGGGGGGTCCTCCCAGGAAAATGGTGCCCTGTTTGCCAACAATGATACTCTCATCAGCCATTGCAGGAATATAAGCTCCTCCCGCTGTACAGGATCCCATTACCACGGCTATCTGGAATCCAAACACACACAAAATACAAGCTGCAGAATCATAACATGTGGGCCTGAGAGGCAAAACAAAAGGCAGAATGGAGTCATCAGGGCTAATATCCAAAGACCTCAATTCTATCCCCACTTCTGTTGCTACAACCAAAACAAGCTACTGATCAGT
Source organism: Potorous gilbertii (assembly GCA_028658325.1). Lineage (NCBI taxonomy): Eukaryota > Metazoa > Chordata > Mammalia > Diprotodontia > Potoroidae > Potorous > Potorous gilbertii. The sequence goes on along the minus strand of CM053769.1, from coordinate 692,723,283 downwards.
CTCTCTACCTCAATTTTAAAGCCCAAGGTGTGATATCCTAGTGAGTGTATATGACAGGAGGACAATATTTAAGTTAAACTATGACTTCGAAGTTCTTTGGGACAAAATACTTTAACTAGTTAAAAGATGAAGATAAAGATTTCAGAGAAATATGGAAAGACTTCAGTGAATTAATGCAGACGTAAAAAAGCAGAAAATAGAGTCAAAATAAAAGTGAAGTCAACACAGAAAGGCAGCAAACCTTTGATCAACAATAGTTGCTTGTATCATGTCGTCAAAATTAAAAGATTCCTATCAAAGACAGGTGTAACAAACTAGCTGTTTTTTAGGGAATGTATTCTGAAAAGGGTCTGGTTTGAGTGTTTGGTGGAAAACGTTAGTTGTCGTTTTTTTAAAGAATGGTTCGGCTAAAGGGTCCATTTTGCCGATGACAAATTTCCATCATGAAAATAAATAGCTTTCAAAGTTGTATCCCCAACAGTCTGGTTATCTTAAAAGCAAACTACAACTAGTAGCAGAGGTTTTAAGGTAGTAATGCAACCTTACTGGGAAGACTACCAAAAAGAGATTTGTAAATGTTTTGTGTCCCTTTGAATGGTAAATACAAAACTGTTATTACATAAAACTTCTCATTTCTTTTAGTACAGCACAAAGAATAGATGAATGGCTGACTAACTAATAAGCAAAAGGTAGAAATTAATAATATGATGAATCACCTAACCACAGTAGGTAAAATATATCACAGCTTATCAAAAAAAAAAAGTAGGGAGGACATTTTTTGTTATTATGTCCATTATTTTTCCTTAGGGGCATGTAAATATCTGCTGAAAAGACATTACAAAAGGAAGCCACAATGATAATATTATTCCAAATATGAAAAGGAAAAAAAAATAGCATTATTTATTTTAAGTGGGAGAAGTCAACTGGAAGTTTTTTTTCCAGATAAGAAAAGTCATCATAAATGAGAGTAAAAGTGCCTCTCCAATTTATTTTAATGTGTACCCCAAAAAATTATGTGTTGAAATGTACCTTGTTACCTGTCAAGACAATTCAGTTAGGGGAAAAAATAAAGGTCAGTAGAATTAAGGTACAAAATTTCATGTTGTCTATCTGTTCTCCATACTACTAGAACACTAGGTGCAGTTCAAAATATTCCACCACCCAAAGGAAGGAAAATTTGGGAAATCTGGACAAGAACTGTCCTACGATATAAAATGCTAACAGGGCATGATTTACGGAGGGCAGGGGAGAGATGAAAAGAGCTAAGTACACACACAGTATAACTAAGAGACAAATGAAAGAACAGAAAAAGAAAGAAGAGAAAAAACTGTCAGATTTTCAAAACTGAGTTAAAAACAAAAGTAGAGTAATCTGGCAAAGAGAAATAAGACTCAAAAGGCAAAAGGAAGCTAAGTGCTTGGGAAAAACCTGTCAGATCAGCCACATGGGAGAAAATTCACACAAATGAAAAATAGAAAAATTACTAGAATATATATTTGTTTCAGGATACAGATTAAACCACACTGCTAAGGCTACATCGAATTTCCTGCAAGACACATTTTCTTCTCCAATCCCCAAAATCCTAAAGTGTTTATGTCTATGTAGCCAAAGTAATCTCTTCTGCTCTGAAACCAGACAAAATAAAAATACCCCATCACTCAGATAGAAACAAAAGAACAAAAATGTCCCTCCATAGCTGATGAAAACTAGGCAACAATAAAAATGTATGCCCAAACCCCTCAGGGAGGAATGGTAACAAGTTCTGTTCACAAGCATTTCAAGGAAAAATTCTGAGTATATTTGTATAGTAGAAACTATTTACACATTCAAACGAAGAAAGTTAAGCTACATATTTACCTATAAGTCAATCATATATTTACCTAAATCAAAAATGGAGAAAAAATACTACACTGATTTATTCCATTCAATAAACCGTTTTTCAGTGCCTATTACATCCAAAGCACTTTTGTCGCAAATTTATTCCCTCCTCACTCCCCAAAACACTACAAATGAAGCAACAGGTCTAAGTCAGAATTCTCTAATATTTTCACGAATAAAGCAAAAGATCCTATTCTCAGCCAGTATCCAATCAGCGAGACATGAGCACACTTCCTAACATGATGACACATTGTACTGGGGGCAAAACTATAGCCCAAATGAGGGACTATTGAGTGAAATGTTAATTCTGAACATAAAGAAATATGCGCGTGTATCTGTGTCTCTGTGTGTATGTGTGAATACATGCATATAATAATGACATATACTATTTATTTTATGTATATGTATATAACTATGATAGTACACGCCTGAATAGGAACTCTGAAACAAAAGCAGAGGTGTCTGTATTAGAGAGCATATACACACATATAGATATATCCATATGATTTTTGATCCCTTTAAAAATGATTTACTTTGCTAGTAAAAATGCATTTATATATACACGTATATGAATGAGTATATGTGTTTGTGTGACAGAAAGAAAGGGAGAAGATGGGAAATGAGAGGAAGAAAGAGAGAAGAAGGAGTATTTTGAATTAGCTGTTACATTCCTGAAATTTATCATGATCTCATTTCATGGGCCTCCCACCCTAAGGTAAAAGTCCCTTGCAAGGTTAGTAAACAAGACTCCATCTCTATGCAGTTTATGACAAGTTTGCAAAGTTACTCATAGGCTGGTCCAGTTTTCTTTTTCAATTCTCTAATTGCAGGGTCCAAAGAATTTGAAGTGTACATTTTGAAATGGAGGTGAAAGTCAGTCTCCTCATCAATTAAAACACTTGAAAGCCCAAAACAGAGACTGAGAAGTAGAGAACAGAAAACAACACGATGGCATGAATGTGGGAGGTGGAAGATAGGAGAGGTTATGTCTAGAGAAGTGGTAATAGTCCAGTGTGACTAGGATGGAAAGTGCGTAAGGACGATAATATGAAAATACTCTCATGTTTCAATGGGGCAAAGGGGTAGGAGGGAGAGAAAACAGATTTCTGTTAATATTTTTAAAATTAAAAAGGTGGTGGAAGGATGCTAAGGATGCGAAATATTTCATCCTTTTTCAAACAAGGTCACTATAGTCTTGGTTTGCTTAATTGTTGTACTTTGTTACAACAGATCTCACAGAGTGGCAGTAATCGCAAATGTTTGTAAAAACAAAACACAGAAATAAATTTTTTTAAGAAAAGAAATAAGCCTAGAAAGGTGGGAAGGAGTCAGATGGTGGCAGGTTTTTAATGAACAGTTTGTACTTTTTCCTAGAAGGAACAGAAAGTCATTAAAGATTCCTGAGTAGGGGACTGACATTGTCAGAACCGTATTTTAGTGATATCAATATAGCAGCTATCTAGATGATGGCTATGAATGGAGAGATGATACTGGAAGCAAGGAAACCAATTAGAAGGCTATTATAATAATCCAAATCAGAGTAATAAGGGCTTAGAATAGAGACTACATAAGTAGAAAGAAGGGGGCAGATGGGCAAAGTGCCATAAAAGTAGAATCGATAAGACTTGGCAAATGATTAAATATGGAGACAATGAGGAAAAGGAAAACGCCAAGGTTGCAAATGTAAGTGATTAAAAGAATAATGAGACTCTCATCAAAGACAAGGATGTTTGGAGGAAGGATGTTTTTTCAGGAAATATAATGAGTTCTATTTTGGATATGTTGAGTTTCAGACGTCTAAGGGATATCCAGGTGGAAAAGTCTCACATTCAATTGTTAAAATGGGATTGGCATTCAGGAGAGAGAATAGGGCTGGAGATTTGAGAGCATCTGCATAGAGATGATAACTGAATCTGTCAAAGCTGATAAAATTATCAAGGGAGAGATTACAGAGAGAAGAAAAGACATGGGTCCGTTTAGAAAAGCCTTAGTAAGCCAGAGGAGAAAGAGGATGATCCAACAATGAAGGGTAAGAGGGAAACACCAGACTGGTGGGAGGAGAACCAAGAGAGAGCAGCAGTATCATGGGAAGCCAAGAAGTCTAGGAAGAAGAGATGATCAGTGCCAGAAGTCGAAGAGTGGTCCCATGGAATAAGAACTGAAAAAACGCCACTGGATTTAGCAGATAACAGACAGTTGGTAACTTTGAATGGGGCAGTTTTAGTCAAACAATGGAGTCACCACGTCAGAGTGCAAGGTACCACGAACCAAGTGGGAAATGAGAAAACATAATGACAGAGGCTCCTAAAAGAAGCTGTGAAGCGGAAAAAAGATATAGAACAAGATGACAGCTTGACAAAAGTATAAACATACATAAACAAGCCAAAGAAGAGTAACTCCACCTGTATATCCGGTTTATTTGTATGGCATAACTTAAATAACCACATCATTGTGGAAATAATTGGGTGAAACTAGTAAATTTTTTTATTTCATTACCATCTCTTTTAGCCTCTGACAAAGGTAAAATGCTTCTTTAAATGAGCAGCAAAAAATATTTAGAACCCAAAGGACTGTATAACTAGGCCCTGAGAAAATGACAGCAGACCATAAGAAGTATGATATGAAACAGTTTTAAAAAGGATGAAGTTAAAATGGCACAAATATTTCCTTCATATCAACCTGATGTGCTCTGTTCTACAAGAGGCTCTAAGAGAGTAAAATGCTGATATCCAACTGCCACTTGTTTCTTTTTTAAAAAGACAAAACACTTGGTATAAACAAGGAGCTAATCTCATATTACTACTTGTTTCTGGCTACACTGAGAACAGCTGTTTTAATCTTCTAAGAAAAAAAAAACTCTTTGTAGAGGTCACAATTAGGCAGCTAGGTGGCTCAGGGAATACAGAGTGCTAGGCCTGGAGTAATAAGCAAGACCTGTGTTCAAATCTAGCCTCATTCAATTGCTAGCTGTGTGACCCCGAGCAAGTCTGATGGGCAAACTTCTGCCTGCCTCAATCCACTGGAGAAGAAAAGTGCAAAACCAGTACCTTTGCCAAGAAAACCCCATGTACATTACAGGGACACAGGGTCACAAAGAGTAAGAAACAACTAAATGACTCAACGACAACGAAATGTCACAGTTCACACATAAGTAACTAACTATATAAGGGTAAAGCATGACATAATTTTAATTTGGGGCTCGTATTCATTGGGATATGTAATTAAACATAAAAATTATCATCAATGGACAGTAAAAGGTTAAGAAAATTGTGTAGGGGGGGAGCCAAGATGGCAGAGTAGAAAGACACACATACACAGGCTCTCCCCACACAGCCTACAAAATACATGTAGAGAGGAACTCCCAACAAATTTTGGAGAGGTGGAGGTGAAGAACGGCAAAGTGGAGGAGATTTCCATGGGAAACATGGGTTGTACCAGACACAGAGCGGAGCCCAGCCCAGGCTTGGCCACACTGCACGACTCTGAACAGCCCTTGGGGGCGGAATCTCTAGTCACGGAATTCCCCATCCTAGCAGCAGTAGTTGGCAGATCCCTCAACCCACAGGTGCCAAAAGGTCAGTGATAGGGTTTTGCAGCTGGCCAAGAAGGGAAAAGGACCTTTCCACAGTTCTGGCCTCAGGCAAGTGGCAGCAGTTCCCACAGTAGCCAGTAAAGCCCACTGCATCCATTGTTGGACGGTAAAAATCCCTTGGGGCACTGAGGAGCTGAATATTACCTCAGACCTGTGTAGAGGCCCTGAGGGAACTGTTCTTTATCTCACACTGAAGGGTGGCCCGGCCCATCCAGCTTCTCTGAAAATCAGCCTCCAGTGCTAAGTTGGCGGAACTGGAGGCTAGGTGGCTGTGAAGAGGAAACTGCTAAGATTCTGGGCACAAAAATCTCTTCTGCGCCCAGACCAGTGTACACGCTTGATTGTGCCACCTTGGAGGAACCGAGAATTTACAGATTCCCAGTACACCCTACTCTTGACAAATGACCCAAAAGTCAAGTAACTGGTTGGGAAAATGCCCAAAAAAGGGAAAAAAATACTATAGAAAGTTACTTTCTTGGTGAACAGATATCTTCTCCCATCCTTTCAGATGAGGAAGAACAATGCTTACCATCAGGGAAAGAGATAAACGTCAAGGCTTCTGTATCCCAAACAACCAAAATAAATATTCAATGGGCTCAGGCCATGGAATAGCTCAAAAAGGATTTTGAAAATCAAGTTAGACAGGTGGAGGAAAAACTGGGAAGAGAAATGAGAGAGCTGCAAGAAAAGCATGAAAAGCAGGTCAACACCTTGCTAAAGGAGACCCCAAAAAAATGCTGAAGAAAATAACACCTTGAAAAGTAGGCTAACTCAATTGGCAAAAGAGGTTCAAAAAGCCAATGAGGAAAAGAATGCTTTCAAAAGCAGAATTAGCCAAATGGAAAAGGAGGTTCAAAAGTTCACTGAAGAAAATAGTTCTCTCAAAATTAAAATGGAATAGATGGAGGCTAATGACTTCAGGACAAACCAAGAAATCACAAAACAAAACCAAAAGAATGAAAAAATGGAAGATAATGCGAGGTATCTCATTGGAAAAACAACTGACCTGGAAAATAGATCCAGGAGAGACAATTTAAAAATTATGGGACTACCTGAAAGCCATGATCAAAAAAAGAGCCTAGACATCATCCTTCATGAAATTATCAAGGAAAACTGCCCTGATATTCTAGAACCAGAGGGCAAAATAAGTATTCAAGGAGTCTATCGATCACCACCTGAAA
>CM053769.1:692693522-692716132 GCA_028658325.1 Potorous gilbertii | reverse complement strand
TAGACATCATCCTTCATGAAGTTGTCAAGGAGAATTGCCCTGATATTCTAGATCCAGAGTGCAAAATAAGTATTCAAGGAGTCTTATCGATCACCGCCTGAAAGAGATCCAAAAAGAGAAACTCCCAGGAACATTGTGGCCAAATTCAGAAGGGACCATGAACTGCTCACAGGAACAAGGAGCTCTCCTGGAACAGCTGAAGAGGGAAATAGAAGAGAAACTGGCCAATGATTCTGAAACTATGAGAAAAGAATTCTATGAAGAGAACAGTTCTTTAAAAAGGAAAATTGAACAAATGAAAAAGGAAGCACAAAACCTAACTAGGAAAATTGGACAAATGGAAAAAAGTACAAAAACTAACTGGAGAAAATAATTTCCTAAAAGGAATAATTGGACAGATGGAAAAGAAGATGCCAAAGTTAAATTAAGAAAACAATTTGATAAAAATTAGAATTGGACAAGTAGAAACTAATGACTCTATGAGACATCAAGAATCAGTCAAACAAAATCTAAAGAATGAAAAGATAGAAGAAAATGCAAAATATCTAACTGGAAAAAAAAACAGATCCAGGAGAGAAAATTTAAGAATTATTGTCCTACCAGAAAGTCATGATGATAAAAAGAGTCTGGACAGTATCTTCGAAGAAATCATCAAGGAAAACTGCCCAGAAGTGCTAGATACAAAAGGCAAAATACTCATCAAAAGAATCCACCATTCACATCCCAAAAGGAATCCCAAACTAAAAACACGAAGAAGTATTGTTGTCAAATTCCAGAACTATCAAGTGAAGGAGAAAATACTACAGGCAGCCAGAAAGTAACCATTCAAATATTGAGGAGCTATAGTGAGGATCACACAGGACCTTGAAGTGTCTACATTAAAAGATCGAAGAAAATGGAATATGATATTCCGTAAGGCAAAGGAGCTGGGGCTACAACCAAGGATCAATTACCCAGAAAAGTTCAGCATAACATTTCAGGCAAGGAGATGGACCTTATTCAGTGAAATAAGGGATTTCCAGACCTCCCTGACAAAAAGGCCCGAACTCAATAGAAAATCTGATCTTTAAATGCAGGTCTCAAGAGAGGCATAAAAAGATAAACAGGGAAAAAGAAAAACTTGTTACTCAATTGGGCCAAACTGTTTACCTCCGTATAAGGGAAGATGATACTTGTTATGAGAATTGTACATCTATTATGAAATATTAAAGGGATATACATAGACAGAGGGAACAGGTATAAAGTAAATGATGTGATAATAAAAATGTGATTCAAGAATGCGAAGGGACTGGAACAGGAGATTTGAAAAGGGGGAAGCAGAAAATGGCAAACTACATCACAGAAAGAAGTACAAAATTATATTACAGTAGAGGGAAAGAGAGGAGGGAGATGAGCATTGTGTGAGAGGTACTCTCATCTGATTTGGTTTAAGAAGGGAACAATAAACTTAATTAAGTATATAAATCTAACTAGCTCTATAGACAGTAAGAGGGGAAGGGGAATGAAAGGGGAGGGGAATTGGGGGGGGTGAAAGAAGGTAGGGAAGGCTGCAGGAGGTGGTGGTCAAAAGTGAAAACTCTATTGAGGAGGGGAAGGGAGACAGGAGAACTAAAAGCACAAATGATGGGAAAGAGGATGAAAGGGAAGACACAGATTTTAATCATAACTGTGAATGTGAATAGAATGACTTCTCCCATAAAACAAACATGGATAGAAGAATGGATTAAAAGCCATAATCCAACAATATGTTGTTTACAAGAAACATATTTGAAACAGGGGGATACACATAGGGTAAAGGTAAAAGGTTGGAGCAGAATATATTGTGCTTCAGCTGATGTAAGAAAAGCAAGGATAGCAATCCTAATCTCAAACAAAGCAAAAGGTAAAACAGTTTTAATCAAAAGAGATAAGGAAGGAAACTATATTCTGCTAAAAGGCACCACAAACAATGAAGCAATATCATTATTAAACACGTATACTCCAAATGGTACAAAGCATCCAAATTCTTAGAGGAGAGGTTGGGGGAGTTGCAGGAAGAAACAGACAGCAAAACTATACTAGTGCGGGACCACAACCTCCCCCTCTCTGAACTTGATAAGTCTAACTTTAAAATAAACAAGAAAGAATTTAAGGAGGTGAATAAAACTCTGAGTAAGGTAGATATGACAGCTCCCTGGAGAAAACTGAATGGGGATAGAAAAGAATATACCTTTCTCTCATCAGTACATTGCACATATAGAAAAGCTGACCATGTTGTAGGGCATAAAAACCTCACAATCCGGTGGCGAAAGTCAGGGATAGTTAATGCATCCTTCTCAGACCATAATGCAAGAAAAATTACATGTAATAAAAGGCCATGGAAAGATAAACCAAAAATTAATTGGAAACTAAATAATCTAATCCTAATTCTAAATCATATAAACAATCAACAACTTCATTCAAGAGAATGACAGTAATGAGACAAACTACCAAATCTTACGGGATACTGTACAAGCAGTTCTGAGGGGAAGTTTTATGTCTTTGAATGCCTACATCAATAAAATAGAGAAAGAGGAGATCAATGACTTGGGCATGCAGCTGAAAAAGCTAGAAAAAGAACAAACTGAAAATTCCCAAGTAAATACCAAATTAGAAATACTGAAAACCAAAGGAGAGATTAATAAAATTGAAATTAAGAAAACTATTGAATTAATAAATAAAACCAATAGTTGGTTTTATGAAAAAACTAATAAAATTAATAAACCTTCGGTCAATTTGATTTTTAAAAAGAAAGAAGAAAATCAAATTACCAATATTAAAAATGAAAGGGGTGAACTCACCTCCAATGAGGAGGAAATTAAAATAATAATTAGAAATTACTTTGCCCAACTTTATGCTCATAAATTTGACAGTCTAAATGAGATGGATGAGTATTTTTAAAAATACAAATTGCCCAGATTAACAAAACAGGAAGCTGAATACTTAAACAATCGCATCTCAGAAAAAGAAACTGAACAAACCATCAGTGAACTCCCTAGGAAAAAATCTCCAGGACCAGATGGATTTACAAGTGAATTCTATCAAACATTTAAAGAATAGTTAATTCCAATATTATACAGACTATTTGGGAAAATTGGGGAAGGAGTCCTCCCAAATTATTTTTATGATACAAATACAGTTTTGATACCTAAACCAGGAAGAGACAAAACAGAGAAAGAAAATTATAGACCAACTTCTCTAATGAATATAGATGCAAAAATTTTAAATAAGATTTTAGCAAAAAGAATACAGCAGCTTATCATGAGAATAATATATTATGATGAGGTAAGATTCATACCAGGAATGCAAGGCTAGTTCAATATTAGGAAAACTATTAGCATTTTCAATCATATCAATAACAAAACTAACAGAAACCACATTATTATCTCAATAGATACAGAAAAAGCTTTTGACAAAATACAACATCCATTCCTATTAAAAACACTGGAGAACACAGGAACAAAGGGAACTTTCCATAAAATAATAAGCAGGATCTACCTAAAACCTTCAGCAAGCATTATATGCAATGGAAATAAGTTAGATATATTTCCAATAAGATCAGGGGTGAAATAAGGATGTCCATTACCAGCACTGTTATTCAATATGGTACTAGAAATGTTAGCTGTAGCAATTAGAGAAGATAAAGAAATTGAAGGAATTAGAATAGGCAAAGAATCACTCTTTACAGATGATATGATGATATACTGAGAGAATCCCAGAGATTCAAGTAAAAAACTACTTGAAATAATAAACAACTTTGGCAAAGTTGCAAGTTACATAATAAACCCCCACAAATCTTCTGCATTCCTATATACTAGTAACAAAGCCCAACACCAAGAGATAAAAAGAGAAATCTCATTTAAAGCTAGGGTAGACACCACAAAATATTTGGGAGTTTACCTGCCAAAACAAACCCAGGGACTATATGAGCACAATTACAAGATATTTTTTGCACAAATAAAGTCAGATCTAAGTAAGTGGAAAAACATCAGTTGCTCATGGGTAGGCCAAGTCAATATAATAAAAATGACAATTCTACCTAAATTAATTTACTTATGTAGTGCCATACCAATTAAACTATCAGATAATTATTTTCTAGAGCTGGATAAAATAATATAAAAATTCATCTGGAAGAACAAAAGGTCCAGAATATCAAAGGGCCTAATGAAAAGAAATGCTAGGGAAGGTGGCCTAGCACTACCAGATCTCAAATTGTATTATAAAGCAGCAATTCTCAAAATCACTTGGTAGTACCTAAGAAACAGAAGGGCAGACAAGTAGAATATGCTAGGTACTCAAGATACAATAGGCAAGGAATATAACAACCTCCTGTTTGATAAACCCAAGGACCGCAGATTCTGGGAATTTTTGTTCGTCAAAAATTGCTGGGAAAATTGGATAACAGTGTGGCAGAAACTAGGCATAGACCAATGCTTGACACCATACACAAGAATAAAATCCAAACAGGTACACAATCTAGGTATAAAGATTGATACTATGGACAAACTGGTGGAGCAAGGAACAGTGTATTATCACATTTATGGAGAAGGGAAGAATTTTTGACTAAAGAAGAAATACAGCATTATGAAGTTCAAGATGGATAATTTTGATTACATTAAACTGAAAAGTTTTTGCACAACCAAACCCAATACAACCAAAATTCAAAGTCCTCATTTCTAAAATATATAGAGAACTGAGTCAAATGTACAAAAATGCAAGTCATTCCCCAATTGATAAATAGTCAAAGGATATGAACAGGCAGTTTTCAGAGGAAGAAATTAAAGATATCTATAGTCATATGAAAAAATGCTCTAAATCACTATTGATTAGAGAGACACAAATCAAAACAACTGAGGTACCACATCACACCTATAAGATTAGCAAACATGACAGAACAGGAAGATGATAAATGTTGGCGAGGATATGGGAGAGCTGGAATACCAATTCATTGTTGGTGAAGCTGTAAGCTGATCCAACCATTCTGGACAGCAATTTGGAACTATGCCCAAAGGGCTACAAAAATATGCATACTCTTTGATCCAGCAATACCGCTTCTAGGACTGTATCCCCAAGAGATCATAAAAATGGGAAAAGGTCCCACATATACAAAAAATATTTATAGCAGCATTCTTTGTGGTGGCCAAAAACTGGAAATCAAGGGAATGTCCATCAATTGGGGAAATGGCTGAATAAATTATGGTATATGAATGTAATGGAATACTATTGTGCTGTAAGAAATGATGAACAAGAAGACTTCAGAGAGGCCTGGAAAGACTTATATGATCTGATGCTGAGTGAAAGGAGCAGAAGCAGGAGAACTTTGTGCACAGCAATGACCACAGTGTGCGAGGGTTTTTTCTGGTAGACTTGAAACTTCACAAGAACTTAAAAAAATTCCCATTGGTCTTTTAAGGCAAAATGCCTTCTACATCCAGAGAAAGAACTTTGGAATTCAATCACAGAATGTAAGAGATCATTTTCTTTTGTATTACGTTTTGGTTTGTTATATGATTTTTTCCCATTCATTTTAATTCTTCTACACAGCATGACCATAGTGAAAATATATTTAATAGGAACATATGTGTAGAACCTATATAAAATTGTATGCTGTCTCAGGGAGGGAGTGGAAAGAAGTGGGGAGGGAGGGAGGAAAAAATCGAAATTATATGGTAGTGATTGTATAACACTGAAAATTAATAAAATCAATTTTAAAAAAAAGGAAATGGCAAGTCACTCCAGTATCTTTGCCAAGAAAACCCCAAATGGGTTCATCAAGAATTGGACACAACCCAAAAGACTGAAAAAATCCAACAAAGGTCTACAGTTTAAAAGCCAATTAATATGGGCATGAGTCTTCCTGAGAGGTGCACCTTTCAATTGCCTGGTCACAAGAAGATAGTGTTAGGCAAGCGGGGGTCAATGTTCTGGGATTCTATTTATGAATGACATGACTCAACAACTACTATGTTATTGGATACAAGGTTTTAAATAAGGCACAAACAGTGGATGAGTGAAAATTATGGTAGGAACCAGTTCTCTGCCATAGTCATCACACTCTGCAAGAATTCTAATTCCCTATTTTGTTTTAAGACCAGCAGGTGTGAATGTATCCCAGAAAACCAGAGATTTCCCAGGATCCAACAAGAACACTCCTTCAGGCTCATCAATCTTTTTTTATTAGATTAAAAGATCCTTGAGGGCAGGGGACATGTTTTACTTTTCTTGAATTCTACCTCCTCCCAATATTGTGATGGATAGCCAGCAGATGTTTAATGAGGAGGTAATAATTTTTTTTAAACTAAATTTATCAAAACTTCTTGATATTTACCCATTACAATCCTGGATAATTGGAGATGAGGAAGGAGGCATTTTTGTTGTTATTGTGTTTAGCTGTGATAACTCAATGCAGAGCCCTTATGGTGTGCTGGCTACATAGCTGTGAACTGCAGGCTAGGATGAACTGGCCACCATCTGTTCTAGCCATCTATTTTTATGAGAAATGTTTTCATCATAAACTTTTTCATTATCAAGGACAGCAAAGCCACCACAATCAGACTGTAATATAGTATACTTAAAATGGAGAGGAAAAGAGAACGAAAATGGAAAAAGCAGCCAGGATAGCTCAAGTCCATGATGGGAGTGACAAAATTTTGAGGGTGTGAAAGTAATATCAGTTTCCAAAGAATCTGAAGGAGATAAAAATATCAAAAATGTGAAAACCCAAGAAAACTACTGTTCCCTATGTCAATTTTGACATGTTTATACAATTTTCATAAGATTAAACTACATGTTTCAAGGCTATCTTTGATGGGAGTATTAGAAGGGAAAAGTTAGTATACTTTCATAATAATATTCCACAGTAGACTACATCTTTACTATCGAACAATGTCTGAAAGATGTAGAGACAAAATCCTACTATGCTTACTGTTTGTTGCCTATTAAAGAGCATTCGATTTAGTAGAAAAAAAAAGTCTATTACCCTCAGTTGAAGTTTTTACTTCCAAAGTTCTTTCTAGCACCTTATTAGAAATCAGGATTCAGAAATGGAATCATCACAGAGAAGTGTCAGACCCAGAGTGCAGCCTGAGGCACATTTTTCTAGAACATGGCCAGTTCAGAAATTTGTTTTGTTTGATACACTTATGTAACTGAGATAGTAGTTTTTCTCACTTTCTCCGTGGGGTGGGATGAAGGGGAGTGGGGAGAAAAGCAAAGGAGGGGAGAGGAAGACAAGGCAGATCTCTGGGAAGGAAAAATATAATTTAAGGTTTAAAAAAAATAATCGGATCATTCTGCAAATACCTTCTGATGATGAAAGAAATAACATGATCAAACTAAACATATGATTCAGTCAAGTTTTAATATTAAAATCTTAGGCTGGTCAAGCATTTAGATCAAGGTTTCTCAACCTGGGTTCCATGATTTGGTTTTTTTTTTAATATTCTGGTAATTATATTTCAATATAATTGGTTTTCTTTGTAAACCTATGTATTTTAAAACAATTTTCTGAGAAGAGATCCAGAGAATCCCTGATCTGGACCTTAACATTTTCAATAATCTTAGTAGATTATCAGCAAAAGCCCTTTAAGAGCATTAGCAGTTAGAGGGTCAATGCCTTCGTTCATTCATTCAACAGTCACTAAATGACTACCTACTACGTGCAAGGCATCATGCTGGATTTTGTTGGGAATATAAAGAAAAATATGACCCAACTCCCTGCCTTCATGAAGCTTAAAGTCTCAGAGGGGAGATAAGAAATGTACACAAATAACTATAAAATAATACGGAAGTGGAATAAAGGGAGTTATTACTTTTAGTTGGGTGTAGGGTAAGGAAGAAATCAGAGAAGTCTTTGTGGAGGAACAGACTCAGCAAGGCCCAGACTGCCAAGGGCCACGGCTTCTGGAATCCCCACTGATTATCATCTAGGTATGTGGGCTCTTTCATCAGAACCTTTTCTTCATATGAGTATTATTTAAAAGCTTTCACTTTCACCGACTTACCTAAATACACACAGGGGAGCCTGTTTTGCAAGGCAATTTCCTGGGCCCGTAAGTGTTTTTTCACTGTCACTGGGTAATAGGACCCACCTTTGACAGTTGCATCATTGGCAGTAATCACACATTCCACTCTGAAAGACATAATAGCAGCAGAACGTGAGAGGTTTCTGCAAAATTAAGGGCCAATTTCATTTTCTCATTACAAGCCATCCTGCCACAGTTGTCTATTTCAATTCAATAACTATGTATGAAATGCCTCTGCACAGCTCCCAACCCCCAAGACTTGCAATGGCATATTTATTCTACTTATAGTTATAGAGGTACGTATCTCCTCCACCAGAACAGAAGCTCCTTCGGTGTTTCTGGGTATTTAATCAATTATTAATTAGGCTACCCAGCAATCAATACACCGATGGTCCGTGGTTTCTCTCAGTAACAAAAGATGACCCATGGAAATCCTGAAAGCCATAAATACCTTTTGAAAGGAAATGTCCCTGTCAAGTGGGAATCAGTCCTGATGGGTGGGTGGACATTTAATGGAGAGATGAGTTAGAAGTTTTCAAGCTCCTCCAGCTGAGACCACTGCTTGGTTATGAGACTTAGACGCCTCAACAATCGGGGCAGGGGAAGCCATTTTCATCCAGATCTCTCTGGCTGGTGTTTTCCTTTATGAGCTAGGTCACCCAAAACTCAAATGGAGTGGTACAAGGACAGGGGGCCCCTTTCCGTGTAAGACTATTTACATTCTAAATGTAAATAAAAGTTGTCTCCTAATTGGTTGGGGTCCCACCAAAGATGGAAGAGCATGTTTCCTTGAGGGCGAGGGATAATCTCACCCATCAGTCATGTCCTTCAGAGATTTACTTTTTACAGGAATTGGGTCTTAATGAGGAAATAAAGGAGAAAAGCCTGGATCCCAATTTAATAATTGGTTATTAATATAATAGTAAAATAATACTTTCTCTCATTTGTTATCTAAGACTAGAGCTGATGAGAAACTAATTCTGAATTATATATAGATCTTGGAGTTATCTGCCTAAATAATAATGAAATCCACAGGAACTGACAAGGTTACTAAGTAAAAAAATATAAAGAAAAAACAGGGTCCCAAAGAGAGAGCCTGAGGTACACCTACAGCTGGGGGGGCAGTGTGGAAATTACATGAATTATGAAATAGTAAACAAGACCGAGAAAGAACCCACAGACGGTTAAGTAGAGAACCAAGAAAGAACAATAAAAAAATTTAAAGAGGAATATTCAGAAAGAGAGGTTAGTGCAAAGTATCAAATGCTGCTGTGATGTAGGAAAGGACTGGAATCTGATCAGCCGTCAGATATGTCAATTAAGAGATCACTGGTGACTTTGGAGTGATGAAGTCGGAAACCAGATTGAGAAGGGGGTAAGAGGAGAGAAAGTGGAAACAATGAAGGCAGATAGCTTTTCCCCCAAGTTGGCTATGAAAGGGAGGAGAGATCTAGGAGTTTAGCTCTAATGAGGATGGAGGACTTTTCAGATATGATGACAGGCCCCAGGGAAGAAGCCAACAGATAGGGAGAGATTGAAGATTATAGAAAGAAAGAAGTGGTACCTAGAGAGGCCATCTCTAAAAGAGGCCAGCAGGGACATGATGAAGCATTTATTAACCAGCTTTTATGTGCCAGAACACCATACTTTGGGATACCAAAGTAAGACTGTTAATGCCCTCAAAAAGCTTACATTCCAATTGGGAGATAAAATGTATTTTACAGCTATGTAAACAAAGTATCTATATAAAACAAGCAGTGATTATGCCATGGTAGAGACCAACAACTAGGGGGGACTCAGCAGTGTCCTCTTTAATAAGGGGGCACATAACCAGAGCCCAGAAGGGAGGCAGGGGTTCCAAATGGTAGTGGTAAGAAAAGGAGAGCATTCCAGGCATGGTAGTAGCAGAACACAGAATATCATATATGGGGAAAAGGAAACAGGCCAGTTTACCTCAAGTGTGGAAGTATCAACAGAAATAATGTGTAACCATCCTAGAACTAAAAAATGCAAACAGATGGTACAGGGGTTTGCATTTTATCCTAAAGGTGACAAGAAGCCACTGAAGATTCCTGAGCAGCAGAGTGACCTGATCAGTCCTGTATTTTGGGAGCAGTCATTTGGCAGTGGTGCAGGATAGACTGGAGAGGTAAGAGACTGAATGCAGAAGTGCAGGGGATATATATCTGTTCTTCCACTGATAATTCAGATTAGATAGAAAGGAAAAAGGAATTTGGAGATGGAAGCTACCTTGAAAACATTTAGAAGGGTTACATTTAAACCTTCCCTACAAAGAATCTCTAATCAACAAAAATTCTGCAAATCTAACATGGAGAGCAAAGTTCTAGACACTTTCACCACATGAAAAGTCTTCTTTCCACAATGAGTTGCACAGTAGAAGACACGTAAGGTCCTTACCCAGACACTCGGCCAATGCCTGTAATAATTCCACCTGCTGGGACCTCTTCATTAGCATATAACTGGTAACCTGCAAACTGGGAAAACTCCAGGAATGGAGATCTGCAGAGGGGAGGATATTATGTAAATTACTATCATCAAACAAAGATAACACAGGTTTTAAAAAATGTTTTTAACATAAAAGGTATTTTTCTTTATTGCTAATCGTCAAGTGTGGTACATTATAAAGATATTTCCAAATGAAGATGAAGAATTGCAATTTTGTTGGTTAAAATGATAATTATAAGAAATGAAATCTCATTATCATTAGTCAAATAATATAAACATTTATTAAGTATTAATTATGTGCTAAGAAATGCACTAAGTGCTGGGGATACAGAGAATAACAAAAGACAGTCTTTGTTTTCAATTACTCCACAAGGCTACTCATTCTAACAACTATATGAATTAGGAGAGGTGTTCTGCATGAGCATTTAAAAATATACTAACCCTGGATCTAGGAGTCTGTCAACTCTTTCTCTAGGGAGCAGTTTTCCTCTGGCCTTGTGAAGTTCCCGAGCATTCTTACTACCTCCTATGACAATGAAATGATTCGTTAGCATTACAATAAATACTGTCATTTACATAGGCCTTTAATTTAAAGTATGTAAAACACTCAATATATATTTTCATTTGACCCATAACTCTTCTATGAAATAGGTAGTAAAGGTAATACCCTCTTTTTACAAATGAAAAAAATGACATGAGGTTTAAAGGTTTTAAGTGATTTGCCCGTGGCAACACAGCCAGTGTCAGATGGAAATGGAACCCGAATCATCCCAATGCCAAGTCCAACCTCCTGCTTCTATGCTGCCTATTCCTACCCCAAAGCAGGTACTACAGGCTATTACCTATATTTAACGTACTAGCAAATAAGCAAGCTAACACTTTAAATAAAGGCCTAAAGGCTCTTTTTAAAAGTTTAAGATAACACTTAAGGAGACAGTTGATTCTTGCAACTGATTCTTTTGCTTATAAGCTACTGACTTCTGACAACTGCAATATCACCAGTGCATGGAAAATGATGTTTCCCAACACATTTTTCACCTTCTTCTCCTGTAACACCTTTGCACTGAAATCACAGAGTAATTTATATATGTGTGTGTGTGTTGTGTGTATGTGTATATATATATGGTGTAGGTGTGTGTATACATATGCATATATATATACATATGTGTGTATTTATACACTGTCCTTGCGCACAGTAGGCATTTTTACTAAATGCTTATTAAGTGAACAAATTTTCTTTGTGATCAAAGAATTTACCAACAAGGGCACTATCATCCTTACAAGCACCAAGCTCCACAACCTCAGACACTCCCACCTCCCATATCCAATCACTGGTTAAATCTTGTTGATTTTACCACCACAACATCTCTGGTATCCATCCATACCCTTTTCTCTACTTCAGACTCTCATCACCTCTCACCTGGACTATTATAAAAAAAGGTTCCCTGCCTCAGGTCTCTTTCCCTCTCTATCCTACTACCAAAGTTCCTAAAGCAAAGATCTATGTCACTTTAAATTCAAGAAGTTCCAGCAGTTCTCATGCCTGTAAGATCCAATGCCAACTCCTCCATCTGTCATGAAAGCCTTTGATAAAAGGGTCCCAGCCTCTCTTTTTTAGGCTTATTACACATTATCCCACACACTGTATACTGTCCAGTTCAGCAGGTCCACATGCTATTGGCAAAACCTGACATTCTACCCCTCACATCTGTGTCACTAGAATACCAGACTGTTCACCATTCCAAGAAGTCTTCCCTCCTCAGCCCAGCCTCCAAGAATCCTTAAGCTCCTCTGAAGCTCCATTAAAGTACCATTTCCTACACAAATGCCTTTCCTACTCCCTTCACATTTTCAGGTTGTAAACAAGTTTTCTCTCCAAAAGAATGTAAACTCCTTGAGAGAGCATAACACCTCACACATAGTAGCATTTTTACTAAATGATTATTAAGTAAACAAATTTTCTTTGAGATCAAAGAATTCAAAGTTAAAGAGCCAACCTACAAGTGATAAGACTATGTTTAAACTGGTCCTCAGAAAGCAGACATAGTTTGTTATTAGGGCCATACTCAAAATTTTGGTAGCATGGTTAAAAAAAAAAAAAACCAGAATCTGCACTCTGCTGGCATAGTCTTTGAGAATCCTAGGTCACCTCCATCCCATGGTAAGGTATGATGATGGGACCCTGAAGGCAAATGTAGGTGACGATTAATAAATGTTTGCTGACCAAATGACTGGGCAGAAGTACCCTCTTTAACCCTAAACTTTCTTCAATGGAATTAGGTAGTCCATTAAAAAAAGTCCTCTCTCAGAAGATAATCCAAATTTTTTTGGTCTCCCTACAACTATACTGCTGACAAATAAAATGGCAATTCAGCATTCAACAAGCACTAAAATATGTGTAGCACTTTAGTAAATGAAATTAAATAAGATGCTCAGTTCCAGTACTTAAGGCTTTGTTAATAAAAAAGCTACAAATAGTTCCTTACTCTTCCCAGATAAATGATTAAGGCTCCAAAAAGCAATATTAAAGGCTGAAACATAAGAGAACTTGAAGACTGTAAAATTCAAAGGAAATCTGAAACAAAGGCAAAAATGACAAAACTGGGGGAGGAAAAGAAAAGGAGAAGAAGGAAACAATAGGCGACACAAAGCCAGCTATTCTACGCAATCCTTTCCATTTAACAAGTCTTCCTATCAACAAAAACATTTTAGTTCATTATTCTAAAGTGGCACCTTGAAACCCTGATTTTTCTAATTCCTCTTTATTTTCTCAAGAAAAAATTAACAAGGAAAGTATTTTATTTTGAAATTAGAAAACTCAGGCCCTGCAGTAATAGAAAAAGGAGGAGGAAGGCCAAAACAAATTATATTCTCATCTCTTGTTCTACATGAATATACAAAGAAAAATACCAAGTAAAATACAAAATGCTTAGGAACACAGTAGGAACCCCACCAACGCCCTCCCCAAATCTGACAAATAAGAACTATTGTAAGGCCATTAACCAAAGTAGGTAAAGCATATCTCTGGTCCCTCTTTTGATGTCCACCTGGCAAGCAACCAATACCATTCTCATCTAGTATTGCGGAACTCCTCACCCATCTGTGTCATTCCTAGCTCTCTTCTCCACACAAATGCTCCATGCTCCTGCCCAAAAGACCAAATAATAAGGCAAAACTAGGGATAGATTAATGGGCTAGTGACCCATCCTACGTAATTAGCAAGGTTTCTTTGGAGAAGATGACTTATTCCAAAGGACAGATTATAAAAGCACAGCATTTGAGCTAGAAGTTCCCTTAGAGGTTATCTAGTCTAACATTTCATTTTACACATAAGAGAATCGAGACCTGCAGTAGAATGATTTGCCCAAACTAACACAAGTAACTGAACTCAGATCCTCCAACTTCACTAGCATTCTTTCCAGTGCAACACAATGCTTACAAGGACTTCTATAGAGCTAGTTGAAGAGCCTGACAAACCAAAGAGGCAGACAGACACCTCTTCAAATTACATCATGAAATACACCTCTTACTCTGCCTAGGAATAGCTCAAACTTTAAAAAAGACTAAATTTCTTTTCTGACCCATAAAATAATCAGCAAGTATTTATCAAGTACCCATTAGAAAATAAATTCCTTTGGAACAGCAATTGTTTCATTAATTTTATTTGTATCCCCAGCATCTAGCACTTAAATGCTTATTGATTAACTGACTGATTGATACAGTGTGCCAAGCACTATTCTAGACATTGGGGATACAAAAAAAATTAAAAATAGTTCCTGTCCACAAAGAGGCTACATTCTACTGACAGAAATAACATGAAACTATATGAATAATTACAAAACATATAAAAGTGAAAGTTATTTTGGAGGAGGAGAAAAATATTAGTAACTGAGGGAAATGGAATGGCCTTATATAGGAAGTAGATTTTTATCTGAGTTTTTAAGGAAGTTGAAGATTATAAGAGGCAAAGGTTAGGAGGAAGCACATTGAGGCCAGGCCAACAGCAGAGAAAAAAAGTATAACCTGTATGGAAGAACAAGGAGGCCAGTTGGGTTAAGACTGAGATTGTAAAGGGGGACACGGCATAATAAACTGAGAAAGAAAATTGAGGCAAAATTGTAAAAGGCTTGAAATGCCAAACAAAGGAATTTCATCCTGGGGACATAAGGAAGTCACTACAACTTTGAGGCAGGAGAGAACCATGGTCAAACTTATTCTTTGGGAATATCCCTTTGACAAATCTTCTCAGGATAAAATAAAGGCATAAAATTAAATTTTTAAATAGATGTCACTATATTTACCTAGCCTGATATGCTCTGCTCGCTCATGAAGTTCAGTTACTAAAGCTTTCATGCGTTCATAGTTTTCCTAGAACAGATTGAAAAAAAAGAATTTAAAAGTTATGGGGAAATAGATAAATGGTCAAAGGCTATGACAGTAGTAATAGCAGTAGTGGTGGCAGCAGCAGCAGTAAACGTCATCATCTTCATCACAAGTATGCAAAGGTCTTTCCATGTTAATTCATTTGACCCTCAGAACAACCCTCCAAGGTAGGCACTCTTATTCTGCCCATCTTACAGGTGAGGAAACTGAAACTGAAAGTTTAAATGATTTCATTAAGGTCATACAACCAAGAAGTATCTGAGACAGAATTTGAACTCAGGTCTGACTCAGTATCTGGTGCTATCTCCACTCCATCTACCTAAAGAAACACTAATTAAAAGAATCACAGTCTACTATAATAACAACTGTATGAAAAAATGCTTCAAATCATTAACAATAAGTGCAAATCAAAAAAGTCTGGTTATTTTTTTCTCCCTGAAGCATCACTCTCTTTCATTCTATTAATATACTAAGATAAATTACTATTCAGTTATATGGATAAAGGGCTTTCTTAAATATGCTGTAGTTTATGAGGTGCTTTAAGGTTAACAAAACACTTTCCTCACACATACACTGTGAGGTAGCGAGTGTTACCCTCACTTTCCAAATCGATTTCTCCATCCAAATAAAAATAAATATACAAGACTATAAATACTAAGCAATTAAATGAGGGAGAAATTGCTTAAGGCTGAATGGATCAGGGAAGACTTCACTGAATCTTAAAGGATGGGGAGGATGTCTTCAGACTGAGTATCCTA
This sequence comes from Potorous gilbertii, assembly GCA_028658325.1. Taxonomy (NCBI): domain Eukaryota; kingdom Metazoa; phylum Chordata; class Mammalia; order Diprotodontia; family Potoroidae; genus Potorous; species Potorous gilbertii. Next base: position 692,700,483 of record CM053769.1, on the reverse strand, counting down.
GGTACAGTAGTGACCATTTCAGCCTTGGGGTGAAGTAACCACTTCATCTTAAAACTTGTGCTAGAGAAGGAAATGAAAGGCTGACATAATCTTATAAGCACCCTAACTTCGGAGAGACCATATTTCCAAGAATTCAAAGAAAGGATGGGTGGGATTCCATGGGCTAAAAGTCTATAAGAGAAGTCAACCCAGGAGCAATGGAGAGGTCTCAAATAAAATTCTGAATGCAAAGAGAAGGTAAAAAAAAAAAACAGATAAAAAAAATTAAAACAATTTTGTCAGGGTCATTCAATTAGTCACAATCAACAAGTACCAGAGACAGAATTTAAACTTAAATCTTCTGACCATCACTCGACATCAAACCACAGTGCCTCCAGGAAGGCACCAGAAGGAAAAGGCAAGAGGTGAGAAAGGTGGGAGAAAAGGTCAGAAACATTTTTCCAAGGGCACAGAAAGGCATAGATCAGTCCACAAGGGTGGAGAGAGTCAAGAAAAAAAAAATATGTACATAACAATCAGGAAACTAGAAAGCAATCTAAATAGAACAAGAGGCCAGAAGGTTCAGGAGTGGGAAGTATGTTCCAATTACACATTAAATAATCCTGTGCTGGAGTGAGTATGAGTCCAGACAGTCAAAAGCATGAATCAAGGGCAATGGTAAACCGCATGTTTCCATCATCAGTTTAACAGCCCCACAAAAGACCCAAACAAAAACATTTGCCCTTCTACTAAGACAAGAGTGATTATGCAGGGAGAAAGTTGGGGAAAGTATCCTATTTGTTATATATGCTCATTTCACCCTTTTCCAAAAAGAAAAAGGGGAAAAACAGCTTCTTTCACTCAAGCATATACTTTTTAAAGAAACCTGACCTTGGGCAAATCACTTAACTTCTATGAGACAACCATAAAATGACAGGATTGCAAGTAAATAATTTCTTAGGTTCATTCTGGTCCTAAAACTCTTACTATTGTGATCTCTGAAATAATCAGCCATTTGTCCAAATAATGTTTTTTAAATTAACCAACTAATCTTTAATTTTGGTAAAAGTCATAGAATGTACCATCAAGAGAGTTCATCTAGAATGTTTTAAGACTGATATTTTAGGTTATATTTTTAAGACAGTTACATTTTGTAAATAATTTGAAGCTACCTCAAAGGAAGGCCACAAAACCTCTCAAGATCTAATATAATATAATATGTACAAATTTTTTTTGTGAATCTATGAGAAGTACTTCAGTCTGTCACAGCTACTCCTTTGCTTTTTCTAGCACCAAAAAGACCCTAATCACCAACCTCATTCCATCTTAAAGCGTATGAAGCAAAATAAATAGGTTGTGGAATCAAGATTAAAAGCAAATTTGCCCTAATACATAATAAGTCTCATCAAAACAATTCTGAAGTTTCCCCTTATACTCAGTTAGTTTGCATGTGTGTGTTTGTCCTTCATTGCCGAAGAAGACCATGCCATCAGAGAAATAATGACATGACTTACACTTGACTTTGTTTTAAGTTAGAAAGGTCTGTGCAGGTCACCAGCCTCACTTCTCCTCCAGAACCATGTGAATCTAGTTACCAGATATTCATCAGGATGACTGGAGACGACCCAGGATGAGGCAGTTGGGGTTAAGTGACTTGCCCAAGGTCACACAGCTAGTGAGAGTCAAGTGTCTGGGGTGAGATTTGAACTCAGGTCCTCCTGACTCCTACACTGGTGTGCTCTATCCATTACACCACCTAGCTACCTATACATATATCATATATATCATATATATCATATATGTATAGAAATACATTATACAACAAAACCCAGCACATTAATTCAAAGGGGAATGAAGGTAAAAGAAATCTTTGGGAAGTGAGCTATATATTTTCTAAATTTCCCACATAGAAAAACAATGCATAGTCACTGTTATTTTCCTAGTTTTTCTATCCATAATCCCCATATGTTCCCATCCATTTTGACATTAGGAAAAGAGTAGAGCTTGGACAAGCTGTCTAATGGCAAGAACTGCAACTTGTCCTCTGTTCCCTTTCCATTTTCTCAGTCCATAGTGTACTGGCATCAATCAAGTTGAACTTGGCAAGTCACTATACCAAGAGGATGGATTTATCTCCTCTATTATACCACTTTAAAAGTCTGGCTCATGATGTACTAACCTACCCTTCTTATAACCCCAGTAGCCAAACAAAGAGAAAAAAAAAACTTCCACTAAACCTCTCTAAAATCTCAGTTATTCACTCACTCAACTACCTTTACTAAAATCTCCAAGGATGACTGGTACCATACTATCCCATGCTGGTTTCATTAGATACTTGACACTCACTAGCTGTGTGACCTTGGGCAAGTCACTTAGCCCCAGCTGCCTCATTCTGGGTCATCTCCAATCATCCTGATGAATATCAGGGATTCAGATGGCTCTGGAGGAGAAGTGAGGCTGGTGACCTGCACAGTCCTCCCTCACTCAAAGCAAAGTCAAGTGCAAGTCATGTCATCATTCCTTTGATGGCATGGTCTTCTTCAGCAACGAAGGACAAACATACTAAATGTGGTCTAAGTTTCCATGCAAATAACATTTTATCATAGCTGTCTCTCTTCTGGTACATATGATTTAATGACATACCAGTTATAGTTCTGAAGAAGACTCCCATAATTCAATCTCAAGTAATTTCTCTGAAAATAATACTTCCACTTACTAGCTGGAGGCTAAGATAAAACTGGAGTAAAAGGAAAGGAAGATAAAAGGAAGAATGTCCGAAAAGGCAGGAAAGGGAATAAACAGATTTGGGAGGAAGAAAAGATGTCAGAATATCTGAGTCTGATGTCTAAAACTTCCAAATGCACAGGGAAAAAAAAAAAGCAAGGTGTTAGGAATTTATAAGGCAGATCTGGGCACTCTGGGGGCCTCTTGTGCTACTGGCAATAAATAACAAATCATTAGTATAACAATTAAAATGATAAGTAATTCATCATTGTGTTGTGATATAGGTTGTAATCTATTTCTGACATAGAGAATAAATGAAAACGATCTTTGCAGTCCCTTTTATAGCTCCTTTAATACTATTGAAAACTTTACTTTTCCTTTTCTGTGATCTTATCAATGCTGTCGAAAAAAACAAATGCTATTTCTCTGTGATCCCATAAAAGTAAATGTAATTAACTTTTAATGACATTCACTACTTTTGAGGTTAATTACTGACCTAATGATATAAAATACCATACTATCCCTTGGTAATTATGATCCTTCTTTGAAATAAGGTCCCTGTTACAAGGGTCACTGCTTATGCTGAAAGAAAAAAGCTCTCTCTTCATTCTGGACCTAGATGCTAACATACAATGAATTTACTGCTGTCAATCTGCAGTAGATCTTGACGCGCTAGAATGAATAAGTTAATCTGTAATCTTTGTTATGAAATACTCACAACAATTCTGAGAAGTAGATGCTATTATCACTCCCTCTTTGCAGCTGAGGAACTGAAACACTAAGGGGTTAAGTGACTTGCCTGGGTTCTTAAAGCTAGACCTATGACTGGATTGGAGTTCAGGTCTTCCTGACTCTGGGCCCAGCACTCAATCCACTGTGCCACCTACCTGCATGTATTAATGGAATTAAAATCTAAAATGTTTTTTCATTCAGGACAAATGACTCGAGTGAGAATGACTCTTTAGATTTCACATGCCATATCCAAATGTATAATCTCTTATCCATGTTAATTTTTTTTGAAGTGTTCATATTCAGTGTGCTTTGTGATTTCATGCACTTCTTTGAATGCTCTTAGAATACTGCATGATGACAGCAATCGTCATCAAAAGTTCATTCACACAACATTCTTGAAAAAGTAAAAAATTTTTTGGGGAGGGTCCATTTTACAGATGATAAAATTTAATGAAATGGCTACCTTGTGTAGGGTCCCACACTGACTCACTAGCAACTTTGCTAGGTAAGTTCAGGTACATCTGCACAGCCTGGAAAATGCTAACATTCCATATTCTGATTTGAAGATTAAAGAGAACAAGAAATAAACCTACTTTTAGAGGAAGCGATGCAACCTTTTGGCCTGTCCAGGGTCCATAAGCCATGATGTTTTTCCATCTCTTATATTTAGTAAAAATTTGAAGATTCTGAATGGAGACTTTGCAAAATGCAACCTTGTGATTGAGTAATGACACTGGTGAATTTGGTTTTTTTTAAATAATTAATTTACTTTTAGTTTTTTAACATTCACTTCCATAAGATTTTGAATTTTCTCCTCCACCCTTTGCTATCCCCTCCCCAAGACAGCACACAGTCTAACATAGGCTCTACTCTTATACATTCATGTTAAGTATATTTTTACATTGGTCATGATATAAACAAGAGTTAGAACTAATGGGGAGAATCACAAGAAAGAAGAAAAAAAGCAAAGCAACAAAAGAAAAGAAGAGCAAATAGTCTATTTCCATCTGCATTCAGACCCCAAAGTTCTTTCTCTGGACATAAATGGTGTTTTTCATCGTTAGACTTTTGGAGTTGTCTTAGATCCCTGCATCGCTGAAGAGAGCTAAGTCTATCAAAGTCAGCCATCATACAGTGTGGCTGTTACTGTTTACAATGTTCTCCCGGTTCTGCTCTCTTCACTCTGCATCAGTTCATAGAAGTCTTTCCAGGTTTTTCTGAAGTCCTCCTCATCATCATTTCATATAGGGCAGTAGTATTCCATTATATCCACATACCACAACTTGTTCAGCCATGCCCCAATCGATGAAGATTCAGTTTTCTATTCTTTGCCACCACAAAAAGAGCTGCTATAAAATATTTTTGTAGATGTGAGTCCTTTTCCCATTTGTATGATCTCTTTGGGACACAACCATAGAAGTGGTATTGTAGGTTCAAAGAGTACGCACAATTTTACAGCCCTTTGGGCATAGTTCCAAATTGCTCTTCAGAATGGTTGAATCAGTTCACAACTCCACCAACAGTGCATTAATGTTCCAATTTTCCCACATCTTCTCCAACATTTACCATTTTCTTATCAAACTGGATAATTTGTAAAATAGATTTTTACAATTTAGAAACATCACTGTAAAATTAATCCCAAACCTTTCTCATGTTTCTTTTTTGGGAAGGAAGAGACCAAAGAAAACAGAGAAAGTGTAATTTTACATAATTGTCAATTTGCATAGATAATAAAGGAGGGATTAGTAGCTAATAAGGAAGTCAAAATGTCCTTCCCATTTTATCCAGATTCCACTGTTGGTCACATAACCCAAGAAAGTCAAACACATAAAGGAAAAGTTCCATGCAAAACAAAATATTTATAACAATATAAACACTTGTTTTGTGGTATCAAAGAACTGAAAACAAAGTAGATACTCATCAAGTAAAAAAGAATGGTTAAATAAATTGTTGTACATGAATATAATTAAATATTATGCAGTGCTAAGAAACAAAGAATATGAAGAATTCAAAAAGCATAGGAAGTTACATGCCTAACAGACTGAAGAAAATATGAAGACCTGGAAGAACAATGTATATGATGCTACAGTAATGTAAATGTAAAAACAAAGAAAAAGAAAACTGAATACTGTGTAATTACAATGACCCAGTATGGCCCTGTAAGAATTGAAAAAAATCAACTCCCCTTTTTAAGGAGGTAGGGACTCTGACTATAGAATACTGCAAATACTGTCACACATGGCTGATGTGTTGATTTTGCTTAACGGCTTTTTATTCTGCTTTTTTAATCTTTGTCACAATGAATCACTCTGACTAGGAAAGGAAGGAGGTCCTTTGTAGGTAATTGTAGGTGATATAACAACAAAAGAGAGCAATTAAAATATTTTAAAAAGAATATATCATTCCAGGGGGCCGAGCCAAGATGGCGGAGTAGAAAGACTCACAAACCCACAGCCCATAATTATCTATAAAAAGAAATCCCAAAAAATTCTGGAACAGTGGAGCCACCCAGCAACGGGGTGAAGGAGATTTCTGTTCCAGAGAGCCCTGAAAAATCAACCCCAAAGGTCCATCGTGCACCCTGATGGGAACGGAGACCAGCCCTGCCCCAGCCACACTGCACTGAGAGGAGCAAGCAAATCAGAGCAGGCTTCAGGGATGGAATCTCCAGCAGCTGCGAAGGTCCCTCCACCCACAGACACACAGGTCAGTGAGAGAGGTCTGGACAGCCTGAGAGGGGAGAGGGGTGTCTCCATAACTTGGGCCCCCTTGGGAGGCAGCTGCAGAGGCAGCAGGCGGCCAGAGGCTCCCAGAGCAGGCAGGAGCTTGGCAGCAGCTCCATTACAAAAGGTCTCTGCATAAAACCCCTGAGGGAACTGAGCCTGGGAGGTGGCCCTGCCCCTACCTGAGAACCTGATTTAATTTTACCCTGAATAGCAGGCAGGCTTGCCACCTAAAGCCCTGAGGCTGGGGAGCAGCATTTGAATCTCAGACCCCAAGCACTAGCTGGGCAGATCTGGGCTGGGGTGGAGAGGAATCTCAGAAGTCAAGTAACTGGCTGGGAAAATGCCCAGAAAAGGGAAAAACAATAAGACCATAGGTTATTTTCTTGGGGACCAGATGATTCTGCCCGTCCTCTCTGATGAGGAAGAAAACTGCTTACCATCAGGTAAAGACGTAAGAGTCAAGGCCTCTGTATGCCAAATATCTGAAATAGATATCCAATGGGCTCAGGCCATGGAAAACCTCAAAAAGGATTTTGAAAATCAAGTTAGATAGGTGGAGGAAAAACTGGGAAGAGAAATGAGAGAGATGCAAGAAAAGCATGAAAAGCAGGTCAACACCTTGCTAAAGGAGACCCAAAAAAAATGCTGAAGAAAATAATACCTTGAAAAATAGGCTAACTCAGTTGCAAAAGAGGTTCAAAAAGCCAATGAGGAGAAGAATGCTTTCAAAAGCAGAATTAGCCAAGTGGAAAAAGAGGTGCAAAAGCTCACTGAAGAAAATAGTTCTCTCAAAATTAGAA
>CM053769.1:692676633-692693022 GCA_028658325.1 Potorous gilbertii | reverse complement strand
CAAATGGGGAGAAAATTTTGGAACCCAAAATTTTGTGAAAATAAATGTAAAACGTTAAATAAATAAATTTATATTTAAAAAAAAGAATATATCATTCCAAACTAAATTTATTTCCTTTCTTTTAAGGATCTCTAACCTGACAGATCAGGAAAATGCTAAAGACTCTTTCCAGTTTAATATTTAATAAAATAGAGCTCATACTATTTTTGTGAAAAAGATAGATATGGGCAAGACAGTGAATTCTCAAACCAATTTTCCACTTTCTCACTCCAAGATGCTAAAAGCAAGAACTTCTATAAAATCAGCAAATAGCAGGAGAGGTTAACATGTATTATTGGTAGTAGTAGTATTGCATTAAGAATAACCTTTCTTTCCTCTCTTTTAAACAAGAGTAAGCTTGGGGTGGGAGGGGAATTTTTCAACAATCCCATGTACAGGGAAAGTTCTCAAACCAGCAGGTCTAGTCACAAGTGACACAAAACATCTCCCACCCACTCTTGCCTGACTCAATAATATTGCAAAAGGAGCAGGAGAGAGATTGCTTAACATCTTCCCAAAGTTCTGGAATCCTTTCCATACTTCCAACCAATCTTCAATTTGCATTTTTAATTTAAAGAACAAATAAAATCCTATATAGCTTTTGATTTTTTTATTATCTCACCTCCACCCTCAATATTAAATAAGTTTTAATCTCAGAGAAAAGCATCAAATATAGAGAAAAATAAACAACTATTAAAGAACACCAAAAATCTTGAAATGGTGTATTCTACAGAAATGTAAACTCCTTGAGGGCAGAGGTTCTAGTTCACTCAGTTTCTGGCACATAATTAAAATGTAGAGCTTCGGTACTGTACGCATAATGGGAATTTAATATATGTTAATATGCAGCTAACTTTAACACCTACCTTATAAAAGGTTCAAAAACAGAATATAAATATATTTATTTCCAGGGATTTTCAAGTATTTTGGTGTATGTGATCTACATGTAGCTAAGCGGAAAGAGGAAGGAAGTTCAACAGGGAAGAAGAATTTCCAGCAGGAAAAATTTGAGAAATTTCAAAACCAAAGAACGAGAAGCTAGAAACTGTCAATATTTCAAACAGGATTTGAGTCCTTTATTCTGCATAAAAATTCAATGCTCTTTCTGCTACATCTTCTTTGGAAAAATTTTCAAAAACCATCTCTATTGGTTACCACTGTGTCTACAGAATCAATGGATTCTTTTTTGTGTGAAAATCTCAGAGTCCAACAATCATATGGAACCCTTACTACATGTGTTGCATAAAGTTAAAGACTTAATAAATGCTCATTCATTCATTTCTATTTTCCACAGTAAGAACAGAAAGAACAAAACTCACATATGCTTACATCTCTGTTGCATCATTCTTTTTTACTGTTACAAATCTGTATGAATCAATGCTATCTGTTTTAAATTATACGATTCTAGAAGATAAGGACTGGATAAGCATGTTTATAACTACTTTTATGTAGCATTCAATGTGCCTTACTAAGATCAATAGTCATAGTTAAGGGATTACTCATTCTCTCAGGTCCACAAACGACATAGGCTTGATTAACACAAAAGATGAAGGAGAAATCTTTTATTTGCCACAATGTGGTTGTACTCAAGACAACCTTGAATTTATTATCTTAATCCCAAAGTAATAAATCTGCTAATGAGGATTATGACTATTTCAATTAGCAAGGAACAGAAGCTTGGGGGTAAAGGGAGCATCAGCATTCATCCAAAACTCAAAACCATTCTTTTCCTTAATATTAAGTACCTGAGAAACTGATAATCAGCTTACCTCATAGTATTCACTATACAGGATAGAATAGATCTTACTGTGGCCCCACTGTCCAGAATTCCTTGTCAAATGAGATTGCTAGCCCCATGAAATAAGTCCAGAAAGTCTTATTCTTTTTTTGCCAGTGTTCTAATTCTGGCTGAAAGTTACTAAAAAATGAGCCAAACATAGCTGGGGCAATGGTCTGTTGTAAGAGAATGGGTTATTTTCACGGGGCCAGCAATACTCTTGGCTAAGAAATCTGGCCAGTAGGCTACAAAAAGATCTATTCCAACATATAAACCATGTAATGGGCAAGTACTCTGTGGGGGTAAGCTGAGGTATTCCAAAGATTTTTCTTATTGACCATGCCACATTCTTGTATTCATCTTGTTAAGTGCCCTTGCCTCCATCTTTTGTACATATCTTTATAAAAATTTAAGTTTATCATTGAGCTATCATTAACATTCACAAGGTAACTCCCATTTTTTTCCTCACCTGAATTGCTTCCCTTTGCATTCAGAATTTTATTTGAGACCTTTCTATTGCTCCTGGGTTGACTTCTCTTATAGACTTTATAGCCCATGGAATCCCAGCCATCCTTTATTTGAACTCTTGGAAATATGGTCTCTCCAAAATTAGGGTGTTTATCAAATTGTCAGCCTTTCATTTCCTTTTCTAGCACAAGTTTTAAGATGAAGTGGTTACTTTACCCCAAGGCTGAAATAGTCACTACTATACCTAGGATACTCAGTCTGATGACATCCTCCCCATCCTTTAAAGCTCCTCCATAAAGTCTTCCCTGATCCATTCAGCCTGAAAGCAATTTTTCCCTCCTTTAATCCCATAGCACTTTATATTCTTGTTTACTTATTCTTATTTGGATGGAGAAATAGATTTGGAATCAGAAGACCTAGGTTTCTATCCTGGTTCTCAGGTTACTTACTTCCTTTGTGACCTTGGACAACACAGTTCACTTCTTTCATTTACTCATTCCTACTGTGTCATTAGACAAATATTTAAGTATCTACTACATGCAAGGTACTATTCACGAGACGCATGTGTGTCTTATGTCATGAATGTGTATCATAGAAGAAAGACAAGCCCATCTCAAAGAATATACAAATAACTATGATACAAGGACAAAGTCCAAGGAAGGAGCCAAAAGACACTTTGAACATGGAAAGATAACTTCACTTGATGGGAAGGGCCTGGGTCTTGGAGCATCAGTTTCCTCAACCATAATATGAGGCTGAGACTAGAAAAAAAGAGGCTAAAAACCTTCTAAAGGATTCCCATTTCCAGTTGTAAAACCCTAGGACCAAACTGTATTTATCTACGCATGTGTCCTATCAACCAACAATTAGACTCTAAACTCCACATTAGTGATTGGCTAATAAGTGGCAGATTCATACCCAGGTTTTCCAAATCCTGGACTCTTTCCATTATATCAGTTTCCTTTCAGGTACAGAGTCCACAGTGCTGTCTCTGATTCATATCATCCTTACATACTAAGAAAACTAGCACTGATTTGCATAAACAATAGTTCATGTTCACATTGGATTTAAGTTACAACGGTTTTACAAATATTCTAATTTGATCCTCAGAACAACCCTATGAGGTAATACAAATGATCTTTAGTATTCTAATATTACAGATGAGGAAATCAGGGTAAGTAGAATGTAAACCCCTTAATAATAGGGACTATTTTTTGTCTTTGTACCTCCAGTCTCCAGACATTGCTGTATCATTCTTTTTGTCCACATGTGTGATTTCACTGGTGTTGGGAATTCCTAGGGCAGAAAAGTCACTCTGTCAATGCAGACAGATAACCAACCGCTCTGCAACTTAGTTTCAGAGAGTTGCCTGAGCTACTCAAAGATCACTTGTGTTTGTCCTTTGTTGCCAAAGAAGACATGCCTTCACAGAAATGATGACATGACTTGCACGTGACTTGGTTTTGAGTGAGGGAGGGCTGTGCAGGTCACCAGCCTCACTTCTCCTCCACAGCCATCTGGATCCGGTGACCAGATACTGATCAGGATGACCGGAGATGACCCAGGATGCACTGGGAGACCTTGGGCCCTTTAGGCCAAGATCTATGCAGGTACTTACTTAGGGTGAGGTAGCGCCCATTCATTGAATAGGCGTGTTTAAGTAGTCGGGGACTCGCACACAGCGGAGCAGGCCGGGACGTCCCGGAGGCCCCGCAGGCCCCGCTCGCCTCTGCCCCACAGCGGGCTCCCCAACAGGCCCGAGACTGGAGGGAAGGAGAGGCCGCCGGCCCTCGCCCCGCCCGGCCTACCTGGTAGAGTGTGGAGCCCGTGTCGATTTGGGAGCCCAGCGCGGCCACCGCGTCCCCATGATAGGGGCGGCTCGGGGCCGCCACGCGGCCGGGGAGCAGCGCCCGGACACCGGACCTCAGGGCGGACAGCATCGCGGGGAGACAGCGGGGAACGGGGAACCGGGCCGGAGGCACCGCGAGCGCAGCTCCGCCCCCCTCCGAGCCCAGCGTGGAGGCGTGGTCACGGGCGGTCACCGATTGGTCAGCACGGCCCCGCCCCCATCTCGCCACAGCCAATAGAGGTTGGCTAATTTTACCTCGCCCCCCGCCCTTAGGCTTTGCTCCTCCGAACCCCGGCCGCCGTCCCAGGCTCTCTGGCGGGCTGCGGGCCGGAAGCCTTCAGCCTTACCGCGTCCTTGCTTAGCTTTCCCGTGTGGGATTGGCCTACCTTTGCCCTAACGCTTGCGCCTCCCACATGTGGGCTTTGACTCTGGCAGGAAGGCACCAAAGGGGCAGCAAAATTACACATTCTGGGAGGTCCTCCCCCAAAAAAGGGAAAAGGGTTGAGTTACTAAGTAATAAAAAATACGCGCGCTAAAAGTGGAGTGATCCGCAGCGTCTGCCTGCAGAAGGTGGAATGCACAGAGAGCCCACGGCTAGATCTGGAGACCATCTAAAGAGATGCCCCCTCCCCACCAAAAAGGGGGCGGGGTGGCTTAGTCACTGAGAAACAGAATGTATGGGCACTGGTAAACATCCGGAGCCGCCTGCAGCGTCGTCCCTGGAAGCTGGAGTTTACAGAGCACTTTGCTAGATCTGGAGGTGGTCTAAAGGCGAGTGAGACAGTACTTACCCTCATGGAGTTTAAGTCAGCGGGTGGGGAGGGGGGAGACATTCATACACAAAGAACACAAGATCAAGCAAACTGTGGCTTCCTAAGCCAAGTTGGAGAGGGCTTAGAGCTTGAGGCTATTAAGGCACGGAAAATTTCAAGTAGTCCAGACCCTTAATTTTATAAATGAGGAAACAGGGTGAAAGTGGAGAAGAAAGTGATTTGAAAAGATCATGCATGCAGCTAATAAACGTCAAAATGCGGGTTTAGCTAGGTCTTCTCAGTCTTTTAACTCCAAATCAAGTGCATCTTCATTTGACTGAATTTAAATCTGAGGATCAATTAAAAATGGAGACTCAAAAGTCCCTCGAGTTTTAGAAAGTCCATTAAATACTGCTCAGATTATAAAGCAAATCAAAGTAATTTTAAGAAGGAAAGAATACTAATAACTAGATCAGGAAAGACTTCATGTTGGAATTGATAACTGATCTATACTTTAAAGGGAGCTGGGAATTTTACAAGGCTGAGGAGAGAAAGGAACATGCTCCAGAAATGGGGGAGAATTTGTGAAGAAGCATCTCTTTTGTGGAGATATAGTAGACAAGAAATGACCACTAATTGGTTATGGGATTTGAAGGGAAGGGAAAAGCAGAAATGACTCAAAGGTTATGAACACAGATGTTGGTTGGGCTACCAAAAAAATGGGAAGTTTGGAGGAGGGATAGATGGGGGAAAAATATTGGTGGAATATTGTTCTTGGATTGGTGTCAATTGGTGCTAGCTTAGTAAGTTTTTGTTTTAAGTTATTTTGTGCAATTTTTGTTCTTTGAAAACTATTAATTAGCATATGCATGAAATGGGCTGGGTTTGCCACACTTAGAAATACCTACCCCCATAGAAATACCTTAGTTCCATAAGAGATAAAGGAGTTGATGTTCAGGGAGAGGAGGAGTCAAGATGGCAGGTCAAAGGCAGGGATTCACCTGAGGTCTCCCCTAAACCTCTCCAAATACATTTCTAAAATAACTCTAAACAAATTCTAGAGCAGCAGAATCCACAAAAGACAGAGTGAAACAAATTTCCACTATAAGACAACTTGAAAAGTCCGCAGAAAAGGTCTGTTGCACCAGGGTGAGAAAGGAGGCATTCCAGTGCAAGCTGCATCAGTGCAGACCTGCTGAGGGCCAGGGTGGAGTGCCGGTGACAAGATCAGCATAGACCTTCGGGGAAACTGTTCTTTGAGACTGTGCTCATTATCATCCAGAATGGCTCTCCGTGCCCCCCAGACGTTGCTGTCTCCTTGAGACAAACAAGAGAATTACAGAAAACAAGGGATATGTAAAATAGATGCCCTTTAGGCTAACAGTCTTTAAAGACAATAAGACTGGCCAAATCTCTAGGACAGGAGTCGAGCAGAGTGTCACTGTAGACTTGCAGTTTCTGTCTATGTATACCATAACCCTCGGATCAATAAATGGAATTGGTCTATCTTTTCCCACCTCCCATGTCTTTCTTCTTCACCACATCACCAAGCCATGTGAGGACGCAGGCCCTCCACTACACAGACCCAGACCCAGGAAATCCAGAGCAGGCCTTGGGGTGATTTAATCAGTGGCAACAGTGGTGGTTTTCAGACCTCTGGGCCCCACAGATGCCAAAGACAACTTAGAAGGCCAGCAAAAAAGGTTTTTTTCACTAAGGTAAGGGACAAACACAGTTCATTGCAAGCCATGCCAGCCCAGACCTAGCCCCAGCAAACCTAGAGCAGGCCCTTAGGTGACTGAATCAGCAGTGGCCGGCGCAGCAGCTGCTTCTGGAGCTCTTCAGCCCACAGACAGTAAGGAAGTCGAACAACTGGTCAGAAGGAGATTACAGGGGCCATTTTGCTAGCACTTAGGCAAGCCCCTGTTGCTTTGCTCATATTCGGATCTGTCTCATAGTTCTGGGTGGCAGTCCCAGGTAGAAGAGGTACACTAGCACAACAAAACTTGTGGTCACAGACCCTTCTCACAGTTCCAGGATAGAAAAGAGTTCTTGTGATCACTCACAGACCAGAGCATAGGCCAGGAGAGTAGTAAACACCTCCTTAAATCATACTACCTTGAAAGAACTGAAAACTTATAGATCCCTAGAAGTATCTCTGAAAGGAGATGCACACAACCCCTGAAGCTTCATACAATGCACCCTCCACCCTGGAAGCAGAGCCCTACTTTAACAAAGAGTGAAAAGTCAAGTAATAGACTGGGAAAATGAACAAACAACAGGGGAAAAAAAATTGACTACAGAAAGTTACTATGTTGACAAAGAAAATCAAAACATACACTCAGAAGAAGACAACAAAGTCAAAGCTCCTCCACCCAAAGCCTCCAAGAAAAATATGAATTGGTCTCAGACCATGGAAGAGCTCAAAAAGGATTCTGAAAATCAAGTAAGGGAGGTAGAGCAAAAATTGGGAAGAGAAATGAGAGTAATGCAAGAAAATCATGGAAAAAGAATCAACAGCTTGGTAAAGGAAACACACAAAAAAATACTGAAGAAAATACCTGAAAAAACAGACTAAGCCAAATAGAAAAGAAGGACCAAAAAGCTCACTGAAGAAAATAATTCCTTAAAAATTAGAATGGAGAAAAAGGAAGTTCATGACTTGATGACAAATCAAGAAACAATAAAACAAAACCAATAAAATAAAACAATAAAATGAGACAAAAGAATTTAAAAAATAAAAGAAAATGTGAATAGTTGGAAAAACAACTAATCTAGAAAATAGATCCAGGAGAGATAAATTTAAAAATTATTGGACTACCTGAAAGCTGTGATCAAAAACAAAAGAGCCTAATCATGCCCTAATATTCTAGAACCAAATGATAAAATAGAAATGAAAAAAATCCATCAATCATCTCCTGAAAGAGATCCCAAAATGAAAACTGCCTGGAATATTATAGCCAAATTCCAGAGTTCCCAGGCCAAGGACAAAATATTGCAAACAGTAAAAAGAAACAATTCAAGTATCATGGAGCCATAGTCAGGATAACACAAGACTTAGCAGTTTCTACATTAAAGGATTAGAGGACTTGGAATATGATATTCCAGAGGGCAAAAGAGCTAGGATTACAACCAAGAATTACCTGCCCAGGAAAATTGAGAATAATCCTTGAGAAGGAAAAATGGATATTCAATGAGATTGTGGACTTTCAAGTGTTCTTGATGAAAAGACCAGAGCTGAATAGAAAACTTAACTTTCAAATACAAGACTCAAGAGAAGCATGAAAAAGTAAACAAAAAAGGGAAATCATAGGGGACTTAATAAGGCTAAACCATTTACATTCCTATAAGAAGATGATATTTGTAACTCATAATACCTTTCTCATTATTAGAATATTTAGATGGAATATATAGATGGAGGGCACAGGTGTAAGTTGAATATGAAGGGATAATATCTAAAAAAATAAAATTAAGGGGTGGAAAAAGAATGTACTGGGAGAAAGTAGTTGATGTTCATTGGCATGAGAATGGATTTCTAGGAGGCCTTCTCCCCTAGACTTGGATAGTACGTTAGATAGTTCAAATGTGTAGAAGGGAGTTGAATTTGAACACTTCATAGTACCTTGTTAAAAGGCATGCATGACCAGAGCCTCCTTGTTGGTCCCCTAGTCCCTATAATGGAAGAAGATTATATCAAAGACAATTACTTCTTGAGCCAGGAAGATCTCTTCAATAAACTATTTAAGGAAATAAAAAGAAATCCTCCTCCTTTTTTGAGCTGACCTCTTTGTTGGGACACAGACAATATTTGCTTTCTCTTAGACTTCCATTCAGGTGAATATATGAAGAGGAGAAGTTTCTTACTCCTGAGAGAAGCAGTGGTGGCTATACTCAAATGACAATGAAAATAAGTGCTTGTCTAGGTGAGCCTGAAACTTGACTTCAAGTCCCTGTCTACCTTTACTGCTTTATATTTGTTTTCCTGAGCACAGATGACAACATAGTAATCTGTGTTTCTGACCATATTACTTTAAGAGTCCTAAAATTACTGTTTCCTTCTTGGAGGAGATGATTGCTATCAGAAATAGGAGCTATACATGCCATGTTGGCTAGAAGATATGAGTGTTGTGTTGCTGCTCAGATAGTAAATGCTGCTCTAAGATAAATATACAATATCTCATATGAAGGAAGATGTTATCTGAATCCATAAAAAGAACTGATAAATAGAATTATGTATAGAATGATTTTACATACACACATTATGTATACATATATGTATGTATGTATGTAGACACATTTTATCTAATGGTAACCATCTCTAGGAAAGGGGTGGAGAGAAAAAAGAAAAAAAGAAATTTCCATGATACTTTTATTATATAGTTAAAAGGAATAGTAAGTTGTAGATAATAGATTTACAATTTCAAATACAATCATCTATTTTTATTATATTATGTTATGGAAATATTTGTTTTCTTCCATAAATTAAAAATTAAATAAAAATTTAAAAATACATCTGATCAGTATTCCCATAAGTTTCCTGGAAATCTTAACTGGTGTGTATGTATGTGTGTGTGCGCATGCACGTGTGTGTTTGTGGTAGAGGATACCAGATATCTACCAAGTTACCTAATAAATCACTTTTCTAAAAGAAACCCTGTTAATTCCTTTTAGAGAGACCCCAAACATGAGGCAAACTAAGCTTAGTTTAAGAGATTTTATCTCAGGATAGAAACAGAATGATCTGTGGAGTTTGAGAAAATCCTGATCCTTTCTTTTTGGGGTCAGGATTCCCCAGTGTTGAACCTGGTCCATATGAATCCTGAGCCAAGGCCTCTTTGTGGAAAGACAGAGAAACTTTAAAAAAAAAAAAAGAGTGAGGAAATTACATAGAAAGAGAGAGTTGTAGGGAAGAAAAGGAGATGGAGAAAAGAAATGGAGCAACTGAGATGTCATGGGATAGTGAGGCAAGCTGTAAGTTGTGTTCTAAGTGGAAAGGCAGAAGGTGGGATGGTGCTAATGTGGCATCCCCAAACCCAGGAGTACCTAGAAGAATCCTGACAACTTAAGAACGAAGCTGAGAGGAGACAGTAGATTCTGACCTGCCCCTATAAGTTAACATACCTTCATACTAGCTGCTGAAAGGACACAGAGAAACTAATTGACTGTTTCTGACTCCTTTGTAAATTTGTCCCTGCAACATTTCTATTACCCATCTGGGAAGATGTGGGATATGGCACCCATTTTTGTATGAGGATGGAGAATGACTCTCCTATTTGAGTACTTGCACTACTCTGACATCTTAAGTGCTTTTTGCAATGGGATTGGTATCTTTTGTGGTATACTAAAAGAGAGTGTCATGCTGAATGGGGGGCGATTTTAATACAAATGTATGTTATACACAACATAACTCTTCATTTAACCAGAACAGACAATTAATCAATTACTTCCCTAATATTTTGAATAAACCAAAGGTGTTTTAATCATTAAACAGGGAACATTGAGAGAAGAGGCAAGTATGTCTGAGTAGAAAGAACAGTGAACCATAAGCTAGCAGACTTAGATTCTACTCTTAGCTAGGTTACCAGTTTATTAGCTAAATGACTTTGGGAAGTCAGTTCACCACTGTAGGCCTAATACAATCAAGATTCAAAAAATGTCAATGGGTTGGAACAACAGACTAAGAAAATGAAATAGGGGGTTAATGTGAATTCTTGCTTTTAAGTGAAAATATTGCACAAGGATGCAGGAGACTTTGCTCAAAGGCAATGTCTGTCAAGGAAAGAAAGGAGTTTAGGCTGTTAATAGACTAACCTATATTATCATGGGATAGTTACTCTCTTCTGTGGCCTTTGGTTTCCCCATTTATAAAATGAGGGAAGCAAACTAGATAATCTCTAAGGTCCCTTCCAGCTCTAAATACCATGATCCTAAGGCATGATCCAATATGGATGCTAAGAAATGAACCCAACTGCCAACACAAAAAAACAAACACAAAAGACCTACTGCCATCAGAGGCTGCATACATGGTGTCTAGTACTGTTCTTGGGGCATTTTAAATTAGAATCTTCCCAGGGAGGGCAATCTGGGACATGAAAGGTCTAGAAATTGTCACGTGAGAAATTACGGAAAAACCTGAGGAAAGTTCACCCTTGAGAAAGGAGGTCATAATAGCTATTCTCAAATATCTGAAGGATAAAGGGGAAGGGAATAAGCATTTATATAGCACCTGCTCTGCTATAGCATTGTGCTAAGAGCTGACCATATCTGATCCTCACAACAAATCTGTGAAGTAGATACTTTGATATCCTCAGTTTACAGTTAAGGAAACTGAGGCAAAGTTCAATTGACTGACCAGCCTAGGGTCACAGAGTTGATAAGCATTTGAGGTTGAATTTGAACTCAGGTCTCCAATGAAAGGGATCAGGCTTCCTTTTCTCATACTCTTCAGCTCAAAAATCCCTAACCAAGAACCTGGGGACAAATTCATTTATAGGAGAAACTACTAGAGTTTCCCAAAAAATGGGAAGGATGTGTTTTTCTTTTAAGTTACTCAATGTACAAAATTAGGTATGGGGCTGGTAATCTATATACAATCCTACACACAAAAGAAATGCTAAACATGAGACCCATGATACACATTTAACAAAACAATTTAAAATAACACTTAGTAAATTAACTTGTATCTACTGTTACAGTGTGTTAGGAGGTTGAGATTTAAATCTCATCAGAACATAATGTAGTTGTCAGGACAGCTAATTAGGTATTCTGTATATCACCTTAACACTGTACTATTCAAAGACTGGAATGGCTGGGCCAGTGGCCAGACTTGGATCATTCATCTCATGGATGGCCATCCTCTCTAAGAGCACTGGAATCTATTTGTCTCCTGGTGTCTTCAGCTCCAGCTAGATGGGAATCAGTACTAGTTACTCTTGGACTCATCCATATCAGAATAGATACTCATTCGTCTAAGATTAATCACAAAAGAACACAAAAGCAGAAAAGACAGGCAAGATTCTAGAAGGTGTAAATTAATCTAATCAACTTTTCCTGCACTAGTTGCCACCTGGGTAAGGTTGCTATGATGCTGGGGTAGAGAGGACCATCCTTCTCTGTCTTTTATTAAAATGCATGATGCCACCTGGAGTATTGAATGAAAGCAAGAGAGCATTGGCTAAGAGCTATATCTTTTAACTGATTCACTCACCACCATCCCCACACTTCTCATCTGTCAAGGGCAGGGAAGGACTAAGGGACCACTTGGGATTTGCCACATCACATTAAAATGCTAAGTATTTTTAGCAATGGGTCACTATATGGTCAAAAGCAGATCCCAAAGCTCCCATGTGATCAGTCAGAGCCAGAAAAGTTCTCTAAGCATGCTTTATGAGAGATGGTATATTTTTCATAAGAAAGGACTTTTAAAACCAAACAAAACCAGAGCTGACCCTAAATGTAATGTGCTATATTGTAAAGTAAAGAGTTTTCCATCACTGAAATTATTCAAGCATTTTTTGGATAACCAGAATCTCTAAAGAAGAGATTCCAAATAGTGTTAGTTGGACTAGACATTATCTGAGTTCCCACCTAAATTAGAAATTTTATGAAATTATAAATCTAAATGCTCTATATTTTAAGACCTATATTTTATAAGAGCTTGTAAACAGTATGTATTCAATAAATGTTAATTGATGAAAATGAAATAGAAATTCAAATATGCCTTCCCCCAAGAATGTCCAAGAAAAAAGTTCCTACATATAACAAAATATTGAAAATAGCACTCTTTGTGGAAGCAAGAAAGAAAAAAAAAGGAGGGACAAAATGCCCATCAATTAGGAAATGGCTGAATAAATTGTGGTGTATGAATGTAATGGGATGTTACTGTGCCAAAAGGAATATAAGCAATTCAAAGATTCATGGGAAGATTGATATGACTTAATAAGGAGTAAACAAAATAAAGAGAACAAAATGCACAATAGCTACAGTAAAGTAAACAAAAGAATTATTTTAAAAAATTAAATAATTATGAAATATAATGGACAATCTGGAAAATTTCTAGGGAAATACACCTTCCTATTCTTAATAAAGAGTAGAGGGACTCTGAATGTGATGTGTAGTTTATATTCCCAGATGTGTTTCTTGCTTCCAGTACTTCTGGGGTTTTTAAATTTTTTACATATGGACTTTTTAAGTGCAGAGACTTTTTGATACTTTTTAAAAATTATTTTTCTTCTCCTTTTGCTTTATTTATTGTTTTAATTAGAGTTGAAGGTTATTTAAGGTGAAATTAACCCAATTAAAAGAAGGTGAGGGGGCTACAATAAAACTTTTTTAACAAAGGAAAGCAAGATGGTAACAGAAAACTAAACAAAGATATTATATATTCTTTAGGACACAGTAAGGAGTTGCACAACAAACTAATCAGCCTTAAGGTCTGAAAAAGAATGGTGATTAGGCAGGAGAGTGGTGAAGTTTGACTAGAAAAGGGGTGTCATGCTGAGTGTTTTACCCTTTTCATCAGTGTCTTTTATAAGTATATAGCTTAAAATGCAATGCCAAGGGAGGGTCACAAAATCATGAATTTAGAACTGGAAAGGAACTTAGAGTAGTATAACCTCTTCATTTTACAGATGAGGAAACTAAGGAAATTTTGTCTTTGTATCTGTTTCTCTGCCTCTCTCTGTGTCTCTCTATCTTTCTGTCTCAGTATCTCTCTCTCTCTCTCTCCCTCCTCTGCCCTCTTTTTCCCTCTTTTCTCTCTCCCCACATCTCTGTCTCTCTGTGTCTGTTTCTCTCTCTGCCTCTCTCTCTTTCTCTCTCATCACCCACATCCAGACCATGGAATATAATGAATACAATCATATTCATGCATTCAACTCAAGAATTTATGAAGCAGTTGTCAGACATGTACCATGTGCCCCAACACTGTTGGAGGGCAAGAATCAAGGCATTGAAGGTCATTATGTACACAGGACACTAAAAGTTTTGTAGCTGTTGCAACTGTTAACTAGTTTCCCTGTCCCTCTAAGGAAGTATAAAAGGATCATGTGTTTCTGTATGCTGGTAGCAAGGGGCATCTTTTTCAACATAGATACAGCCTAACAGAATGCTGAGCAACAACATCTTCAAACTTGGCAAAAGCAAAATAAAATCTTGATTAACACAGAGCCTCTACACTGGAGATATTCCAGGAGATGCATGAGGAAGATGGGCAGTCAGAAGCTAGCTTCCTGTTTTCTGAACCCTATCTACCACCCCTGAATCTGCATATCACCCTGACACCCTCACTAGAGGTACAGAAATAAATATAGCTGAATTTATTTCAAGGATGTCTTCAAATCTGTCTTATCACAATGAAGTACATGAAGCTAACAGAACGGTTTGGTCAAGGCAATGGCAAAAGCTTCATTCCATGACACTTTTAGGATTTAGGAGCTCTCATTCTTCCACTAATGACATTAACTAGCATTCAAATTAATTTCACTGTTTAATGTTTGATTTTAAAAGCCTGTGCCCACATGCTCTGTGAACCAGCCTACAACCACACTAACTTCAAACATGTAGTTTCAGTTTCAATTTCAGTCAAGCCAAGGCATAAAGTATTTCCTGAGAACCTACTGTGTGCCAGCCACTGTATTGGGAGGAGGGGGAATGTGCAGAGAAGGAAAAAACAAGAAAGTGGAAAGAGTAAGAAGATGCCATGGTTCCTACTCTCAAAAAGCTAGTCTGTCATAAGGGAGAGGAGACAAGACATACACATGGAAAACAATTAGAGAATTATTTTTTAAAGTAGGATAGAAAATTAAGTACTTTATTCTGAGATAAAGACAATGAGCCCAACAGTAGTTCAGCCTCTAAATGAAAAAGTGCTTGGGCTCATTGTACTCAAGGTGGCCTTCAAATATTAGTTGAGATTTAGTTGGACTTTACAAGTTGGATAGGATTTACAGCAACAAAGAAGACTGAAAGGATTCTAGACAAGGGGAAGAGGAGGAGGAAAGGAACAGGAATAGGAATGAGCACAGCTAGAATGGTGGGGAGAGATTGTTGCACAACTGGAAAAGAATCAGAAATTTCTGGTATGTTAACTCACTCCATTGATAAAAATAACCAATTCTGCAATTCATAGTGTAAGGAGAATGTTTGTTGCCTATGTAGATTGCAGATATCCACATGATTCTCTAAGTGAGGCTTATTGGGTGGTATGAATCTTTGAAATCTTGCCCACCCTCCTTCAAGGGAGACTGATTCCTGCATTGGAAGAATCCCTTTGGAGAGGAATAAAAGAAGGGAGCACAAGGCTGACTTTAATCCAAAGGGTTGATTCCTTCCCATCAAATGCTGATTATATTAAAAAACCATCACAAATAATGAATAATAGATAAATCCATTTTTCCAAGCAGAGAACAAACAGAAATAGGGAAAGTTATACAGATTAGAATATTCCAGACAAATATAAAATGTGCAAGAGCTCTTCCACTAGGAATGAGATAGCTCAGTTCCATCAAGTCTCCTATCTCACTGAGAGAGAAATTCCTTGAAGTCCTTAGGAAGGCAAACTGGAAATCAAGGATATATTGGGAAGCCAGATTTCTGCTACATGTCACCTCCCAAAGTCCATTCTCCTTCTCTCTGGATTTCTTTTTTTTTTTTTTAATATTTATTTATTTGTAGTTTTCAACATTCATTTCCACAAAATTTTGAGTTCCAACTTTTCTCCCAATCTCTCCCCTTCCCCAACCCGAAAATGCCAAGCATTCTGATAACCCCTTCCACCAATCTGCCCTCCCTTCTAACATCCTTCCCTTCCCTTATCCCCATATTCTCTCTTGCCTTGTAGGGCAAGATAAATTTCTATATCTCATTACCTGTATTTCTTATTTCTCAGTTATATGCAAAAACAATTCTCAACATTTGTTCCTAAAACTTTGAGTTCCAACTTCTCTCCCTTTCCCCTCTCCCCACTTAACCCCACTGAGAAGGCAAGCAATTCAATATAGGTTATATATGTACAGTTTTGCAAATGACTTCCATAATAAGTCACGTTGTGTAAGACTATATTTCCCTCCATCCTATCCTGCCCCCCATTTCTTTTCTTCTCTCTTTTGACCTTGTCCCTCCCCAAATATAGACTTCTAATTGCTCCATCCTCTCATTTGCCCTCCCTTCCATCATTTCCCCCATCCTGCTTCTCCCTTCTCCCCTACTTTCCTGTAGGGTAAGATAGATTTTCATACCAAATTGAGTGTGCATGTTATTCCTTACTTGAACCAAATGTGAAGAGAGTAAATTTCACTTTTTCCCTCTCACCTCCCATCTTTTCCCCCTCCATTGGAAAAGCTTTTTCTTACCTCTTCTATGAGAGATAATTTGCCCCATCCCATTTCTCCCTTTCTTCTCTCAATATATTCCTCTCCCACCCCTTGATTTTATTTTTTTAGATATCATTCCTTCCAATTCAACTCACCCTGTGCTCTCTGTCTATATATATATATATATATGTA